>JAZDUH010000222.1:0-460000 GCA_036419115.1 Scarus forsteni | reverse complement strand
AGAACATTAATCCCTGTTAAGATCTTCATAATGTGATGGTCGAATGATACTTTGTAAACTGTGCAGCCTTTTAAGAGTTTGACGATCACTGACTTTTGACATCAGATCGGGACACGTGGCGTTGTTGAATGCTGTTTGAATCAAATGTTGATCTCAATAAATGTTTTAACTGTTAAACATTGGTGTGTTGTCTTTAATTTGCTGTCCTGTTGAAAATATATGTAATTACCTTTTTTTTTCTGACATTGATAAACAGCAGATCAGTTGTGAGTGTGACTGGGAAAATACAACTTTATTATAGCTCTGTGACCTTGAAGGTTTTTGTGATATGTCAACATTTACAACTGTGGTCACGTCAGCCGTCTCTCGATTTTGCGTGGTCAAGCCAGCCGCTCCAACATTTCAAGTGCGCTCTTATTACAGACTTTATGGCAAGTGCACAGAAATAAGTGGAAAAGTCAGGACTAACTTACTTATAAAAGCGTGTGTTAAATTCCAGTTTACAAAATAAAAAGTGGTTGTGAAATACAATAAGATTTTCTAAAAAATATGAGAACTACATTAAAATGTTATTTTCATATTTACAGAATGGAACACATTAAAATTTATTAAAACTATATTAAATGTGTCCAAATGCAATAAAAAAGAGGTGTGTGTCATAGCGCAGGCTTAAGTCTACTGTCCAACACTGATTTTGAACCAACAGATCACATGACCTGGGAATTATTGAGCTATAATGCCCATATTTACATCATAAAAGACATTACAAATTCCCAAAAAAATATGAAATTTGTGTGTCCAGATGCAATAAAAAGTGGTATGTGTCATAGAGTCAGTATTATTAATTTCGAGCCAATAGGTCACTACACTGGTCATTGACCTATAATGCTCAGATTTGCATTATAAAATACATTAAAATTCATAAAAACAAACAATTTGAAATATGCCCAAGTGCAATAAAAAGTGGACTTTGTCATTGAGCATGCTTAGATCTACTGTCCTACACTGATTCTGAGCTAACAGGTCACACAGCCTGAGACTTATTGAGCTATGAATTTTTAATGTATTTTATACTGTAAATATGAATATTTTAGGCCATGAGATTTGTTTGCTAAAAAATAAAGACAGAATGGTAGATCTAATGCTGCTCCTTGACACACACCACTTTTTATTGCAGTTGAACGCAAAACATTCTATGAATTTTTAATATATTTAATACTGTAAATATGAGCATTATAACTCAATAAGTCCCAGGTCATGTGACTTGTTGGCTCAGAATCAACACAGACTGGTAGATCTAAGCCTGTTCTATGAGACACATCATTTTTTTAATTGCATTTGGACACACTTCATATTTTTTATGAATTTTTAATTTATCTTTTAATGTAAATATGAGCATTAGAGCCCAAATACCTCCCAGGTCACGTGACCTGTAGGCTCAGAATCATGTAGGACAGTAGACTTAAGTCTGCTCTATGACACACACCTCTTTCTATTGCATTTGGACACATTTAATATAATTTTATAATGATTTTTAATGTATTCTATACTGTAAATATGAACATTATATCTTAATGCAGTTCTCATATTTTTTTTAGAATAAAATCTTATTGTATTTCACAACCACTTTTTATTTCTGCCTGAATTTAACACCAGTTCATTTATAAGTAAGTTAGTCCTGACTTTTCCACTTATTTAGTATAAGCAGCAAAGTTCTACTTCAGATTATTCCATCTCTCATGATAAGAGCAACAAGAATGTCATTAAGACAGTCCGAGGTGGAAGTGAATATATATATACTAACATGAACAAATTGTTTCTCTCCATTGTGTCTGTTTAGGAACGTCCGGCTTCTATGGGAAGCCGTGAACAAGGACAAGTCACAAATGTGATGAATAACTTTATTTTGAGCGCGTTTGCTTTAAAAACGCGTCGAATGCACACGCGTTTTAGTATCTCGTGCGCACGTTTTAGTGTGTCGTGCGCACGCTTTAGCTAAAACGTGCGCACGAATAAGGATTTCGAGCACACGTTTTAGTATGTCGTGTGCTCGTTTTAATATATCGTGCGCACGAGTTGTATATTTTGTTTTATTTTGTCCTCTGTGGCGCCTAAGGGGCTCCGTAGGAGCACCACCAGTCCTCGGAAATTCGCGTTCGTGCGGCCGCTGCTTCACCCTCGTCTGCTCATTGGCCCTCTCTTGCTATCCTCGTTAGCTCTTGAGTTTGTAGCAGCTCCTCGTCCGTATACTCTGGCTCAAATAAATACGGGTGGCCGTCGTAATGAAAAGGCTCGTCTTCACTCTCGAAATCTGGTAAATATTCAGCCATGATACTGCTGCAGTAAAACTTCCAACTGTCCGCCGGGATAAGCAGCTCCACTCTGAGCGGCGCGCTGCATGGCTCCTCTGTTTTCTTCCGGCAACAAGCTCACAGGAGATGACGTCACACAGGTCAGAGGACGTGAAGGAAAACGCAATGCTTACAATGCTAATTAGAGAGCTAGCACCGGCGATCGCAACCGGTCTGTGGCGAAATAAACACTTTGAATGCTCAAACTTATACGGGATGCAGTTGCCCCCCTATCTAGCTTCGCCGCTGCCGGCTGCATCCGCTCCCTTGATACTGAGCCAATTTTAAAACGAGTTGTACCCGTCAATTGTATACACACATGCACTTGGGGCAATAGGACTCAGGTTGAAAAATACCGAAGTTGCCCTTTACCAGAGGACAAGATGAAGGATATTTCACCCAACTTGATGTGAAATAAAAATCTTGTTTCCTATAAGTAGTCCATGATTCACATATACTGTTGGACTGAGTACTTTCCAGACTACCAGCATGCATTTTATGAAGTACGTTTACTGTGTACTTATCGAGTACACTCACTCCCCCCCAGCTCTTCAAAGCGGCGATCACCGTAAGTATTTATAGATTCGCGCATTAGAAAAAGGCTGATTTGACCAAGCAAGCACGAACCACAGCTGGCTTATCGGCAGTCTAACACTGAACAGAGCCTGGTCATCAGCGGCTTGCCGCATAGAAACTGCTGCCTCCGGAGCTCGGTGTAAAGTGACACTATCACCGGCAGGTCGGTGTGGCTCCATCGGCAGTTAACCAAAGAGAGGCTGCTGCCTCCGTAACCTGAACTGCCTTCAGTTAAGCCAATCAGAGACATGTAGCATGGACCTACCCTTTCCGGTTTCTTGAAATGTTTTTCATGATCCCTGAAATGTTTTAGCAGATTGTGAAATGTTTTTGTGTATTGTGAAATGTTCTTGTGTATTGTGAAATGTTTTTGTGTTTTGTGAAATGTTCTTGTGTATTGTGAAATGTTTTTGTGTTTTGTGAAATGCTTTTGCTTTGTGCTGTTAGTATTACATATCAACATGTCCAAAGTGCACTTGAAAACATGTGAAGCCATAGTTGTTGTGGTCTGCTCTGCTGAGCCCCTTCCTCCACTCAGCTGAGCTTCCCTCCCCTCCCTTCCTGAGTCTGGGCTGCGACCTGATTAATCTGCTCCCTCACCTGTGCTGCACACCACACCTGTGCCGATTCAAGCTCATCCACCAGAGTATTTAGTCGTCTCCTCGTGGAAGGATGGGTGGTGGAGAATTGTTCATCAGTGGTATTTCGGCTGTACTTTAAATTTATCACATAAGCTTTTTTGTGATTGTTGGTGTGATTATTCGAGTATCTAACTTCTTTTGTGTTCTTTTTTCCTCGAGTGCCTCCTTTGTGTTTCCTCCTCAAAAAATGTCCCCTGACAGAATAAGCAGGAAGCCAAAACAAACAGATCAAAAGGAAAAGAGCAATCCAGGTCAAACATAAGGCTGGATTTACAGATCAAATCAATAATCAATCTCTGTTACCTCGTACCCCTGGATGATGTTAAATCATTAACCCCTCAGATTAACCCCCTCTCAGTCTCCATTAATACAAATTAAAA
This sequence comes from Scarus forsteni, assembly GCA_036419115.1. NCBI lineage: Eukaryota > Metazoa > Chordata > Actinopteri > Labriformes > Labridae > Scarus > Scarus forsteni. The sequence goes on along the minus strand of JAZDUH010000222.1, from coordinate 456,052 downwards.
TAATGAATACAGAGTTTGCAGCCGTAGTCTGACTTCCTGTCCAAACTCAAACCAGTCTCCGGTCTCTCTCTGCAGCCCTGACGTCTCTGACTCTGAGTCATCTCACTTTTCAGGCTGATGAACATCAACATGTGATTCTTTCTTCTTCTATGGTGTCAGTGTACCTCAGGATGTTCAGGCTGCAGCGTGGATCCTCCCGTCGAGCAGACAGCAGCTTCTCTCCTCGTTCTCCTGGATGATTGTAGCTCAGGTCCAGCTCTGTCAGAGAGGACGAGCTTAGAGCAGAGTCCAGAGACACACAGCCCTCCTCTGAGACCAGACAGCCGGACAGACTGCAGACAGACAGACAGACAGACAGACAGACAGACACACAGACAGACACACAGACAGACAGACACACAGACAGACAGACACACAGACAGGTGAATCCCCAGTTTGACATCACAGGATCAGGTCCAGAATGAAGGCCTGTCTGTGGTACCTTCAGTCTCTAAAGTAGTATGTGAGGAGGAGCCTTTAACCATCAGGACCTTTAAAGTCCACTATAGTCCAGGTCCAGGAGGGAGACCTCCTCTCTGAGAGCAGGCTGAAAACCTCCTCTTTTACTGATACAGCTTAGAACAAGTCCAGCTCCTCAGGGACTGGACTGAAGACCACAGATTGAAGGACTCTGTCCTAGTTTGGTTTCTATAAAATGATGAATGGTTTGGATGTGCTGCTGATTGATGGGTCCATCATTTCAAAGACTCAGACATGTTCTTCTCAAACAGCTCTGACCCTCCTGAAAGGCCTCAGAGCTGTTGGTCTTTCCCTGCAGAGGTTTTAGAGGAACCTGATCCACCCTGATGTTAGCTGTCTCCCCTTTGACCTTTAACCTTCAGGGAGACCATGAGGATCATGAGCGTCTCCTTCCTGTCTTCTGTTTCATGACTAAGGACCTCAGTCTGTTAAGAGAACATTTGGAGCTCCTTCATGTTGAAGGTGTTCAGGAGCTCAGATGATGGTCACAGCTTTGATTTGTTTTCAACATTTTTATTATAACCTGAGAGTCTCCAGTCTGCAGTGTGGACTCTTCAGTCCATCAGACAGCAGAGTCACTCCTGAATCCTGCAGGTCATTGTTACTCAGGTCCAGGTCTCTCAGACCAGAGGACTGTGAGCTGAGGGCTGAGGACAGAGCTCCACAGCTTCTCTCTGACAGTCAACATCCACTCAGCCTGAAAAAGATCTTCAGTCAGTTTCAAAACTATTCTAGGAGTCTTCTCTGATGTACACACATGGATAAAAATGTTGGTACCCTGATGTGAAAGAAAGAAAAACCCACATGGTCACTGAAATGGTACATCAGTTTCAGATTGCACCATCTGTTGCTGTTTGAGCCAAAGTGGACTTAATTGAGGACATCACTGTCGAAAGCAAATCATAAGGAAGTGAGACTGGAATTTGCCGAAAAGCATATTCACACGCCAAAAAAAATCTGTGAGAATGTCATTTGGACAGATGAGACAAAATTGGAGCTTTTTGGCAAGTCTATGTGTTCACAGATACACAGCTATGTGTCCACAGATGTGAATGAAGCAGCATAGAAATAATTATATTTATTTTTATGCTTAGTTGTGCGCCACTGTTGGTGATCAGTGGCCAGGGTATAAAAGGGCCAGCTCTCCCTCTGCTTCCTCCTTTGCGCTCTCCCCTGTCGAATCACTTCCGGGTCAGGTCATCTGCCCCTGATAGGTATGGCTGTTCGCTGCTCCTTGCTAGATATATAGCAGTTTTATTGGGTCTAAAGTATCTGTCTTTCCATAGCGTGTCGCTTGGTGCTGCTCTGAGCTGTTTATGTGGGCTCCAGTGTTGTTGTGAGGCGGTAAGTGTCCTCCCTCTCTGCGTCACGGTGTATCTGTACGGTTGTGGCAAATGCTAATGTGGTCTCAGGTAAATGTGGGTGGCGGTCCCGAGTTCTCTCTGTTATCCTCAGCGTGCGTGTGCATGTCCGCATTCTTTCAGGTACGTATTTACTGCAGTTGGTAATTGCATTTCACAGTTTAATGTAGCAGCACTAATGTCATGTTCTGGAGTGGTGAGGCTGCAATCATGGCTGCTGTGATCAGCTGTGGTGATGCTCTGCTGCTGCTTTGCCTCCTGATGCTCTGCTGCCCCTCCGCTTCTCTGCTGCTTCTTCCATGCTCCTTCGCTGCCCTTCTGCTGCAGCTTTGTCTCCACAGCTGCTTTGTTTCCACGGCTGCTTTGTCTCCACAGCTGCTTTATCCTCGCTTATGCAGCTTTGCTTCTACAGGTGCTCTGCGGCTGCTTTGCCTCTTCTGACACCTGGCTGTAGCTCTGTCTTCACGCTGCTGTCCATTACACACCTGCACATAGCGGGCAGGGCGAACTCTTTAATCAGGTATTAAGGTTTGGGTATGAATGAGTGTGGGTTACAACTCAGATTAATTTGAGTTAATTGTGTAAATTTATTTCTACAGTTTATTTGATTTTGTTAATTTTGTTTAGCCTGATTGTTTGGTTAATTTGCTTTATTGATTGGTTTAATTTGTAATAATTATAATTACATAATGATCTTTAATTTCTGTTGGGTTTGTTTTGTAGGTCATTGGTTTTAAGTGAACAGTTATTTTGGATAAGTTTATTAGTTCTTGAGTTATAGATTAACTGTTAATTTGTTCCATTTTGTTACTTTACTTTTGGGTTTTGTTGTTGCAACTCACTTATTTGTTTTCTTCCCCTTTTCAGGGCTGAAGGCCAGTGGTGGTGGTGGTCCTGGTGATTGGGTGGTGGTGTCCACCCAGTAAGCCTCAGCTCCTGATTGGATTCTTCCTCCCCCCTGTTTGAATGTTTGTTCTTGTATTTTTTAAAAATTGTTTCAGAAAAATTGTTTTAAACTTGAACCATGTCTCAGCCTGAGTATAAACAAACCTGTGTATCTTGACTGAGGTACGATAATTCTCTGGGTGAAACTCCCAGGGTGGCATTGTTGAGCAACAGACAAACTTTATTCAGGTGTAAAGTGCTAACTTACTACAAACCCTGTATCTGCCACACAAAAAGAAGCATACAAAGAAAAGAACACTGTACCTACTCTGAAACATGGAGGAGGCTCAGTGATATTCTGGGGCTGGCACAGGGTGTTTTAAATCTATGCAGGTACAACGAAATGTCAAGACTATCAAGACATTCTGGAGTGAAATGTGCTGCCCAGTGTCAGAAAGCTTGGTCTCAGTCACAGGTTATTGGTCCTCCAACAGGATAATGAGCCAATCACACAGCTAAAAACAGAGAAGAAGAATGGCTCAGAACAAAACACTGGACTATTCTGAAGTGGCCTTCTATGATCCCTGATCTAAATCCTGTTGAACATTTGTGGACGGAGCTGAAACATGCAGTCTGGAGAAGACAGCCTTCAAACCTGAGCCAGCTGGAGCAGTTTGCTCATGAAGAGTGGGCCAAAATACCTGTAGACAGGTGCAGAGGTCTCACTGAGAGTTAAAGAAATCACCAAATTGCTCAGCTGTTTGCCTGTCTTATTAGCAGATACATATGACACTTTATTTGTGTTCTGTTTAATTTCCTTGACTTTTTTTAAGTAGCAGACTATCATATTCTAGTCGTACTTTTTGCAATTTCTCTAAATCACTGATGCACTTCGTCTTTTTATGAACATTCTGAATAAGTTTCATGGATTTCCCCACTTGATCGATCTCTCTGTCTAAGTCTTTTTTCTTTTTTAATGAGAAGGATATCATTACTCCTCTAATATATGCTTTAATGACATCCCTGCTTTAAAGGCTCTACTCCTGAATCCTGCAGGTCATTGTAACTCAGGTCCAGGTCTCTCAGACCAGAGGACTGTGAGCTGAGGACTTAGGACAGAGCTTCACAGCTTCTCTCTGACAGTCCACATCCACTCAGCCTGAGAAAAGATCTTCAGAAAAGATCTTCAGTCAGTTTCAAAAATAGTTTGGGAGTCTTCTCTGATGTAAGTCAACCTCTAAGTATCTCCTGCAGATGGACCTCCATTTTTCATCTTGTGCCTCACTCAGCAAAAACAGAAGCAAAGTTAAAATGAACAAAAGTAAAAAGACAACAAGTTTCACTCAACTCTGATTTCATTCTCAGTGTAAAGGGGATTTTGAATGTTTACCCGAGAGTCTCCAGTCTGCAGTTTGGACTCTTCAGTCCATCAGACAGCAGCTTCACTCCTGAATCTTCCAGGTTGTTGTTACTCAGGTCCAGGTGTCTCAGACCAGAGGACTGTGAGCTGAGCACTGAGGACAGAGCTCCACAGCTTCTCTCTGACAGTCCACATCCACTCAGCCTGGAAAAAGAATCAGAAGAGCATAAATAGCAAACAGTTTATGATCATTCTTGTAAAGAAACAGAAATCTGATGTAACCTGTGCAGGTAGAAGCACCTACAGAGCTTTGCTGGAGGCTTTGACCACTGGCAGCAGCCTCAGAAGAGCTTTCTCTGAAGAAGAGTATTTCTTTAGGTCAAACACATCCAGGTCCTTCCCTGCAGACAGTAAGATGAAGACCAGAGCAGACCACTGAACAGGAGACAGTCTATCTGTGGAGAGAAGTCCTGATGTCAGGGCCTGTTGGATCCCCTCCACCAGAGAACGATCATTCAGTTCATTCAGACAGTGGAACAGATTGATGCTCTTCTCTGCAGACACGTCCTTATTCATCTTTGACTTAATGTACTTAACTGTGCCCTGATTGTTCGGTGAGCTACTTCCTGGTTGTGTCATCAGACCTTGTAGAAGGTTTTGATTGTTCTGCAGTGAAAGGCCCAGGAGGAAGCGCAGGAACAGGTCCAGGTGTCCATTTGGACTCAGTAAGGCCTGATCCACAGCTCTCTGGTGAAGGCGTTTCAGATCAGGTTTGACAGTAAAGATTTTAAGGACCTTGAATGGTCTCTGTTCTTCTGCCATCAGATTGACTCCAGAGTTGATGAAGGTCAGATGGACATGAAGAGCAGCCAGGAACTCCTGAACACTCAGATGGATGAAGCAGAACACCTTGTCCTGGTACAGTCCCCTCTCCTCTTTAAAGATCTGTGTGAACACTCCAGAGTACACTGAGGCTGCTCTGATGTCGATGCCACACTCTGTCAGGTCTGGTTCATAGAAGATCAGGTTTCCTCTCTGCAGCTGCTCAAAAGCCAGTTTACCCAGAGACCGGATCATCTCCCTGCTCTCTGGACTCCAGTGAGGATCAGTCTCTGCTCCTCCATCATACTTGATGCTCTTCACTTTGGACTGAACCACCAGGAAGTGGATGTACATCTCAGTCAGGGTCTTGGGCAGCTCCCCTTCCTCTCTGGTCTTCTGCACATGGTCCAGGACTATGACAGTGATCCAGCAGAAGACCGGGATGTGGCACATGATGTGAAGGCTTCTGGACTTCTTGATGTGGGAGATGATTCTTTTGGCCTGCTCCTCATCTCTGAACCGTTTCCTGAAGTACTCCTCCTTCTGCTGGTCAGTGAACCCTCTGACCTCTGTCACCATGTCAACACATCCAGGAGGGATCTGATTGGCTGCTGCAGGGCGTGTGGTGATCCAGAGGAGAGCAGATGGGAGCAGGTTCCCCCTGATGAGGTTGGTCAGCAGCACATCCACTGAGGTGGACTCTGTGACATCAGTCAGGATTCTTGTTTGGTGGAAGTCCAGAGGAGGCCGACACTCATCCAGACCATCAAAGATGAACAAGACCTGGAACTCCTCAAACCTGCAGATTCCTGCTTCTTTGGTTTCTCTGAAGAAGTGATGAACAAGCTCCACCAAGCTGAACTTCTGCCCCTTCAGCAGATTCAGCTCTCTGAAGGTGAATGGAAACATGAAGTGTATGTCCTGGTGGACTTTGTCTTCAGTCCAGTCCAGGGTGAACTTCTGAGTGAGGACTGTTTTACCAATACCAGCCACGCCCTTCGTCATCACTGTTCTGATTGGTCCATCTTCTCCAGGTGTTCCTCTAAAGATGTCTTCTCCTCTGATAGTCTTTTCTGGTCTTTGAGGTGTCCTGGATGTGGTCTCGATCTGTTGGACTTCATGTTCCTCATTGACTCCTCCAGCCTCTCCCTCTGTGATGTAGAGCTCAGTGTAGATCTGGTTCAGCAGGGTTAAGGTTCCTGCTTTAGCGATCCCCTCAAACACAGTCTGGAACTTCAGCTTCAGGTTAGACTTGAGTTTTTGTCTGCACACTGAGGCGTCAGATCCTGAAGGAAAAACCAACAAATGACAAAAAAGTTTGAATCCTGGACAAAGTCCTGACATCACAGAGGAGGTGCTCATATCTTCACTTTGAACAAAAATGATTTTATTATGGACACGGAGGTGATGAACATCAGAGTGAAGCAGATCAAAAAATGAGAACCTTCCCTTCCTCTTGCCATTATATTAATTCTGAAAAAGTTCTTACTGTTCCATATGCACTTTGCCAGCTTGTCCTGCTTCATCCTCCTCAGGAAGTTCACTGTGATCTCCAGAAATGCCTCTCTGCTGCTCCTCTGCTCCTCATCTTCACCAACCAACACATCCTCGTCCTGGGCCTCTAAGCTTTCTGGGTAATCTGGATTTAAACCTCTCTGGATTCTCCTCAGCTCGTTCTTCATAAAGGTGTAGATGTTCTCCTCCAGCAGCGGGAGAACAATGACAGAGTGGAGATTAAATGTGTAGATCACAGCCTGAATCATCTCACAGTCTGGGGTCTTCTTATAGACCTTCACAGAGACTGGATGATGGTGGACCAACAAATCTGACGATCATGGAGTTTGTTAAAGTGTGATGTTCTCACCATAAATATGGAGTCCAGTTCTGATTCAGGTTTTCTGCGTCTATCCCCGAGATCAGATGTTTCCAGCTGAGCTCTGTGGATTAAAACAGACCACAAATATCTCCAACAATGTTTTCAGACACACTGAAGGCAGCATCAAGAGGAAAGATTATCTCCCGAACTACTCATTTAAAGAAACTAAAAAGGCAAAAATGAGCAGATTTACAAGGAAACTTAAAACAGTTACAACTCAACAGACCCTGAGTTCAGACTGAATATTAAACAAAAACTTCAAGGGGAAAATTAATGATGTTTACACACAAGAAACCAACGACTAATTTTCCTGAAAGGGATATGTCAACTCTATTTGTTTGTTTCTTGCCTCAGTCCTGCGTCCACAACAAGCAAATAGACATCATTCTTTCTGCTCTGCATGCAGTGACAAAGAAGAGACAGACGTTCAGTTAAAGAATCAAACTCTGATTATTGGAGACTCTACAGTGAGAAATGTGAAGGTCATGAAGTCAGACGGCATAGTTAGAAGTATCCTCAGGACCAGAGCAGGTGACATCCAATCAAATCTGAAGCAGCTGTAAAAAAAATCAGATTATAATTCATATGGGCACTAATGACTTCAGGTTTCATCAGTCAGAAGTCACTAAGGTAGTTTTCTCTGACCCCTCACAAATCTGACCAGTGACACAGCCGCATGTCATCATTTAACCGCTGGCTATGGACGTGGAGTCCAGCAAACGTTGTGGACTTCATAGATAACTGGACATCTTTCAGGTGAAAACCTGGTCTGATTGGAAGAGATGGCATCCATCCCACTTTGGGTGGTGAGGCTATTTTATCAAAAACATGGCAGAGTTTATTGACCCTAAATTATGACCTCTCAGAGATGAGACCAGGTCTCAGAGCTGCAGTCTTACATGCTCTTCTGTGCTTGATTTAGGAAAGTTTTCCAGCCATTACTGCTATGATAGTTATGCTAAATATAAATATAATAATTATTCCATAGAGACTATGTCTGTTCCCAATCTTAACCTCACAAAACTGTGAACACAAGAACAAGTAAAAGAGTTGTCAGTCATAAAAATGTCATTTACATTTTGTCATTCTGCATTTTTTTGTCATTCAAATGCAGAAAAATACAAAAACATAAGATGATAAGATGTGATCTGTTAAGTATCAGATCACTGAAATCCAATTCTTTACTGGTGTAGTGAGATGAAACTGATCAATTTATAGAAACTCTACAAGAACATTCCTCTCTGACTCTGGACCTCTCGGCATGATGACTGTAAATCTCCGAGAAGACATCTAGCGCCACCGAGTCTGTTGTTAATGACCGCAAGGTACCCCTAACAGACATCGGTGTGGATGTTTGCTTTTCTTCCTAAACAGCGATTGGCTGAGACCTGATAATGTGTCCGAGGACCGTCCGTTCCCAAGCCTTAAATTATTCTTAGGTGGCACCTAAGTTGACCTTGGACCTCCCTGGACACGCAGACCCCTCACCGGCTCCAGATGTGGTCTCTGTCTAGCCCAGAAAACCAGAAACATTTTAAAACTCTTTAAATAAAATCATGGACTTCTAACAATGTGATGTTTTATTCTGTCATGACAAATGCTTTCTAATGATGTGACTTGTGTGTTTTTAGCTCTAAAAATGCCTAAGATACAAAAAGTCTGTTTATCTGTGAAAGTCTTCTGACAGATTGAGAAGAGATCTTTCTCCTCTAGGAATGTGCCTGTACTCTGCATTATTTCATCACTCTGTTTTATTAAAGAATGCGTAATAATAGGATTGCTACACCTTAAGTTTTGGTTGCAAACCATCTTAAGGGCATGTTGACTGATATATCTTAAGTTAACCACCTCTATTTTGTTTAATTGACTGTTTAATAGGATTTGAATTGTTTAATTCTTTCTTATACTTTAGATATACAGTATTTGGTATCAAATTGATCACCATGAGATTTCCTATCCAGTTGGAGTGCTTATATTGGATGTTTAATCAAAATACAACTTAATATTGGCCAAATATTAGTTGATGAAAGTTTTGATCACCACAGAAGGCCCTCCTCCTCTGAGATCCTCATCAGGAGTTAAAACAGAGAGACATGCGGTCTTGCCCTCTCTCTTCTCTTCTTGTCTTCTCTCGCTTATCTCCTTTCTTCCTCCTCATCCTCGTCACCACTTTTGATTTTCGGCTTACGTATTTTTCCTTGACTCTTTTATCTAAGTTTTTGTGACATGCCCGCCGATAAAAGCCAGTAAGCTAAATATTTACTTCAGAGCACATGGACTTTTTCTTATTAATCTTAGAATAGTATTCGCCTTGCCAACGAATTCTTGATTTTTGGAATTAGTTACAAATCTTTTTTTTTTTATACAATCGAGACACCAACGCCCAAGCTCCAGCTTCACCTTGAACAGAAGCTGCCAGTCCAATCAAAGACTTCTCTCCCGGGAAACCTGGTACCACATCGGAACAACCTCTTTGGATCCATCGCACTGGATAGAGTGTGGACCAACCCTCTGGGACGACACCCAGAACCAGAACAGTCCTTCAGATTCCCCAGTAGCTCGGACCAGCTGAGGCCCAATCCAGACGACACTTCGTAAGAAGCTGTTCTATCTTCTTTCAGATGGGCTTGAGTGTGTCTTGGTTCAATTCTCTAATAATTTCCCCCTTGATTTGACCTTTCACAAGTAGGTTAATTTGGAAATGAATCCACTATAACCACTCCATATGCTTAAATGTTCCTTGAGGGTTCATATCTTCTTTTCTGATTGATCTTAAGTGTTTATTTTATTTTATTTTGTCTTATATATTCATTTTAATAAATCACCCTTATATATTTAAAGTTCTGTCTGTTGGTATTTTATTTGGAAGATTGACATCACTGCATGAGAGTTCTGTCTTTAGATTTGAGATTGATGAAACAACTGAAGTTTGACTTAATTGATTTATCTAATTTAAATGAAATAAATCGATAAATCAGCTAATTAAATTTTGTATAAAAAGGATGGTGCCCCTTTTATTAACGAGGGAAAACCTGGTTATTAAATGAATATTAATTACTTTAATTAATGTCCAATAATATCCAGAAAATAATCGCTACACTGGCGAATGACCTTATAGCAGAAAATCACATTGATGAATCCACTCCTCCCAGTCATTTTCATACCCCTGTACCATGAGACACAGGTTGTGGTGTTGCAGCAGCTGTTTATCATTAATGTCTCCTCATCAATCCTAGAACAATGTCTAATTATGCTTCTTTTGAAAGCCTTGTTCCTGTCACAAAACTCCCTGCCTGGACTTATTTAGTTTTCTCTTTTTTGGAACTCCTGTGTTTCTCTTTTTCACTCTTGATTCTGTTCTTCCTCCTAGTTAAGTTACTGGTTTTGTCTCATGTTTCCAGTTTTATTTTGAAATCCTTGTGCCCCTCATGGTGTGTTCCTCCCTTCTATGTCTCTCTGATGATGATTCCCTCCACCTTTGAGATTGTCTCACCTGCGCTTGATGACTCGCCTGTGTATTTAGGTGGGCTTTACACAAGTACGAATTTGCTTTCTTTTGTACTTTGTTTTTGTGTTTGTTTGACTTTTTGTTAAGGATTGTTTTTTGAGTTTGGAACCCTTTATGTTAGTTAAAAATAAGGATTTTTGAGTTGATCTGCATTTGGGTCCTGCACTTTGTGTTTTGCTTTTCAAAACAGGGACAGTTCTAAGCTTATCTAATGCTGATTCAAAAACCTGGCAGCTAGTCTTAGTTGTGATAATCTACCATCCTCCAGGCTCTTATTCTGAATTATTAGAATTCTCTAAGTTTCTTGATAACTGGAGCACTGAAAAAACATTTATTGTAGGTGACTTTAATATCCATGTTGACAAAGAAAGTGACAGCCTCAGCTCTGCTTTCATGTCCTTAACAGACTAAGCTGGTCTTACTCAGGCTGTTCATGAACAGTTAGGAGTAAGGATCGACCGATATGTATATTTAGGGCCGATGCCGATACCGATTTTTTTCCCATCACCCTTAGCCGATGACCGATTATGGACTGCCGATTTTCTTGGGCTGATAAATGTGGCCGATACTGCTTTTGCTCCCTCTATTTACATTTAAAAAATGACACAATGATAACAAATATTCACCAGTTCACCATTCACCAATATTCACCACCTATCAACCAGTAGAAATCTTTTTGGAAATATACAATAAACCTGAAAAGCATCCATTAACAGAAAGTGTTTCATTTATAACTTATGACTGCCATGGTTTAATTTTTCTGCACAAAATAAAATGATCATGTCTTTGGCTACTATGCTGCTGTCAGGTTTGGCAACACCAGAACATAAATCAGCAGGAAAACAACTGATGTCATACGCACATTAAGCCACAAGTTGTTTAAGTTTTAAACGGCAGTATCAACTTTAAAAGGAATAAATATTCAACAATATTCAATGAGCAAACTTCCCTGCTCTGCTGCTTTTGGAGGAGCCGAATGATCCCGAGGGAGGAGCCGAGCGTCAACGGATAGAGCCGAGTGATCCCGAGGGAGGACGAAAAGACACCCCGACACGAACACGTTTTCACGAAACACTGACACAATTGTGTACTACATATAAAACATTTCTCTCATCGTTAAAGTCCCTCTAGTGCACTAAAGACCTCCCTGATAGCAGACATAGCTGCTCCACTCGGAGAGTCAAGCTGCTTGATGGAGAGACACACAAACACAAACACAAACACAAACACACGGCACGCATTTAACCTCATCCCGGTGTTCGCCGAGTTGAACTCCTCCAAACACCATGGAACAGATTTGACAGCGCTGCCATTGATAATTAATCCTTAAACCGGTGTTCGTAACAGCTGTACATTAGCCTACAACTACGTCAACAGTTCATATATTACGCTAAGTAGTTTTAAAGACGAAGCATTCAGCAGCATTCACATTTTTCTGACCCACAACCTTAACTATATTTGCAAGCACGAGCATTAAATGCACTTGGCTTTCATGTTTCCTATTTCAAAGTGGGAGACAATATTTCAACTAAGCTTAACCAAGGCTAATTCAAAGTTTAAAACTTACGTTTCAGTAGCTTCTACTGCTGTTATGGTTAGCACTCTCGCAGTGGGGGGCGGGTAACGTGCCTACATGCGCTACATGGTCTTCCGGCAACACGGAGCTGCCCGCAGATGCCTGTCAGTAAATCAGGCCGCAGAGTAATACATCGGCGAACCCACACGCGAATCAGCCGATGCCGATTGAAGTAAAAAACGCAAATATCGGCCCGATATATCGGCCGGCCGATGTATCGGTCGATCCTTAGTTAGGAGCGTTCAGCCCGACCATCAAACTGGGAGCTAAAGAGTTAAGACAGTCTGATGGTCAGAGTCTTTGCTCAGGAGGTCTTCATCCTGATAAACAGAGTCCTCCTCATCACCTCTGTTGCGGCCAAAAGGAAATCTTATTTAAATTATGAATTTATTTTATGGTAAACCAAATTAAGGAAAGAATATGAATTTAAATAATCTGTTGTTATGAATTTCTTGCCTGCCCTATTGTTAAGTTAGTCAATATTTATTTGAATTAATCTCTAAAGTTAAAGGACAAAGTTTTTTTTTTTAAAAAATTTAAAAAATAAAATAATTATAAATTATAAATAAATTAATTTTCACCATTCAGCCCATCCCTATGTACCCGAGTCACTGCCTGCTTCAGGTTAATTGATGTGATCAGTGACACCTGGCTATAGAGGATTGGGGGTGCAGCTTGGGGGTGCAGCGTAAGAGTTTGTTGACCGCAAAGAGCAGAATGACAGAAGAAAGTAACATTGAAATTTTGTTTAATCCATAAAATTATGATTGTAAATGTTTGGTTTTTTTTTAAATAAACCTTGGAAGTGACGCTGGATCTGTGGCTGCTTTTTGTTTGGACTGTGTGTATTAGACCCACTCAGCAGTGGTTTTTTGGAAGCTTGAAGCCACAACAACCTCTGAGTAACTTAGGGTGCACTCACATGAGCCATCCCATCTTGTGCTTTGGTGCAATTCACGTCCCTGTTGATCAGTGGAGCTCTGATCATGTGTTTTAAAGGAGGTTTGTGTTTTTGATCCTGTGACAGGAAAATATCAAATAAAAAAAAACTGAGGGCAGTCACAGTTATTCTGGGATTTTTTTCCTGTCTGTCTGTTTGTTCCTTTTTAGAACTGAAGGGTATGTCTGAATTTGCAATGGAAAAATATCTTGCTCCATTTACAGGTCATTAAAGTTTGTTTTTCTCTGACAAATATTAATATTGCTCCACAAATAACATTCCATGTCTGGTTTTCTCACACATCGTTCCCTGCTCCACTTCCTGCTGCAGTTTACCAGAGTCTGATCATCTGTTAATGTTTTACAGCCTTATATTTTGTATTTACACAAACAAGTCATCCCAATTCTGTGTGTCACTAAATACTCAGTTTTCACATTAGCTGGTCTGTGTGTGGATGAGATTATTGTTGATGCATAAAAAAAAGATACGAATACACTGACATCAGTCATGGACATCAAATTCTAACAGCTGTAAAGGTTCATATTTCATAAAAGAATCAGTTTGTTGAAGTGAATTAACCAGAGGAGATCAGTGGACACCTTTCTGATATTTCTCTTCATACATCTGCTCAGCTGCTCACCTACAGGTAATAAACTTGAAATGGAAGAGCTGAATGACTGTTTAATCAAATGACCTTAAAGGATAACTTCGGTTCATGCAGCTTTTACATTGTTTATAGAATGAAGAACAACAATACACTCACCCAGAAGGCTTTCCTGATGCAAACGGTGCTTCGGGAGATATTTAGATCCAAAATCGAGCAGCGGACACCGATATAATGGTAGCCTGTAGGGCATGGATCGCCGCTCCTAAAAACTGCATTAATCGTCCAAAAACTCCTGTTTTTCACCAATATTCCATCATAACACGTTCCGGATCATCCACCATTGCAGTCTGTGTCTCTCCACACAGAGCTGTGTTGCTGAACTGACGAGTTTGTTTACGCTCACAGATAAAGAAAAGTGCTCATTGTTTCAGGGGAAGATCGGCAGCTACAAATCGACTTTCTTCTTCCAGTTTTGTGCAAAATGGACGAATATCTATGGGATGAAGATGTTGTGGAGGAGGACTTTGAATATGATGGACGTCCTTACAGTTTGGAGCCAGATTATACAGATAAGGAGCTCATAGAAAGGAGGAAGCGATCTCAACGCTCCAGAGAGTACTGCGCATGCGCGAAGGGCATGTAAACAAACTCGTCAGTTCAGAGGTCAGTACAGCCACACAGCGCTGTGTGGAGAGACACAGACTGCAATGGCGGACCATTCAGAGCGAATCATGATGAAATATTGGTGAAAAACATGAGTTTTTGGACGATTTTAATGCAGTTTTTAGGAGCGGCGATCCATGCCCTACAGGCTACCATTATATCCGCGTCCGCTGCTCGATTTTGGATCTAAATGTCTCCCGAAGCACCGTTTGAATCAGGAAAGCTTTTTGGGTGAGTATATTGTTGTTCTTCATTCTATAAACAATGCAAAAGCTGCAGGAACCGAACTTTTCCTTTAAATGTGATCCTAAAGGGTTGAGCTGTGAGGATGTGTCTTGTAGTCTGTAGGAGAGGCATATGTGTGTCCAAGTATGATTCAGAGAGAGACAATGTGAGTGCAGGCCAGTCGAGCCGTCTTTCAAGAGGACACGAATCAGTGGCCATTGTTTGTGTGAGACCTGAAACATGGAGGTCAGAGTTAACTCTTCTCAGAACACTCACCTGTCCTTAGCAGGTCTGTCCTCCTTAAAATAAGGAGGATTATCTCTAGAGTGGTCACTCCTCATGGACACATGGCTGGGGACAGGGGGCATTGGTCTCTCCATCCTGATAAACAGAATCATCTTCATCACCTCTGAGTAAATGGCACATGGAGGTCAGAATTAACTCTTTTCAGAACACTCACCTGTCCTTAGCAGGTCTGTCCTCCTTAAAATAAGGAGGATTATCTCTAGAGTGGTCACTCCTCATGGACACATGGCTGGGGACAGGGGGCATTGGTCTCTCCATCCTGATAAACAGAATCATCTTCATCACCTCTGAGTAAATGGCACATGGAGGTCAGAATTAACTCTTTTCAGAACACTCACCTGTCCTTAGCAGGTCTGTACGCCTTAAAATAAGGAGGATTATCTCTAGAGTGGTCACTCCTCATGGACACATGGCTGGGGATAGGGGGGATTGGTCTCTCCATCCTGATAAACAGAATCATGTTCATCACCTCTGAGTAAGAAGACTTCAACTTTGATCATGGCCATCGCATCGCAGGAGGGTTAGCCTGACCTCATCGCGGCTGTACATTGACTTTACATGGAGAGTGGTCCCTGAAGTCGCGTTCTGTGTGAATGCACCTTAACACCACCTTCAGCCTCAGTCAACCTCAGCTGCCTCAAACTGATTATCAGCCTGCAGTAGATACAAGCTGGAGTTCTTCAGCCTCTAATCACCAGATTGTTCTGCCTATCAGGTCGGTAACTCTTTCAGGTCAACGTTAAGTGATGGAAAGAATCTACTGTTGTTCTTTGTGCTAACAACCTTGGTTTTCTTGTGTGCCTCAGGATGACTCTGTCATTACTCATCAGTTGTTTTTTGGATCAGCTCTCAACCTTCAACAGATACTTAAAGGAGCTGTGAGGAGAATCTTTTTCCAGCGACAAAAAGACTCTGCTACCCATGAGCACGCACAGTGACTGTTGTAAAGATGTGTTCCAGTAACCTCGGAACTGGGAGTGACATCATCTCCGACTTATCGGCGTTCCAGTTGAAGCCAGAAAAAAACATGACGATCTACCAGGCTATTGTTAGCTGTTGTTAGCACGCCCTGCGTTGTTGTTCACAAATATCACATGAAGAATGTGATTAGCACTATGGCAGCATTTTTGTAAATATAAGTCAAACAACAAGCGACACACCCCAGTTAGAAGTGCAAATAAATTATTATATTGTTATTATAACTGTTCACATTTGGGGCAACCATCACCTCTCCACTGAGTTCCCAGTAGGAAATTCTGACTTTGGGGGGGCGTTCCAGTTCCAGTGTCTGACTCGGAACCTGGAAATTCCTACTTCTGACGACAACTGGAGCGCACCAAAAGACGTGACCCAAGGTAGTTCTTCATCTCACCTCAGACCCTGGTCTTCTTTAATCAGAGAGGTTTTAGATGGAGGGACCCCCTCCTCTGGTTCTTCAGTCCGGTCCATAGCAGAGCGCCCCCTGCTGTCTGTCAGCTGTGATGAAGGAGTCAGAGAGCAGAGCGTGAACAACAAACTCTTCCTGCAGGAGGGTCTTCAACATTTGGAAGGTGATTGCACAAATGTTTAGTCTGTCCCTGCTCACTGATGTTTCCTGCTAATGTGGTGAGAGTTCTCCGTCACTTCCTGTTTGTGTCTTTGGCTGTGTGTTTGTCTCATACTGCTAATGCTAAGAACAGCTATTTAACATTTAACTCTGAAACATACCTACTCTGTTTGATTGTCAAACTTTAAACACTAAGGTTAAATAAATTAATCACTCCAGTTAGTTGCTCAGCAGCAGTAATTAAGTTCATTTTCTGTCTTCTGCTCTGAGCCTAGCCTAGCCTAGCTTAGCATTTAGCTTCTCTCTTCCTCCTCCTCTCCTGCCCGATTTGCCATATGCTCACTTCCTCTTCATCCTCATTTCCTGATGATGGTAGCTGTATGAAGTGTGGCTTGTTTTCAGCTCTGGAGGTGAGGGTCACTGATCTGGAGAAGCAGCTCTGCACCTCTGAGACTAAACCTTCATCTGCAGCCACAGTTATCTAGCCTGCTGTAGCAGGTGTTAGCAGAGTTAGCAAACAGTCCCCACTGCAGAGGTGGCCCAGATACAGCAATGAATTATGGTACTAATCTGAAAATCAGTGCAGTCCATTCATCTGAGTGTTTTGGATAAAAAGCAAAATAAATGGGCATTGTGATGGAGCCATTTTTTTTTTTTGTTCATCTCCCACCCATCCTGGTAATCCTAGATCAAAGATCAATGACAACTCCAGACCCATGTAAATTCTTTTTTATCTCTCCACCATTTCTGCTTTTTTGTATATTTGTATCTCCTTTCCACTTACGCCTGATAGCTGAGCAGCTGATTGGTCGGGTCTATGCTGTGTATCTCTTGATTCTGCTGATGTGTGATTGATGTGAAATTTTGACAAGAATTTGAATAGTGAAACTGAATGAAATAAAACAATCTTAATAGATCTCTATTTATTAGATTTCACCAAACTAAAAATTCCATTTCAACAATTTGGCACCCCAGATGAAAGCCCTGGAGTGATTGTCTGGGACGGATCCAGGTCAGTGACCGCCATTCAATATAAAGAAAAAGTTTTCCTCCAACCTCAAATCCTCTTCTGAGAAGGAGGACTGACCATGTTGACCCCAGAGCAGACTGGGTAGTTTTCACTTAACTCAGTTCATGTAAAAGTTTATCTGGTGAGCATTGAAATATTCGACTTTTAAGAAAATTGGGTTTTTCTTTTAATTTGGCATAACTTTTCCATCTCATACTATCCACAATTGATTGGTTTTTGTCACTTATTGCCTGAAATGAAGTGTCTCGCTTTGGTTCTTGGGGCACAAAGTACTGGTTCTTCTCACTTATAGCCTTTCAATGAAGTGACTTGCTTTGTTATTGCTTGGGGCGGAGAATTTTTCGAAGCAATCCTTACAGAGACGTCTGTATTGTAATAGTCGTGCACGTCCTCCATTTAGAATGGGGAATATTCCCTTGAGGTTGGACTTCCGGAGGGACCTATTGGGGATGTTATGAGAAGGAAATATGGGGAAGAAATTCTAAAATGTTTAAAAGTCAGGACAACTGAGCTCAATAGTTTTTTTTTCTTTAATGGGTAATGGTGCATGGCCGTTTTAAGCTGGTGGAGGGATTTGTCTGTTGATTCACCAGCTTGCCGGCATGCTTCAACAAAATTCACCCCAGTACAGCAAACCCTAACCTGAACTCAGATGATTTTTTACAATATGGATGACAAGATGACAGAAAATTCTACGGAGGCTCTTTTTCCAGACCAAGGACACACCAGTAGCTGCAAATTCAAAATGTACAAAGAGGTAAGGATCCTTTGAAAACCCAAATGTGTTCCATATGTGTTGTTGGAGGTTACACAAACTGGAGCCCCAAAGAATTCTGTGTGTCCCAAATTTAGTTTTCATATTAGCTGGTCTGTGTGATGAGATTATTGTTGATGTGTAAAACAACAGTTTTAAAATACAAAAATGACATCAGTAATAGACTACAATATATAAAAATTGTAAAAAGTTCATAAAAAAAGAATAGGATGAATGGCTGAGAGCAGATTTCTAAAATTGAAAACAAACTCAAAACATTGTTAAAATTAGCTCAGGAAATTAAAAGTAAAGTTTGCAGAACAATTTAAAGATTATCAATGTCTCTCCTATCAATAAAACACAAAATGCCCAAAACATACATTTAAAAAAAAATATTGATTTTATCAGTTTGTTGAAGTGAATTTGTTGAAGAGGCAGATTAACTCTTTTTCAGAACACGCGTTGTCCTCTGGTGTCTGTTCTCAAAAACAATATAATTTGTGGTTTTACTCCTCATTTTATTTTTTATTCATTTGCCTTTTGTTTTGTTTTATTTTGTTTTCCTTTTATTTTATTTTTATTCATTTGCCTTTTATTTTATTTTATTTTACTTTTTTTGTTTGTTTAATACCCAGGAATGTGTTTTTTCTGTTATCTATCTGCCTTGTTTGTTTCCCCTCCCCTTTTCATGAAACATGCCTCACCAGTTCCTCCCCAGCTGGAGAATTTTTCATGTGAGGATTTTTTGCTGTTTTTTGTGTTCTGTTTGTTCCCCACATGGTTTCATGAAACATACCCTCCATTTGTTTTTCTTCTTACCGTTTTCTCTCTGGTTGCAGATTTTTTATTTTACTTTTTTAGTTCTTCTTTTCATATTGTAATTCAGAAATAGAAGTACAAAAATTACCTTTGTTGAAATACTTGGTCAATGAAAGTAATTTCTTTTGTGAGCTTATTCACTACACAGGCAGAGCTATTAGAGGAACATGCATTGGCAGAGCAAGAACAATGGGACACACATCATGGGTCTTGGAATCAACAAAAAAGACAATGGAGTGCCATACGCAGGGTAATACAATTTGTGCCAGTATTCTGTTTGAACAGTAAAAATTCTGCTCCACCATCAAGCTCTGCCAAAGTAGCTGAATCACATACTAAGGTAAGAACAAGTTTTCTGTCAGAAGGCAATCTTGTCCTCACCTTTTTACAAAAACCCTTTGGGCTCTAATTTCATGGCACAGCGCAGGGGGCGCAAGCCTGGCGCACTTTTTTCAAAAGTGTTACTCAGCTGCCGTGCTGCCAATTTGACAATTTGGTAGACCGTCTGCCTGTGCAGAGGTGGGTGTGACAGACTGACAACCAGTGAGTGTGTCGGCAGATTCATGTTGGCTCAGTGACAATGGGCGTGCCAAAGAGCTCTGAAAGCTCACCAGCTGCAACCTGGTCTCAAGCCTCGGAAGCAGGGCGGAGTGCACCCTCTGCAGCTGTAATTTGGACAAGCAGACACATGCGCACGCCTCAGAGGCAGGTTTCCAGAGTGTCAGGCACATTTTAATGCAATAAACAATCACAGCAATCACTATTTAATGTCCCCGTCTAAACCAGCATATGCATTTGTATCTATATTAATTGTCCCGTCACATCTGGTGTCGGATTAAAGCCGTTTGTCATCATGGAAACTTAACCTGACGGCAGCTGAAAGTTTGATGCACATTTTACAAGTCAACAATAAACAGCTTTAACATCTGATACTGAGTATATATCTGGCTTCTCTCATTTCATTAAATTTTACAAAGAAAAAAAGGGGAAAAAAGACAGAGAGGAGAGATTTGTGTTCCTCATATTCAGGTGTTTTTTACTCTTTGTCTCCCATTTTTATCTTTATTTTTAATGTGATCTAAAAAGATGGAGAGCATTATTGCAAGGAGGATGAGGAGGAGACAACGGGAGAGTATACAGTTTATCACTAAAGGCTCTGCTATTTGGCGATGACAAACCAGGAGTGCAGGTGGATCACAAGTTTTATGAATGGATAAGCCAGCTGTGGTGAAACTGTCTCTTATTTTTCTTTTAGTCCTATTAATGACAAAGGAACAGATTACATCTGTCCCGGGAGCTGGCCCACACAGTGATCTACCAGGCTCATTGTTGAGCTGTTGGCTCGCACTGCTGTTGTCTTTCCAGCACACTGTTTCACTATGGCAGCATTTTTGTAAATATAATTCAGACAATCATGTATACAGCTGCATTTAGAGCTGCAGGAGAAGGCGCCATTTGATTGGTGAAGACTGCGATAACTGTGTTAATCACACTCCATCCATTCTCCTCTGACATATGTCAACTCGGGGTGGCAGAGCACGAGCGTGGAAATGCCGCAACCTTCAGGGCGCTTGCAGTCTTGGCACTGCAGGAACTTGGAAATTGCTACTGTCACACAACTGGAATGCACCAGGCAGGTGAAGGCCGGTGCAAAGCGTGTTTGCGCCTGGTCTATGAAATTAGAGCCCTTTATCTTCATTTGTTTAATTTCACACTTTTTCTGTTTGACTGTTCCATGTTATTTGGAGTAATTCTTTGGCAGCATCACAGTGCCACTTACAAACCTGGCAGTTATACTACAATGGTTTCAGTGTTTTCATATTTCAGACATATTTCCGTGACTAGATTTGTTTCCTGTAGATCAGTACCACCAAGATCATTTCACAGGACAGACACCTATGAGACCACAGCCGGAGACCAGCTTTGGCCTTGGAGGGTGCCTGCAGAGCCATTGGACAATGATCACACCCTCATCCTAGCAGTGACACCCCCGCAGACTCCACAGTAGCTGACACTCCAGGGGGGCAAGACAGCCCCCAGAAACTCAGAGACAGATGTCTGTCACACCCAGAGCAACAACCACCATGCCACAAAGTGAACCTCTACAGTCAGCAAGGGAGCTGACAAGACAGCAGATGCCTGCAGACGGTCCCCACCTGCACCTCCAAGATGCTGAGACCTGATGACACATCAATGGTCCACAACTGCAGCCTATGAGAGGCTGTGACCCACCGAGACACCAGCAACCCAACAGCTCAACCTTTTGTGCACCAGAACAAAAACTGCTTTGCATCCAAACGTCTGCAGCCTACAAAGATCAAAGCACACTGCAGACACTGCAATCCGTATATTGCTCCTTTACCTCTTCCTTTCAAAATTCAGCAAAGAACTGGTTACACTGAAACGGTGAAGTAATTAGCTTCTCATGGACTGTTTATTCAAAAGGACTGAACCTCACATCATAGACTTCCTTCACCACTGGACTGTTTTGATTTTTCTGTTTGGACACCTTGGACAACTGCGCACGTCCCCTGAGCTTATTCCCATAAATAGACTCATGGCCAATTACAGGCGCTATACCAACTCCACAAACTGTACAACCCATTTGCAATCTTGTTCAAGCAACATGTATACAAACTTGCAAGATCTGATGTCTGTATGTAATTTTTTTTCTTCTATTTCATTGTCATTAACTTATTATGATGATTATGAATAATCAAAAGGGGGAATTGTGATGGACAATTTTTGATAAGGTACTTAACTTCCAGCCTTGCAGCAGATGTTCTGCCTGTCATTGTCTTCACACCTCTTCACCAAACCATCTTTTGTTTTCCCCCTCAGACTGACCTCACCCATCTTGGTACCCTAGATCAAAGATCAATGACAACTCCATGTAAATTGTATTTCCTTTATCTGTTCACCATGTCTGCCTGCTTTTGTGTATTTCCCTGTATCCACGCCTTACTTAAACGCTGAGCAGTCTGGGCTCGGGTGTGCATTCTCTCCATCTCTTGACTGCTGATGTGATTGAGTGACCTCCTTTGCAAAGGAAATAAAACCAGCTTGCCAGCAAGAAATCTCTATTTCATTTTTCACCAGAAACAACTTCCACGACAGCAGCAAACACTTCTTACTTCTAGCTGATCCTATGAGGGCAGGTCCAGAACCTTTGCCTGCCCCATGGGACTCACAGCTCCTGAGCCCACAGCTGCTATGTGGATAGAGTGACACTGTCAGCAGCTCTGAGTGTCAGCATTGTGATTGTGTCCACCAACTCTGAGGGGGTCTTTGTTTGCATAAATGACCTCCTCCAGGATCAAGTGGTGAGAAAAACAGTGATGGTTTGAGTGTCTGCAGGAGTATGATGGCACACTGGATCGCCCTCTTTTTCTGTCACAATGACGGACAGCCTCCAGAACATTCTGTCATTTATCAACAAATCTGTCAATGGCAGAAAAATATATTTGATTAACAGGACCCTGCTACACTACTTAACCTTTCAGGGTTGTGGGGCTGGAGCCTGTCCCAGTTTACATTAGAGGAAAGGCAGGGTCACCCTGGACCAGCAAATCACAGGGCCACACAGAGGAAGACAGACAAATATTGAAACATCATTCACAACCAAGAGTAACCTGGATTTCCACATTTACAAAACTCTACCTCGAGTACGAGCATCGGCCTTCGGTCTGGCCGAGGTCATTTGACCTTGGCCATTTGCAGCAGAAGCACAGGGCTGCTGACTGAGCAGCGGTCTCTGTTTGAGGAAACACGGTGTTCTGATCATTTAGAGCTGTGAGGAAGGACTGAATCAGTTTAATGAGGTCAATAAAGTTCACAACTCTGTTCAAACATGTCTTTGGTTCAATCAGCTGTGGTAAATGACCTCACTACACTTCAGTCAGCAGAGAAAATCCTACTGAGCATGTGCAGAAGACAACAGAGGGTGTTAACTGATGTAACTGAGAATAGAAGCCAGGTGTGAAAGTAAGATAAGATTCTTGCAGGAACTGTGCAACTCAAAAAAAATGTTTTAGCTTGCACGCTTTGCCTCCTCCTGCCTCCACTCTCTCACTCTCAACTGTGGTGAAGAAGAAGAAATTACTGAATTATTAGCCTGCTAAAATTAGACTTCTCGCCTGCTTGACACATTTATGCAAAAAAAAGTAGAAAAAATAAGTTATATGTCAAAATTTTACAGCAGTTTTGTTAGTGGCTGTTTTTGGCATTAATGGAATGAAAGAGAAAAAGTAAAAATCTTATAATACACAAAAACTAATAATGCATCAAAGTCAGTGTAGTTACTAATCTTTGTTGTATCCAAGACAGTGATAACATAAAAAAATCTTCAGACTCCAAAAATTTTTCATATTGAAAATCTGTCATTTTTTGTGTGTGTTCTTTCCCAAAATCAGTGAAACCACTTAGAAAATATGCATTTTAATTTTGTAATTATATTATGAATGTTTATTTTTGATCAAAACTGAAATAAATTAACAAATCTATGCAAAAAAGTACCAAAAATTCTGATATATTTTTACATCACTTTTTGTCAGTGGCTGTTTATGGCCCAAATGAAAGGATGGGAACTGTCTGGGGGACCTTACATCACCTAGGCAACCAGCCATCCAATGAAAAGAATGCATTGAGTTTTCTCACTTCCACGTGTGCTTGTTTGCGGAAGGAGTGGTCCTGCTCGCATGACAGAGAGATACAGAGTATTTAACGATGCGTAAAACCAAAGGCTACGTATGTTACCACGGTTCTTGAATCCTGGATGACCGCCAGAGGCGGTGCTTCAAAGCACTGGATGACACATCGCGCGTGTGTATGTCAAGTAGTATACCAACAAAGTTACGTGTGACCCCTGTTGACCTGGACTACTTATTCCGGTGTCATCAGAGGATCTGTTCCTGCAGAATCTTCTCTCGAGATCACGTGATTCTGAGTGACAGATCACTCTGGCGGTCATCCAGGATTCATAGAACTTTGGTTACATACGTAACCTTCATTCTATTTCATCCTTCCTTCAAAGCACTGGATGACCTTATACCAACATGGTCACGAGGAATCACCTTACGCAATGTATTGCATTGAGGCTGAAGGAGGCGTCAAAACAATCCCTGCCAGTGGATGGAGGGTGTGAATGTTTAACTTTGTAGAACTTAAGAAGGTGCTCGGTGATACCCAAAAAGCCGCAGCATAGATTGTCTCCAGGGGTACACCCTGGGGGGCTGCCCACAACATGTAGATAGCTAGCACACCAGCTGGCAAAGTGCACCCAGCTGCCTAATACCTTTGGTTGATCACCTCCACAATCCAATGATACAACCACTGTTTAGAGGCAGTTAGCCTTTTTTCTTGGGCCACTATGACACACAAATATTGGTCAGATCTACGTATACCTGCTGTACTGTCCACCTATGCTCTCAGGGCAAGTACTGGACATAGCCACATAGCAGCGTCGCCCCTGACATTTCCCTCAGATAGAGGGTCAAAATGTGCCAACTGTATTGACTGATTTACACTACAGCGAGTGACTGCCTACTACAAGTTAGAACCTATCACGGTAAGCGAGTACTATAGCCTAGAAATTATAGCCTAGTGTTCCTCAGGCACATTAAAACCTTGCTCAACACATCACAGAAGCCATGTTCTGGAAATGATTTTTATGTATTCATCAATTTTACATTTATTTCAGTAAAATTCTCTTGAAAAAAGAAAGGGCTAGCATTGTATGCATGAGAGAAAGTTGCTTTTCAGAGGTGTTCCGGTGCATTCTGACTTACTTTCTCCTCTGCTAGAAGCTCCTCCCACTGAGGGTCAACGGGCAGCGTCTGTGAACAGGAGTCAGAGGACGGAAACAGGGAAACACTTTAATGGATGGTTTTCTTCATGATCTCACATGAAACATTCATCCTCAGCTGATGTTTGTTTGAAAAATAATGAATCAAACTTTTGAACCATGAAGTTGAAGAAGCAGAGATTTGACAGTAAAGTCCATGTTTGGACAGAAAGGAGTCATTTTAATTCACTGATTTCAGAGTTTGGAATCATTTGCTGTCACACCAGCACAGGTAACTGACCTATTATCAAGCCCCGCCCTTTACAGGAAGTGATCCTCTGCCAAGCCCGCCTCCTTAGTAACTGTTGCTTGGCTAGACAAACTCAGCTGCTGCTCACCCCTATCCCATTTCAGACCACTGACAGTAACTCACGATGTCTCAAGCTCGTCTTCATATCTAATTTATTTGATCCTATTGAGCTATGTGAGGTCATCCATCATCAGCTGTTCACATCAACAAAATGCTTCATTATTTCCTTTGAATGTTCCTGGAACACCAAATGTTGTCAGATTAGAAATGTTCCCTCTGACCTTTGAGTGAAGACAAGTTTACTTTGAGAAATTTTCAGAGTTGAAGTAAAATGATAAAACAATTTCAACACAATGCACCAAAATAGACTCTCCAATCAGAGAGCTGACAGTCAATAGACTTCTCTGAGTTTACTGTGGGTGTCAAGCATGAAAATAACATTGAAATTAAAAAGTCCATTCAAATCAGCAAATCACTTTTGTGTTGAAGAATCCAGTTTTTTATTTTATAGCCATAGTCCCCGAACCTTAGTTCAGTATTTATTGAGTTGTTGTGTCCCTTGTGTTGACCCTGATAGCTAATGTTAAGAGTAAACATTAGCTTGGCTCAGTCTGTGAGATGAAATAATCTAAAATGATGGCAGCACACGCAGACTCGTACTGTAACATGACGCTGTTTCATCCATTAAAGTTACAAACCTAAACATGTCATGTTGTTTTGGGATCAAAAAGAAATCACTCCCATGATATCCTGATAACGTAACAGTCATCTTTTGTTATTGTTTTGATGGAGAACCCTCTAGTGGCTCATGAATTTAAAGGTACAGTGTGTATTATTAAATGCTATCTAAAATAACAGACTTGGTAAAAAATGGAATAGATTACTTAAAATTATATTTAAATTAGTTTCTAATCAGCCTTAAATAATTAATGTTTTGTTTTCGTTACCTTAGAATAAGTCATTTATATCTACATAGGAGCGGGTCCTCTCTTATGGTGGCTTCCATCTTGCGTCGCCATCTTTTCTACCGTAACTCAGAACGGACAAACTAAACGCTTTCACGTTTTTTTGTTGACGCCTACCGGAAATGCACAGTTGTGAAATAGACAAAGAAGAAGAGAGTGATTACCAAGCAGCTGTGCTAATACAAACAAACATGGAGGACCACACGTACAATTTGCCATCAGTGGAGCGTGAATCTTTGTCAAAGAAACGAAAACGCGACGAAGCCAAACGCAATCGGGACAGAAAAACAAAAAAAACAGGGTCAACATCGGCGCTGCCTTTCCCAGATGGAAGTCCCTGAAGGATAAGTTTGCAGACAGACGCCGAAGTTGCCTGTTTTTTGCTGGACAGGTAAGACTAAGTGTCGAATTGTACTCTTATATGGAGCCGAATTTATTTGTTTACTTTCGGGAGAAGTCGGAGGAAGACGCAGAGAATGTATCTGCTATGCGAGGCTTATTTCACGGCCACAAGCATTTTAAAATGATTGTCTCCTTCAAACGACCGGTGTGAGTGTTAGCAAGACTGAAAGACAATAGGGAGACAACGTCGTGCTAAAACTCCACGATTTATTCATTTTCTGTGGCAGTAAGACAAAACATAGGCTGATAACTAAGCTAAAAACACTTTTTGTCCTTGGAAGGCCACCGTAGCTCCGGAGGTTCTCCGACAGGGAGGGGGGAGCGCCGGAGTGCTGCAATCTCAAACCTCACCTTTAGATGCCGCTAAAAACTACACACTGTACCTTTAAGCCTGAACTGTTTAAGCCATGTGTTAATAATTAAACAACAGTGATGATTTATGGAGCAGTGATTGTATCTCCAAGGATATGAAGCAAAGTCCGTCATGCTTGTAGAGCACCATAAAACAGACCTTTGGTCGCTCCAGGTGAATCACGAGGCTCCATTTACTGATACCACCTTAAGAGTCACATTATTCTATCATGAGGACAACAAGAGTTCAGGAAAATACTGCCTTAAAAATCAAAACATGAGACCAAACGATCATTCCTGTTCATGACAAAGAGAGCTCAGATTAATGAGGATGTTTCAGGGTGTATAGCAGTTCACTCTGTAAACACTCTTTAAATATATCTGCTCAAATCACATGGCTGACAGAGAGAGGAGTCTGCCACAGTGATAGAGCCGCCGTGCAGAGACGTTATTTTAATTTGGAGCTTCATAAATACAAAAAAACAGAATTAAAGGAGAAAAAGAGCCTCACATTGACTGAGCAGCATGTCTGTTATATCAGTGTCTGTGTTTCATTTTAAAGAGCATCACTCAGCATTCACTCTCTTCACTGAACTGATCATCCAGACATTAAAACAGAGCAGAAATATTCAGACTGCATCAACACTCACCCTGTCTCAGATCAGTGTTTGTCCCTCTGCTTCAGTTAGTCCTCTTCAAATGGAGTCTGAGCTCTGACTGATATCACCTTTATTGTTTTATTGTGTTTTCACTCAAACCTGTTTCACCTCCTCAGAGTCTCTCCTCCCCGTTTCCTTTACTACAGATGAAGTTAATGATCTACCGTCATAGTTACAAGTTACTTTCCCAAAAAAGTAACTGAATTACTAACAGAATTCACTCATTCATAAATGTAATTAGTTACCAGGTAAAGTAACTGATTTGTTACTTTTCTGAAAACTCTTTTCCTCTTGAACTGTGTGTCTCCGTCTCTGTGTCCTTCCTTGTTGTTACCTGCTGCAGCAGCTCTGACATCATCAGCCGAGTTCTCGCTGTTTTTGGTCTCTAGATTTTAGATTTACTAACAACAGACAAACACTTTGCTTTAGGACATAATGGACACTTCACATGTGTGTTCTTGACTTTTACTTCTTTTACTTCCATCCTGAAAACTCCAGTTTTAACTCCACAGACGCTCCAGACTCACCGCTGCTGCAGTTAGCTGTGTTGCCAGATTTTGTGATTGAAATAAGCATTTTTAAAGAGAAACACCTACATGAAGCGTGTTTTAGTTTTTTATCTATGTTAGCTTTTGATTTCAAAGTCAAATTTCTTTTTTTTCCCTCTTAATTTACTTATTAAACATCCTTTTATTTGGAGGTGTAACATCCTTTTCTTTATACAGAAGTGAAGTGAGGGGCTGCTGTTATTTATAACTCTGTTATTGCTAATCAGTCTAACCTTGATTTTTGTAACCAAACAGACATGTCAGGCTTTTGTCTAAGTTTTATCTCAATCCTCTACAGCTTTATTATGGCTAAAACAGTCGTAGTTAAATTAAAAAAAAAATTAAATCTGGCTATATGGATATTTTTTTAGGTGGAAACACCCTTTACCATAATTTAAAATTTGTGTTAGGATGGGATAAAATAATTGTAATAACTTCTGAATTGGGTTTGTATTGATGGTAGAACTGGCTCCATATTCCTCCTGGGTTGGGGGGCACAACAAGTCCAGATGAGAAACTGGACTATTGGAACAAGTCCAAAAAGTGCAACCTACAACTCCCAATATACACCTGCAAGTTAGAAAAAGAAGAAGCCTGAAGTTGCTTATAATAAGCGAACCTGGCGACCCCTGGCATCAAGTTTTCTCATCTGTCTGTTAGCGGTGCAGCTTCCGTCTGTGTCTGGTTCATACCTGTCAAGTTTTGGATTTGAAAATAAGGGAAATTTTCCAGCGCTTGCTGTGAGCTGTCCCACTCCAACCAAGCTCCAGTTTCCCTTACATTTTAAGACAGGAGTACAAGATATCTAAAAACCACTTGTCAACAGCTTACTAATTCGTTAGGTGATCAGAATCTGACAGGCCAACCTTTGTTGACATTGAAATGCTGTGAACATTCCTACATTATAATAAAGCCTAAATGAAAACACAAAAGAGTATATGAAGCACATTTATTTATTTTACATATTTTCAGCTCATTCACAAGTCAACACATTACATATTTACTGCTTATTTCACATTGCTTGTCTTTCAGTTTAACATGTAGGCTATATTTTATTTACTCATTTACATTTCTTACATTTCATTATGTTTACTCAAGTAGCTCTCTGGCATTCACTCATGACTTAAACAGATTTGTTGCAGACTTTGCATCCTTTAACACTTTTTTGAAGGAGTGTATTTGTGGCAGTATTCTACCCTATTGACACAATATATATGCAGTTTTGAGGTAATTTTCAAAGCAAGTTTAAACAATTTTTAAGTACTGTAAAGCAACCAAGAATTTAATTTAGTGGCTTATGATTAAAAAAGGAATGCTTACTTTGTTAACATTAAGAAAAATCAACCAGTGCTAAAAACCAAGATAGAGATTTACCTTATTGTCTTTAGATATGTACAAAAGTATATTGCCATGCCACAGGGGGGCGTACTTTCTCTTAGCCACAGTTGTGCTTGGTAGAATTCTCATGCTGACTTGCCTCGTTCCTTCCCCCGTGGAGACACTGAAGTCACAGTTACAAATCTTACAGAACACGTGACTTTGTTCCCGCTGTCGGCACTAACCTCGCGACTGCCACCCAGCCTACTGCAGGTGGCATTTTTCGCGGGGCTAGTGACAGTGTTCAGTTAGGAGCAGAGGCAGAGGAATGTTTTGGTTTTCTTTTTAATACGGGAGAATTACGGGAAAATAGTAATACGGGAGGACGGTGGGAAGAGGGGTGAAATATGGTAGTTTCCCAGCCAAAAGACTTGACTGACCACTTGACTTATGGTCTGATTAAGTGAGGCAGGTCTGATACCAGCTGCTTGACATTGGTGCAAAGTAACGCGCCACATTTCACTGTTGGTATCTGTACACATAAAAAAGTAATTAGATTTCCAATTACTGGGAAAAAATAATGGCGATAGTAACGCTGTTATGTCTAACACGTTACTCCCAACACTGTTATCAGGTGTCGCTCATGAACAATGCAGTCAACATAAACCCAATTTACCTTCCTTTCCGTCAGGATCTTCTCATCACTCTTCTTTTATTTTTTATTTTTGCAGCAAAAGGTGCAGCTATGATGTTGGTAGTCGAGGAGCAGAGGATAATGTGCTGTCAGATCCTGTTTGATTAGCCACACTGTACATGCCTGAGCAGAAATGGAGAAAATAATGCCTGACAGCACTTTTGTTTTCTATTTTCAGCTCCACCTGCAGACAAAATGTCTTTCAGATCAGAGGAGGGTCTCTGCTGTCCAGTCTGTAGACGTCTTCAAAGATCCTGTCGTCCTGGCCTGCAGCCACAGCTTCTGTAAAGACTGTCTTCAGACTTGGTGGAGACAGAAACCAACGCGACAGTGTCCTGTCTGTAAGAGAAAACCCTCTAAAGCAGACCCACCGTGTAACCTGGTGTTGAAGAACCTGTGTGAGGACTTCTTACTGCAGAGAGATCAGAGCTCTTCAGAGGATCTCTGCAGTCTGCACGCTGAGAAACTCAAGCTCTTCTGTCTGGACCATCAGGAGCCGGTGTGTGTCGTCTGCAGAGATTCAGAGAAACACGGTGGGCACAGGTTCAGACCCATCGACGAAGCTGCTCAACAACACAAGAAGAGCCTCCAGGACACTCTGAAGCCCTTTAAGGAGAAGTTAATGGACTTTGAGCGAATCAGAGGGAAGTTTGATAAAACTCTGCAGCACATCAAGGTCCAGGCCAGACTCACAGAGGCTCAGATTAAAGAGAAGTTTAAGAAGCTTCATCAGTTTCTGCAGGAGGAAGAGGAGGCCCAGCTGAGAGCTCTGAGGGAGGAAGAGGAGCAGAAGAGCTGGAGGATGAAGGAGCAGCTGGAGGCTCTGAGCAGAGAGATAGAAGCTCTTTCTCAGACACTCAGAGACACTGAGGACCATCTGATGGCTAAAGACGTCTTATTCCTAAAACACTACAAGGCTGCAGTGAAGAGAGCGCAGCAGCGCCCCCTGCTGGAGGACCCACAGCTGCCCTCAGGAGCTCTGATAGACCAGGCCAAACATCTGGGCAACCTGGGCTTCAACATCTGGACCAAGATGAAGGACCTGGTCTCCTACACGCCGATCGTCCTGGACCCAAACACGGCTCACCCTGAGTTCTTCCTGTCGGAGGATCTGACCAGCATCACAGACGGGCCGATGCAGCAGCTCCCTGATAATCCGGAGAGGTTTGGAGATACATGGGCCGTCCTGGGCTCTGAGGGCTTTGAGTCAGGGACTCATGTTTGGGACATAGAGGTAGGACAAAATGACTTCTGGAGAGTGGGCGTGTCTTTCCAGAGAAAAGAGAACATGGATTCTGACTTCTGGGGAATTGAATATAAGTCATGGCTGAAATACACGGCACGCTCTCTGACATATTATTACCCTTTTGAACTTCTCTATGAGCTCCAGAAGATCCGAGTGAAGCTGGACTGTGACAGAGGGAAGCTGTCCTTCTCTGATCCGGACTCTGACAAGGTGATACACACCTTCGTCCAGAAGTTCACCGAGAGGGTGTTTCCATACGTGAGCTTTTTGAATTGTGTGGTGTTATATGTCGGTGGTGACAGTGATGAAATCAGACCTCTGAAGGTTTCACCCATGAAGGTCTGTGTGACACAACAACACGTCTAATCCAGTCGGCTCTGTTTGGGCCATCCTGTCTGCTCTCAATGGATCACATATACAGTTTTATTCAAACTGACACAACTGTGGATTTACTTTTTTTTATTAACCAGAGGCCTATATCACGAACCGCGGTCAACTTATCAACTCACATCTATCCAGGACTGAGTAACCGCAACAATGGCAATAAGGATAATCGATAGCACTCTGCAAGTTATCAACACGGTAACTCAATCCAGAATTGTCTCATCAAGAGCCGTGACCGTGCACGTATAAGGGGAGGGCTCAGAGGCAGCTGACCAATCACAATCATGAGTGGAAAACAAGCTGAGAAATGCCGGGAAGACAGAGCTCCATATTTAACATGTGAAGAGCAGTGTCCGATAATGTTAAAGCTGATCACACTCTTGAATCAATATACTGTGACAATGTGTTTCATGTCTGACAATTATCATCCCTCAGATGTAATCCCTCTGTAGTGAGGAGGTCGTGGGAGCAGAAAAAAATAAATATAAAAACATAACTGTCTGGGAGATTGGTCTGTTTCATGTCATATCATGTGACATTTAAGATTTAAGTCGTCGCCACAATGAAATCATAAAAACATATGGAGCTGATTTCTGACCCAAATTAACAATTTAAAATCAGAAAGAAAAAAAATCCCTCAAATACATGAATAAAGTGCAGGAATGAGATGATGGACCTGATGGAATAATGTGCTGTTTCACATTAGAATTACATCCCTTTTATTTGTCAAGCACTTTATGATGCATTTGAATGTATGAACAGAACTATAGAAGTAAAGTTTATGGAGCAGGTGATGCAGAATAACAGTGTGACAGTCAGTGCACTGTTCCTGCAGGTCACACGGGGAATAAACAGCTCTAATATGTCACACAGGTAGATGACTCCGGGCCAGGAGAACAGGTACATCTCATATCACGTCGTCAGGTTGATCTCGTGGGTCAAATCGATATTGTGACACTCTTTCTCATCTTCATGCTCGTCTCAAGAGTTGTGCGCCTCCTTCTACCGGGTTCAGGAGAAGAGGGCAGGACATTGATTCGAAGAAGAAGCCGATTGGCTAGTGCCAGGGTCGTCATACACGATCAGATTCAACCTCCAACTTATCCTGCTCTGGAGCAGGTTAGCCGTTCAGAGTAAGTCACCATGGTGATCTGCTCCCATAAGAAATGAACCAGCTTCGTGCTATCGATAAATCAGGGTTAACCCTGAAGTTATCTCTAAAACATTAATCCTGCTTTGTGCTACAGACCTCAGGTCTTGTTTAAAAGGGATATTTTGAGATGGTTGAAGTTAGGTTATATGAGGTATGAGACATACAGTATGCCTGAAAATTAGTAACAGTGACAGACATAAGCTCTGCACCTGTTTAGAGAGAGCGAGCTCTAGCCCCAAAGTAAATGATTTTTGGAATGCTTGCACGCTGTCCAACAAACACATAAGAAAAATTGAACTGTCTTTAAAAATCCTCGCCTGACCAAATTGTTATTAAACTTCTCTAATTCTGCTCTGCATCACTTTATAACAATAGTTCTTTGCAGAGATTATGTAAAAAAAATATATCATTTAGAGTTTTACAGCCCCTCCAGCTTCATTTTCAAGCAATATTCACAATATAAAAAAAATCTTTTTAGGCAAGGATGATAATTCAAATTATTCCAACTTCTGTTTTTATTGTTCTGTCCCAGTAACACATATGCTGATAAGTCCACATCTAGACAAATCTCTCAATTGTAACTTATAATGACAACAAAATAATTCAAATAGACCTTGTGTTTGCAGATTCACTCTTTTCTTTATGAGTTCGTCATTTTTCAGCAAAGGCTTAGAAAAGGGCCTGTAGAGGTTATGAGATTTGGTGAAAACATAACAGCCATAATTACAGCGTAGAGGGGATTACATGCAAACATTAACAAAAGTGTACTTTTCCACTATTGAATCACTTCGGCACATGATACAGCCTACAAATCATTTAAACTCAAAATGCTTCAATCTGCAGGCTTCACCAGGGAACATCCTCTCTCAGACTGGAGAAATTTCAGCTTTGCAGAAAATATAATGGCCGTTCCCTTTGGACTTTCGTGAATTCTCTGAAGAACAGACATGAGAAAGGTCTGTAGATGGAGAGTCAAAGGTGAGAAACTGAAAGAACTGCTATTGGATCTGTTAGAGCGGAGAAATCCATGTTTCCTGTTGATATAGGAGTGGAAATCATGAGCTCACGTCGTCAAACAGGATAAAACAAGAGTGTGACTTACTGTGACTTCCCGATGTTCAGGAGTAAACTGGGCTCTTGTATGAGCCTCTGCAGTCTGCAGCTCTCATCATACAGACCTTCCCTGCTGTAATCAACATTTATACTTGTTCAGACCAGATTCAGTTTTACAAAGTATTAGAAATAATCAAAGGAGCTGAATGAAAGTTCATCTTCAAAGTCAGATCGTGGCTCTTACTGATTGTTAATGGAAAAACAGAAGCCATTTGGGATGTAATGATAGTGTAATCAGCAAAATAAAATTAACACCATATTTTTGTTTGTTTTTTTGTCCAGTGCAGATTGACAAAGTATTTTCAAGGTCAATAACTCAGCAATGAAACCCTGCAGTTTCAAACCCAGCCCCTCTTTTTAGTCACTGTCATGAAGACTGTGAGCTACAATCCTGTGTTCCTCAAAATGAGCCAGAAAACTTCGGTTTGTCTCAGTGCAATGCTGCTGTTGGCTTTATGGTTTAGGGACCATCAGCAAATGACCGTAATGAAGGAATGGTGTGAAACAAACTTAAATTACTTCACGATAGAAAGATGTAAGGCAGTTGCTTGAAAAATAAGTGAAGAGTCTATTTTCAGACATTAATGAGGGAAGAACATATAGGGCCTGATAACAAAATAACAGGCACTTAACTGTGTGTACAAATTAAAAATTTGCATGTGATATTAGTACAGGTGATCTACTATGACTGCATGTGCAATTCATAACAGGCACAAAGTGGTGCGGCCCTCTATAAAAGAGGATTTTGCGTGTGCTACCTGCTGTCACCATGGAGAGTT
Source organism: Scarus forsteni (assembly GCA_036419115.1). Lineage (NCBI taxonomy): Eukaryota > Metazoa > Chordata > Actinopteri > Labriformes > Labridae > Scarus > Scarus forsteni. The sequence goes on along the minus strand of JAZDUH010000222.1, from coordinate 421,552 downwards.
TGGAGACCAAATGGGCTGTAAATAAAAAATGATGTTAGAAACATGGAGTGGGAGGAAAATAAACACACTTGCAGTAACCTTGTTTTGTTGTCTGTCATTTTGATGGACAAACTTATCACCTCTCTCATTTATCATATTTTAATCCGTCATTTTTTATTTTCCTTTTCTGATTCTGATTAAACATCATGGCAGCATTCACATAGTTACAGAGCTTCATCATCAATAACCTCTCACGTGAAGAGCAGTCTTACAGTTACACACACAGACTGAGCGTACTCTTACCTTTTCAGCTCTGACTGTGTCACACTCTCCACACACTGACAGCTCCTAAACTCTCTGTCAGTGTGTGGAGAGTGTGATGCAGTCAGCTCTGAGTGACAGAGTGATTATGTCTATCAAGGTGTTTTTTTACACAGGTTAAATGACCTCCTCTGTGATGTATTAAGAGTGCAAAACAGAGAGGGTTTACTTCACACGTGAGTCTGAATGAGTGTGACGGCACACTGAGTCGCCCATTATAATGACAGCTTCCAAGTCTATCTGATTTTAATCAAAAAATTTAGTCAGTGCTGAAAAATATTCCATTTATGAGACCCATTTTCTCACCACAATGACCGCAGCCCTCCGTTTGTAACACTGTGCTTTTGTTGCACACCTGGTCGCACGTGCAAAGCGAGCCCAGAGTTCCCATCTTCAGCAACAGGAGTGCGAAGGCGGGACCAAGGCTGCGGTCAAAAAGTCATTTTTGCTTAGGAAGGTTCCTAACAGAGTAAAATGAACCAGAAGTAGTTCTTGATTAGAGCTGTTCGAATAGTGTAAATGCTTAAGAAAGGTGGCTCAGCGCTTCCTTTATTATCTCCTTTAGCATAGGATACACCGGACTATCCTTTCTGAAAGGCGAGGAGATTATTCTGTCCCACAATTCTTCGTGGCAACAGCTTTTATAAACAGCCGCTATTCAGGCTGCTTCTATATGAAACCGAATAATGACGAACAAATCACAGACCATGTGAGTTACATCTGCTGTTCATCCTTTCTAAAGTTTATCAAAACCTGCCTTAACTTTCCAGCAGTCTGATTCTCTGAAGAGAGCAGGATATGAGACATTTGATGTTGATTATGTTTTAAACCTGGTTCAATATGAATCATTTGTATACTCTATTAGAGTGTGATCTTAACAGTTTCTGCCTTTATTTCATTCAGTTCATTTATTTTCATGCACTGATTGGTGTTCATGTTGATAATGAGAGAACAGATTTATTTAAATCCTCACTTCCAACTTCAGTTATGCAGACGTCATTTTTACCAGGTTATTATGTTCAGTGTTGTCTGAAAGGAACAACATTGTCATGATACATGATGGGTCTTTTGTAGTCCACCTTCGGAAAATTGTAGTTTCACCGCAGCAGTAACATCCGCCGTCACATGATCTCGTAGCGTAGTGAAAGTGTAGTTGGATTCTCTCTGCGGCAGTTTTCCTTTCCTAAGTCCTTCTGAATTCTCCTTTGTCCTTTCCTTAACCTCATGACGTTTTCCATCAGGGTTAAGGAAAAGTAGATAGGAAAGGGCTTAGGAGGCGACTATTCGACCACAGCCCAAGTTTCCCAGATCGCATCCATCACACTTTGTGATATCTGGCCGTGCCTGGCTGCAGATGTATATTGACTTTGCATGGAGAGTGATCTCCGAGGTTGCCCAAGACTCATTTGGTGTGAACGTACTTTAGGGATGGACTACTGTTGACAAGACAACATTATCACCAGAACACAAAGGTTTTCTTTTGTGTTTTAAAAAAACGACATGTGTTCACATGACAACAGCGTGATAATGATGGATGTTAACATGGATCCGCAAGAATGACTGAAAACGCTGTAGCGTGCATGCCAGGTCAGTAGTTGACAATGTACTTCTGTATATATGTTAAACGGTCGGCAGTGCTTTACCAGGCAGCGTCTTTGGTTTTATTAATTGCAACCGTGCTGCCTTTTTGTTATTTTCCCCTTGTAGTCCTCATACAACTCCGCGAGGAGCTTTTGCTCCACCGTTGAAGACGTCTCTGCTCTTGGTTTTGACATGAATTCGTCATTTCGACAATCGACACGTCAGGGCTTTTTCTCTCCTCCGGACGTGCACTCAGCCTCAGTTTGGATCAGCCTGACTTGAATAAGTGTCTCTGAAAAACAGCCGAGCCTCGTTTGTGGAACAACTTGCAGCTGAGATTAAAGTTGCCACTTATTCAAGCCAAGCTTACCGGTGATAGCCCAGCCTTTTGTAGCCAGCCTCGTGGAACACCCACCAGGTAGAGAAAAACAAGCTCAAAACAGGCAACCTAAAGATATTTATTTTTCTTATGAGGTATTTTACTTGATTTCAAGAGACAAATCTACATAACACCTGCATTAATTTTCATCTACATTATGTTTCAGTTTTGCAGTGCATTTTTTCACTGGTTGTCTCTTAATTTACTTCTGTAACATCCTTTTTTTTGGAGGTGAACATCCTTTATTTATACTGAAGTGAAGGGAGGGACTACTGTTATTTATAACACTCTCTCTCCACATCTGCTTTTGCCCCTTTTGTTTGCTCCTGTACTCGTCTCTGGTTCTGGTCTTGTAGGTGGTCTGGGATCCTTGGTGGAGACTTCCTGCTGCTGTGGAGTCACAAAGCCTCAAAACTACAATTATAGACATGACACATATTTGGACATTTCATTAGGAACATTCCTTCCCCATTATCATTATAGCTGATAATGTAGATATTAGCATGCTCTTTCTATCCATGGTTGATACATCTGTAGTATCTATAATTGGCACCACATAGTCATGGAGTCCCTCTGAAAATGGAATGTCACATCTCAAGAGGCCTTTAAAACATTTATATTTAACAGAGACAAATATGGTAGGGATGACCTTGTGGTCTGGGCACCATGAGTTCATCACTACCATAAATTCTTATTTTCAGTAAGAATATCTACGGAGCCCCCCTGGTGACATTGGACAGAAAAAAAATAATGCGTGGCCACGAGAAGGTAATGCGTGGCCACGAGATATATAACGCGTGGCCACGAAGAAATGCGAATAATACAATTTATGTCTAATGACAAAATTCACCTTTAGTATAGTATTGAGATCTACCAGTTTCAGAGCAATACAGAGACTGTAGTCTGTAGCCTGATATGGACAATTTTGAATACATTTCTCGTTATTTTAATTTGGGAATGAACTACAATGACATTCTTAGGTCACTTGCGATTAGGCATGGAGTAATTCTTAGCAAGAGACATTATTGCTCTAAATGACTTTACATAATGATTCAGGCACACTTTGATTACGGTGAGGCATTTGCGTTCAGTGGCACAACATTATTGATTACAATCACATTTAAATCAGGCATTTGAGGTTCAACATCAGAAAATTTATTAAAAAATTAAATCTAATTTGTTCTTCTAATTCTGTCCAGTATTGTACAGTCTAGGCCTAGGCTTCTTTCCTGAAAATTTACCTTGCAGTATTGAGGAGCACATCAAAATGAGGCTTCATTTTTATGAACAGCAAATATTTGAAAATTCTCATCTGTACTATGATCTAATTTTGTTAATCTGTTGGACTTAGAGATCATATTTATTTTGACTTTTTATTATGTTTAAATATTTGCTGTTCATTAAAATGAGCCTCAGATGCCTGATTTTGATGTGCTCTCAATCAATAATGCTACAGTAAATTCTGGGGAAAGAAGCACAGAGGAAGGCCTACCTGGGAATGTACTGTACAATATTCTGTTGGACCTCCTAGATCATAAGTAAAAATTTTGATTTTAATTTTTTAACTGTTTTTTTTTATTGGTTATAGTAAAAGCCTCAAATTCTCAATGCCTGATTGACACTCTTAATCATTAAATTGCAGTAAAATTTGTCTGTCAGTTATTTTTCCATCGGTGCCACTGAACTGAACATTTTATCGCCATACCATAACATTTGCTGAGCAGAAGTGACCCAGAATTCATTAGTGTACATGAGCAGTTCATTTTATGCAGCCGATGTCATGCCTTTAGTTTAGAAGAATGTCATAGCAGTTCATTCCCAAAAGAATGTCATAGTAGTCATATTCCAATTCAAAATTAATCCATATTAGAATTAAAATTGTATATTTTGCTCTGAAACTCTGTATATTCAAAACTATACTCTCCTCTTACCTCCCTTCCTTCACCCTCACACCAACACAGCATGGTGTGGATTTGCTGTTCATCATGAGACTGGGATCCACATTCAAGATTTCCTGCTGCTTAACAGAAGGTTTTTCTTGAGCCATGATGGAGGGATTCATGATTGACTATATGGACTCATGTTGCTGTTGGATGGATATATTTGTATATATATGTATATGTGTATCTTTATATGTATATATGTATCTATGCATATATGTGTATCCATAAAATGAAGAGCTTTATGCTCTATTGAAAAGAGTCTTGAGATAACACTTGTTATGAATTGGCGCTATACAAATAAAGATTGATTGATTGATAACTCTGTTATCACTGAACAGTCTGTCTAACCTTGATTTTTTTTAACCAAACAAACATAGTCAGGCCTTTATCTGATTTTAATGTTTATCCTCTACAGATTTATTAAGGAGAAAACACTAACAGCTACATTAGAAATAAATGTAATTCTGGCTATGAGGATTTCATCTCGAGTTTGTATTGATAGTAGTGTTGGAAAGGCTGGGGACTGAGGCCACAGCGCCCTCTAGTGGTGAGGTATAGACTGCACCATTCAGTCTGGCAGTGGATTAGAAGCAGCAGGACATGTCTGGGCAAAGCAGAGAGCATTCGTCTATATGTATATTTTGATCATTCTACAGTTTGTAATAGTTGTTTCATATTGTTGTTTGTTCCTCTGGTGATAGCATGGAATGCTAACGTTAATGTAGCGACTGTATTGAAGTTTATTGCTGTTAGTTGTGTTTTAATATGCTATGAGGCTCATTGGTTCCTTATATTTGTGTCTTGTTTAGACCACACACGCACCACCTTTATTAAAGGACAGGTTTTGGTGCAATACAGTGCTGTTCATTATTCCTTGGATTTAATTTGGATAATAAGGGGACATTAAAGACGTAAACACTACCTGAGCATCCTGTATGTGTTCTTACTGACACCCCAAAGCGAACATCACTATTCCTCAACCATCACCTATACAGTCCTAAGTGGATGCCTATTCAATAAGTAAAGCATCAGATCCCTCCAGAGTTTGACAAGATCTGAAAGACACTTTAGAGAAAAACAACCCCAAAGTTGCTTATAATAAGCAGACATGGCAACCCAGCTGGCAGAGGTTGACCTGTGCAGGTGAAGATCATTTTGTGTGAATATGTCTTCTAGTCTGGCAGCCTTACTGCATTACTAAAGAACAGAAACAAGGAAATAATGAGCTGGTTTGTGAGCGTTTGGTGAAGTTTTCTCTTCTTCCTTTTTGAAAAAGCAGCCTGATCGTGGTGCAAATTGTGACTTTGTCTAAAGAAGTGAAAGACGTTCAGTTTCCAGGCCTCAATAAAGAATCATCCCACTTTTCTGCTGCCATGATGAAGCAGTGATGCTTCTCTGAGTCTGATTCTGTCTCGTCTCCCTGTGTAGAGTCAGAATGACAAAGAAATGTGCACGTTGATGTTAGAAATCTAGTTAGAGAATGTTTGAACTTTGGCTTTTATTGAATGATTAGCACGAGCTCTTGGAGCTGAATCAAAGGATATTTGTTTTATGAAGCCACAGAAGCTCAGCTGTGCCCTTTATTTACAAAAGACCATCTTTTCTCCTCTGACAGATTGAAGTCAAACACGTTTCTGAGGTCTGTTCTCTCCAGTAAATGTGTCTGTTTACCTTCAAAAAGAAGATTAGAAAAGTCCTCTGCTCCCTCTGTCTCTGAAACATTAGACATCACTATTGAACATTTTCTATCCCAGCTAAAGCCACAGAGGAGCACTTTAAAACAATGACTGAGATTTACCCTCTCAGAATTTATGCTTCGTCAATTTAATATTGATGTAATCGAGTGGACATTCTGCAAAGATGAAATCCAAACTCAGGAACATTTTTCTTTTCTTACAGTGTGTCTGAATTTTTATAGAGGATGTTTCATAACTGGATCTCAGAAAATAAATAATAAGTCTCAGTCTGCCTTCACTTATAATAATGTTAGATTTGGTTTTTGGGGACCAGAAGTTTAAAATTCTCTAAAATAATCAAATAATCCTTGAAAAATATGATATGCATACATGTTAATTTATAAGTGTTACGTCTGTTTTTCACCTGGTTTCTATTTTAATAAGACTCCAGAAAATAGTTATTTAATGTAATTTATTAATTTTATTATTATTATTATTAGTAGTAGTAGTAGTAGCAGTAGTTGTAGTTGTGCCTTTTTTAATCGTATTTTGTATTTGTTTATTTCATGGTTTCCCTGTGTTGTTGTTTTGATATATTTGATATGTTGTTCTTGGTGGACAGTGAGCAGGAGTTCATCTTCACCTTTAAATTGACCTTTTTTCTCCTGTGCACCTCTCTCTTGGATTAGATGTGTGAAGTCCCTCCATATTTTGACAAAAGACTTAAAAAATGTATTTATTGTAAAGTGAGGTGACAACAATAAATAAATAAACATGAATGTTGGATGTTTTCTGTTTTGCAGAGGGTCATATTTTGATCACTCAAATGACTAAAAAAGTAGCTCAGACAAATCATAAAATGGCTAAAAAATACATACTAGCTGAAATAAAAAGATCTAACTAGGTTATAAAATGGATTAAACAAAAACTGTTAAATTTAATATACTAAAATAAATTACAAAATTGCTAAAATAGATTACCAAACAGGAAAAACAAATAATGAAAAATCTAATTATAATTTTAAAACAGCTCAAATAAATTACAAAATGGATTAAAAAAAAAAAGAAAAAAAGGTACGCCTGAGGTCCATTTTTGTTCTCTAAGGTACAATTGATGGTGATGTTCCCTCAAAGGTCCCGCGTTGACCCTTATGGTACTTACATGGACCTTTTCTGGGTTAAAGGGTACATATAAGATCCTTAATGTGCAAAGGTCCCTTTCTGTACCATTTTTTCAACAGATAAGGGCACAAAGACAAAATCAGATTGTCAGTATATGGGATCAGTGCTGTTTGGAGACAGTAAGCATTGAGTTTCTTTAAATTTGAACATCAGGAAAACATCTGGAAATTCCATTTTGTGCATGTCTTTTTTTGTTCAGACTAGTTTGCAAGACTAAAAATATTTCCTTTATGTAGGTGCACCTCAGAGAGTAATAAAACAGTTAAATAAATTATTCATAAGGTAATAATATATTTTGCATATTCTGGGACATCAACATTGCATTGTTTTATATAGTCTAATTGTCCAATAAAACTGAAAAAAAAAGTATGGTTGAGTATCTATGACGTCACCATGGCAACTATTTCCATCCTGCCAACTGCCATTTCCTCCCCAACTGCCAACCAAGTCTGAATGCTACAGAAAGTGAACAGCAACTTAACCTCCTGCTTTCCCTTTAAAAACGAGGTAAGACTTTAACATTTTAAATGTTTTATCAGACATGTTTTGTTGTTGACTTTTTTCGATATTAACCCGAGCAATACCTATCCGCTTGTTAAGTGGTGACGTCACTAAACTGTTTCCGGGTCCAAGCCGCCTTTGAATCTCGCATCCTCAATATGCCGCAGTGCTGTGTGCCGAGATGTTTCAACAGGACGGAGACGAAAAAGGACAGTCATTTGTCCTTTTACAGGTTTCCATGCGACCAGAGGGAAACTAAGAAATGGCTGAAGTTGATTAGGTGAGTGAAAATATTTAAATTACTGAAGAAAGTTGCCGATTTAAAGTTAGCCTAAAGCTAACCTGTCTTTATGCTATATAGCTACCGATGTAGCGTATTTATTCTATGGAGAAAATAAACTTTCGAAATTCTTAGCAATTCAGTATGAAGGACGTTACCGGATTGTGGACTTAATGACCATACCTATAAATCTGGTAACAGTTTACTTTTATTCAGAAAGGATAGGCGAAGAGCTGCTACCTGTGTGTGCTAACCCCGGTTAGCTAACCAAATAGCAACACGTCAAAACAATCAGAGTTTCAGTCCATTGCCCTAATCTAAAAACAAGATACTGGAAACATCAAGCCCATATCAGGGTTGTATTCTTCCACGTGGTGATCTTATCCAACGACTGCATATGAAATGATATCCATGGTGTGCATCTGTAAATAATAGCAATCACTTGCTCTGTTTACAGGCGTGAAAACTTCACACCAACCTGCAACTCTCGGGTATGCAGCTGGCATTTTCCCCATGGCAAAGCTGCAGGGCCATCAGGGTTTGCCTGGAATGAGGGAAAGGCTTTTGAGTTTCCTGAAGATGGAACTCAAAAGGCTAAGAAAAAGAAGGAAGCAGGTCCCAGTGCTGCTGAGGCAGACAAACCCATGGAGCAGCCACAAACAGAGGAGACATCCAGGATAGCAAAAACAGCTGAAATTCTGCAGATTGAAAATGATATGCTAAGACATGAAAATGAGAAACTAAAGAAAAAATTAGAGAAACAGAAACAAACCTTTTCATTTGACCAAATTTCTTCCAATCCTGAAAAAGTTCAGTATTACACTGGATTGCCTGATGCTGCCACTGTCCTGTTTTTGGAATCTCTTCTTTCTAAATTTGAGCTACAGTATCACTCCGATTGGACTGTCCAAATTTTGCCTCTTATTGATCAGTTGTTTATGACATTGATGAAATTAAAACTAAATTTCGGCCATGTAGACCTTGCCACCCGATTTAATTGTAGCACAGCCACAGTGACAAACATATTCAGCACCATAACCTGTGCACTGTATGATATCCTCTATGTTGGCATGCTGGAGAACAACATCCCATCCACAGCCAAGAACCAGGAGTCCCTGCCAGAGTGCTTCAAATCATTCCCAAACTGCAGGATAGTGCTGGACTGCACAGAGGTTGCTGTCTCCAACACCGAGAGACTGGACACCCAGAGCCACCTCTACAGCCAAGACAAAGGGCGGACCACGCTGAAGGCGCTCATCGGTGTTGCTCCAAATGGAGTTATAACCTTCAGCAGTGACCTGTACGGTGGGAGCACCTCTGACAAAGCTATTACAGCTGACTCGGGACTCCTCCGACATCTACAGCCAGGTGATATGGTGATGGCAGACAAGGGCTTCACAATTAGAGATATCTTGCCAGAAGGAGTTTTATTAAATATCCCCTCTTTTCTTGTCAATGGACAGTTCACACAACAGGAAGTTAATCACAACAGGCAGATCTCAAGTGCCAGAATCCATGTTGAGCGTTCCATCCAGAGAATTAAATTATATAACATTCTGCAACATATCCCCTATCAATACTGAAAAAATGCAAACAAAATTCTCAAAGTGTGTGTGTGTCTTACAAATCTGCAAACCCCCATTCTCAGAGAAATTGTATGAAATATTTATAAATTAGAACCTCACAGCCCCTTTAGTATCTGCTCCGAGTATTATCTGCCTCTTGTAAATGTTTGTAAATAGTTGTAAATATTTTATTTATGATTAAGTTTAGTGTTCCCATGAGTCCTGAAAGACCTGGTAAATGATTGACCAATTTTCTGTCCTGGGAAAGGAAGAAAAATTAAACATTTCCTGAAAATGTTTAATTTTTCCTGTAATATTGTTTATCCTCCCTCTGTTTCTCTCATTGACAGTGAAAGCAAATGGGTTAAAAAATGTGTCATGCCTCTGGCCAATCAAGTTTGTTGTTGTACCACTCTGTTCATGCGATTGTGCTTGAGTGTACATTTTGTTCAATTTATTGATTATTCACGGTGTAATAAAACATCAGTACACCAAAATATGGCAGCACTTCATGACTTGATACTGTTTATGTTGAAAGGGCTATATCACAATAAGCAATTTATCATAATTTATGAGTTAGTGACACGTGTCATAAAGATTAAACTTTGGTTTTGTGTCAGCCCTTGTATGTAGTACATCTACATACAAGGGTTGACACCAAACTGTTCTCTTTTTGTGATCAAGTTTTTTACCTTGGTCTTGCATACATATTGGTTCACAAAACAACAGTTTAATAATAATGATGTATTTTAGGTATTTGTTGTTTACTTACAATGTAAAGAGGATAAGAAAATTGTTGCATTTCAATAACTATACAAATTAAAACATGTAAAATTGGTTTTTATGGGCAAATAATTTATTAAATTTCATATGTAAACTTCAATCATAGATAAATATTAAGGGAGAACTGTAAACATTACGTACTGTTTAACAGCAATTAAACATGTACATAAAATGTAAAGTGCTAGACAGCTCAAACAGACATGACAGAACAAGGCAGAAAAACTTGAACATTCACAATAATAAGTAGCACAGCATGGAATAAGATTTTCAGAGGTTTAAAATAACAGTATTTGAAGAAACAGACTTTTAAAAATAACAGTATGAACTGGCATAACATGGATAAAAAACGTGCTTCAAGCAGAAGTATTTAAAGTAATAAATGTTATAACATCACTTTAACTGATTTAAATGAACACATAACTGCTAGTCAACTATTTACAGATTCAAAATGTGTCTAAGAAAGCTGTCTCGATAAAAAGTTTCAAGTGTGCCAATGTTGCTGGCCCATGCTGGGTCTTTCTCCACAGCCAAGATGACCAGGTCAAGGGGGGTCCACACCAGCAGGTGGCAGCTTTGAGCACCTGTAAGGTGAAGGTTGCCCTGTATTTGATGCCAGTAGTTGTGTGTCTGCTTCAGACTGGGGGAGCCAGTGCCCTCATCCTTCTGTAGAAAGAAGTCTTTTTTTTCTGCTGCCTCCAGGATGGTCCCAGATCTGGCTGACCATGGGCATTTTACCTCCACAATGCAGTCAGGTGAGATCATTCCATCGAGAGATCCACCAAGCAGGCCACTTTCTGACAAAAACAACCCACTGTCTTCGATGACAACACCTTTTTGCTCCATGAATTCCTGCTTTGCTTTCACTTCATGAAGTATTCCCCACTCACAAGCCTTAAAGAGAGATCAAGAGATTGAGTACAAGTTATACTTTGAGTATTTATCGATGTATTTAGTTATTGATTTATTTTTAGTGCTGTCAGACGATTAAAAACAATCAATCTAATTAATCACCAGATTTATAATTAATCTAATTAATCACATTTTAATCTCATATCTGCTTAAAGTACCCAGACAAAGAATTTGAATTCTAGGATATTATTAAACTGTAGTGCATGACTAATCAAATGAATACACTAAGAAGTGAAGATTTGTAAATCCACATTTTTATTGGTGACTAAATAAAACCAAAGTCAGGGCAACTTGTCCAGAAAATTCTAAGCTCAATCAGGCAACTCAAATTACACTTTAAGTGTGTTTCATAAATCAAATTCAAAATAAGAAAAAGGTCGAGGACATCCAGCAAAACAATTAGGCCTGATGCATTATTAAAGAATGTAGTACAAATATAGATAAATAAATTCAGAAATAAAATAAGACTAAGTCTTAAATATGCCATTCCTGTTGTCACCTGGGCTTTGTTTGGTTTGACTAGAGACGCATGTGTGAAGTGACATGTGCCACTGCCATGTACGGGTCCTCCAGCTGGACAATACCAAAATGTTTTTGTGCTATGATTCATCTGTGATTAATTTTTGACGCATTAATTTGTGGTGTAATTAATTAATCTAATTAATGCACTAAAGGGACAGCTATATTTATTTTTAATTGATAATTGAAAATATATGAATAAATAATGACTTATTTGGGGGAAAGGAAAGAAATAAATATTAACACATAAAAATGCCAAATTGTAGTGTTAGGTTAAGTTCCACCTGCTGTCCCCTGACATGTTGGTGATACAACCCCCAACAGGCAGACACCAGACAAAATTAACTGTACTTTACCTAATAAAATGCACAGAAAATTTGGATTCATTTTTAAAAACAACTTACTACTCACTTTAGACCCTTCATTCATGCTATACTGGCCAAGCAGGGTTTTAAACAGGGAAGGAGGGGCCGACTTTCGCCTGACTGCTGCCAAGACTGCACCGAACTTGCTGGCTGTGATGCGGTTCTTGCGATAGGCTGACCTGTAAAAACAAGTCAAAATAAGACCCTGTCATATTTTTTTTCATCACTTCCAAGTCAAAATAAACCTTTTTTCCAATTGACCTGTTATGAATCACCTTGGTCACTCTCTTACCATAATGGATTTTTTGTCTGTCCAACTGTGGCTCTCTCAATCTGCTGTTTCTCCTGTTCAGAAACAGCAAGTGAGCCAAGCACAGAGCTGACCTTATCCTCTGCTTGGTCAAACTCTGGAGAGGCAACCAGTCCATCAAAAGTTTTGATAGGGAGAGTCTGTAAAAAAAGATACACACACAATGTCAGATTGCTGTTTAACTATATCACCAGTTTGACTCCCCTCATGAAGAGTTAGGGAAATGATGGAGATGTTTGCATAGATATATTGAAAAACTTACCAATCTTTATTGTTGCATGATTTTGGATTGTATGATTGTGATGTTCAAAGAAAAACAGTTAAGCTGTACCTGAGGTTTTTCGGGGCTGAGGATCCAACCCATCCCTGTGAAACGGCCAAGGTTCGCCGATGACGCCACGGCCCATTCCTTATCCTCCTGTGTGACCGCTCTTTTGATTCCAGCTGAAACAACAGTTGTGAAATCATTTAAGTAATGATAATTGAAATTATCATAAAATGCAAGATTTTCATATCACTATTCATTTATAACACAGATTAAGTGCAATTCACAAAAAAAAAAAAAAACAATAGAAAAAAATGACAGCAGATTTGATTAAAAACTAACCTTGTGTTGTGGATGGAGCTATCTCAGACACTCTCTTTTCGGTGATGTTGTCCGTTTTTGGTGTCTTTGCTCTTCTCCATTTGCACTCAACATCTGTTGGGGATACATTCTTCTCCACCCAGATCAGCAAAGCAGCCATATGATGGCACTTGTCCCTTCCGATTGGGCACTCACAACTGCTGTACCTCACCTGCTGATTCTCTACATGCACCTGCACTCAAAAGATTTGCCCTCATCCTAACAACCTTATATGACATTTCCTGTGCTGTGTTGATATCATCTTATTAATATTTCTGTAACAAGTCAAGGGGCAGAAGATCAGTGAATTAGATGTTAACCCCATGGATAGGTAACTTTCGGATTTATAAGTAATTATACACCTCTAAAAACAAGTATTAAATTTGGCAATTCACTGGTAAGCATATGGGTTGTTTCAATTTGCCCAAATAATGAAAAAAAAATTCAGGAATATAGTATTCAATATTGTTCTAAATTAAGAAGGCCACAGACAGCAGTGATTTACACTTTTGTAAACGACACCTAACAAAGATCAGAGCAGTGTTAGGCAAAAGACTACGCTGAACAGATGGTAATGTCATTTACTCAAAAGCTCAAAAGGTGTTGAAACACACTGGCTTCTTCAGCCGTAAGTTTGTTGACTTTAACTGAAGTGTAGAAGTTACATCGCGTCAGTATTGGTGGCCGTCATTATATTAAAGTACCTACAACCTACGAGCCTGCACCTAAGCCAGTAAACTCATAATATGAAGGCTTGGTATCAATCCTTACTGACTTCTTTTGTCTTCAAATAAGTTTTTATAGACACCAGATTTTAGCTTCATTCAAGAAACCTGGCTTACTAGCTGACACCTAACTCACCTCAACTTTGTACTCTCTCTTCTTCATTGAGGCTTGAACGCTACCCTTAATCATTCCTCCAGGGAGGACAGAAACACTCACAACTCTGTTACAGTCAAAAGAATTCAGCCCTTTTTTGACCCTGATCGACGCATCGGCGAAAAAAGAAGTGATAGTAAACAGATTGACCAGTTCCGCCATGGTTCTCTGATGTAAACAATGAAGAGCGCGAAGGAGTTTGGACCCGGAAATGGGTGAAAGCGTCACGAATGGCGTGAGACTTAACAACCAGATAGAGTGGAAGAGTCAGTCAGCTGTCACTTGAGGGTCATTCTACAGAAACTTGGATTTTTGGGATGGCAAAATGTCTTTTGTTTTATTTCTTTTGTTAACATTTAAACTTCAACCACATTGTTACATATGTCATTGACTTTATGAAAACACATAAATGAAAGCTTAATGATTTTTTGGTTTTTGGTACATTTATCACAAAACACCATTTAATAAAGTGTATCCACACATCTGATTGTCACTGGTGTTCCTGATTGTTACCCATAAGAAAGGTAACACCAGTGACAGTAACACAAAAAATGCCCTTTAACAAAATGGCTGCTGCAGAGCATGACACAGCATGTTACTAATCTGATCTATTCACTAAATTATGTCTTCTAAATACATTTTATTCATTTGTCTGCAATTCCCTACAAATAAAGTAGGTAACACCAGTGACGTCAACTAAAAGCTTCATTATGAAATCATGAGATAAATGTTAATATTTCTGAAAACTGAAAAGGACAATGTTCTTACCAGGGTCCCTCTTCATAGATCTTCAAGAAAGAGGTCAAAGGAAGTCAAGTGATGTCATCAGAGTGATTTCTTTTTCCAAAATAAAAGACTTTTGTCACATGGTAACACCAGTGACATGACTGCAGGGGACGACTACTTTTAAATATATTTTATAATACTTATTTGGTATTTTGTTTTAAAACGTAATTTATATCATACATTTAATAGTTATTTATACATTTTTGTACTTTTTTATGGAAAAACATATTTTTAAACTCAAAATACAGCACTTTCTCTCCATCAATGACTGTGGGGACGAGCACTTTTGTTGTGGTTGTGGTTCTAAATAATTGATTAAAAAGCAAATATTACCAAGCTGATGGCTCCAAATAGTGTGATAGCTGAAATAATATGTTTTTTAAATAAAATACTTAAAAAAATCTATCACAAACTGTTTTATTCAGGAGTAATCTATCTCTTAAGGCTGGGGACAGAAAAATGCCTGTTTGTGTAGAATGAGCCTTGTATTGTTACCTGAGTTTTCTTTACCAACTGAGGGGCCACCTTGTGGTTAAATAAAAACACAGCAATGCAGGCTGGCTCTTCAGAAGAGCCACAGCCTCCGCTGCAAAGCCGGAGGCTCCGCTGCACAGCCAGAGCTGTGGCTGCAGAGCCTCCGCTCTCTTCCGCGCAGGCCGTTTCACGGCGCTATGCGAAATAGAGCCTTATTTAGCGGTGTTTTTGTGTGAAAGTAACGCGCTGAAAATTCTCTAAATAAAGCGTGAATGCAGACCGATATCAGACTTTTTCGGTGGGAGTCCGTTTATTTGTGTTTTTAGTCAAGTAAAATATGGCCCCGTCTGACTACAGCGGATTCAGCAGACGAGCAGATGCGAAGCCTGAAGAGGGAGTTAGGTCCAAGCGCCCTGGGTTTCTTCTCCACAGAAACACTGCTGTAGAGGTAATTTCTGCCCTAACCCTTGTGATAGGACCCAACTTGTTCAATCCCGGAATATCACTTTAAAGATAGACCTGCTTAAAAACTTTCTGTAAAAAGTACTAAGCTTTACATGTTTAGTGTGTTATCATTAATATTGACTATTGATTTTTAAAATATGTTCTTTGCCATTTCTGCTTCAATGAAAACATACCTGGCAAAAAGACAAAAAAATCATAATACAGTATCTTGTGATGTTTGCCTGGGTGTTTGACAAAGAAAAAAAATGTCTACACTCAAAACAGTAGGCAGAGTTTTGACTTTGTGAGTACTCAAGCCATGAGTGTGGTTTGTACCAGTCCACTTTGAAGGAGCTCTTCCTGTGGCCTTGCATGGAGATGAGGCTGTGTAGGACCTGCTGCTCTGGACTGTGACATGTCTGTAAAATATAAAGAATCATGATCAGGACTTGCTTCAGTTTTTACTAGGTTTTATTCAGAATGGCAAGTTACAAAGTGAATATGTGATCCGTATTTCAATGTTCCTTAAATAGAAGGAAGTCATAATGCTGTTTGAACTGAAAGATAAAATGTCACAACATACCGTGAGGTCCAGGCGGAGCAGCATGTTCAACATTAGGAGGCTCTCTGTCATCAGTGTCACCGACTGACTTGCTCGTACCTGAAGCAGTAAAAACAAGAACCATTACACACACAGACTGAATGTGCACAAATTAGTGTCGCATATTTTCCTTGAGTGTGTATTGAGATTTTCTATGTTTAGGTCTGGGCTTTTCTATGTATTCACATATAAATATCACACAATTGGACATTCTTTTTTTTTTTTTTTTACAGTAAATGAACTCAAGTATGAGAGAGTACACAACAACTTCAAGTAACATGTTCATGAATGACATCTGAACCTGACATACCATGCTTAATAGGTGGAGTTCCAGACAATGCTGGTTCACAGTCAGTCCCCTCCTCCTCTAAGTGTGGCTGGTCAACTGTGGGAATACATGGATGGTTTAAAATGACAGACAGACAGACAGGCGCACACACACAAACGCATACATACAAATCTTATTCATGTTCTTCTGTCTTAACATTTGTCAACTGTTTTAATTGTGTGTGTAGTATTTCAGACAGTTGTAACTGTAATTCAAACTTTCCATGCATGACGGTCATGCATGGATAGTTAGACCTATGACCTATGACCTACCATCCTGTATTGAGGGAGCGGACTGCTCATCATCACTATCACTAGGCTGCTGGCTTGTGTGGGCCTTTTCACTGCTGCTGGTAGAAGCTGTGGCTGACTCTGACTCTTCTTTTTTCAAGAAAGAAGCTCTGAATATCTTTGCTTCTCTTCATATTCTCTTAATATCCCTGGAGGAAATGTAATTCAATCAGTCAATCATGCAACCAATCAATCATTCAATCAACCAGTCAGTCAGTTCACTTCTAAGTAGAGCTATAACTACAATATCAAGAGGGATCATTGTCCAATTGACTTTAAATCAGTGGACAAATTAAAGGTGTTCATGGGGCTCTGGGACCCTTGAAATGACAACTTTGACTTCATTAAAAAAGTTCAAAAAGCAAAGAAACAATGTGTATAATTATGTTTTTACTCTTAATAGCACAATTGGACCCAACACACATTGGATCTCTAACATTTGTGGCATTTGAATGCAAGTTGATCTGCCTATTGTCTAAAATATGTGAGCTGTGAAAATGAGCCAAGTCCTTAATCTCTAAGAGAAAAAAAGTCTGTAAACAGCATTTAAAACACAGCAAATACAGGGCTGGAACAAAGTGCAGAGACAACCTTAAATATGTAAAGAATGTCAAACCAATCCATTTACAGTTTTTAATGTTTTTCTTTAAGATTAGTTAGTATTTTGGTTGTGACTGTAATAAAAATAATTTGTGATTGAAGACCTAAGAATGATTTTTAATGCAATATTTCAAACTGCATGGTGTCCTGATTGTTTTTTCCCCAGCACTGTAAATAAGCCCGTTTGCTGTTAACTACATGACTGTCATATTTAATTTCATACACTGGTTAGTGAAAAAGAAAACATCAGCTTTAGATATTGAACACACACATCAGCAAAATAACCCCGGTCTTCAGTCTAGAACCGTTTCATATTCAATTTATCCCATTAACAACAACAAAAAAGAAACTGACGTTAATGCTAACTTGGTTTGCAGGCTGCTGCTACACTAGCTAACTTAGTGCAGTATCTCGTCTTTTAGCTGCTGCTACTTATATAAAGTTTGATAAATAAAGTTTTCCTACACATTCAGAGCAAATTACGACATAATTAAACATTAAATTACCATACCTCTCAATTGTCTGAATCCGTTTTTATCCAGTTACAATGAATGTTGTCTCTGTCCTGTTTCTCCGGAGCTGCAGGTGACACGGAGATGCAGCGTGCTCATCTCGTGGCTCTACTGACCCCTGACCTGCATGGTCACTGCAAAAACCTCCTCTGATCAGAAATCAGCTCTCTGCAGCCTCAGTCCGACCATATTGTGTTAGTTAAAAGTGTAAAACTGACCCTAGATCCGTCAGTCAGCCATCACCACTGATTGACAGAGTTTCTCCTGTTTCTTGTGTTGATGAACTTGACCAACTACCTATCAGATCTGGGGTGGCAACAAGGGTGGCCAATGAGATTTCAGGGTGTGGCAGACTTGGGTTGACTAAATAAACAGAGTAAGTGAATGAACATACCTGCAGACTCCCCGGCTTCATGCGGCCTCTGACAGTGAGCTGAGGCTGACTGAACCTGCCAACAGTGAATCAGAGACTTTACATCACCTATTAACACAAAATACACCTTTTCTTTCTCTTTTTATGAACTTCTTAAAGAATTAGCATTAAACAGTGTGTGAAACTTACAGTAGCATACATTCAGACGTTAAGTCCTTCCAACAGTCCATGGAGAGCCAGTGGTGGTTCTAGACCAGCTTCACAGGGGGGCCAGGCTGGGGCCAAGGGTGTTGTCAGAGGGACACGTTCAACCCTGAAAAAAGAGACTGAGAAGTGTTCATGCATTCAAAATATTTGGTCTAGTAAATAAAGTAATACAAAGTACTAGTAAAAGTATTTCAGTTGCAGATCAGTTTTATTGAATGTTAAGTACATTTTTCAACAATATGTCCAAAGAAATTGTTAAAACTAACAAAATAAGACATTGTTTTTGTCTTCATCAACAACACGGTGTTCAAGCCTTCAAAACATTTACTTCAGTACAAATTTTAAAAACAGTAATGGTATTTTTTTTCTGTAGGAATATGGACAATAAAAACAAAAACAATGAGAGCATCTACTATAGCATTGATAAGGCTCGTCTCTTGGGTCTCAGCACTCCAGTCTATTTTCCTGTAAAGGATTGGTACCAGGCTGTCTTATCAAGCTCCCTGGGGACACTTCCAGCTTTGCACTTGATGGGTCTTCTTTTTTTTTGATGACATCTGTGGAGAAAGACAAACTGAACTAGAGAATTTGCATTTCCTTACAGCAAATGCGTTGAAATGCTGAGTCTGAACGCTGGAACTGTGAAATGAAATTTCTAAAGCCAGTGCAAATAAAGCTGAAAATGTGACATAAGCAGTTGGACACAGTAAAACAAAGCTTACAACTGGCTATGCAAAATAAAAATGTTAAAAGTTGTGAAAGTAAGCTAGAAACCGAATAAAGGTGAGCCAAATTTGCATAAGGCCACTGATATGTTTGCCCACCCTGAAGGAGTGACAATTGTTAAAAGGGGTAAATGGATAAGACCTAAAATGACAAGGACTGTAATCAGTAGCAGAAGTTTTAATTATGTTCTGAAATAAGCATTCTAAAGAAAGAAATAGAGTATGGATACATTTCTGTTCGTGTACATATGTGTGCATATGTATGAATAAATGATTATGGTCATTAGTCTATATGTGCATTTGTGCATGTATGTTTACATGATGGATCTATGCATATATCAGAGTATGTGCATATGTAAATGAAAAGGTATCTTTCTTTATGGGTATATTTCTGTTTATGTGATTATGTTTGAATAAAATGATGCATATGTATGTATGTATGCATCTGTAAAATGACTGAGAGTGACATTAATGTGTTAAAGCAAAAATGCAGTATGTAGGTGAAACTATGCCAAATGTGTAGAGCTCAGAAGTTGAAGCAGTTTTAGCAGGACTGTATAAATCTCCCATTTATGTCAATGTAAAACATCAGCAGAAGAGTTAAAATGTTCAAAAATAAGCATTATAAAGAAAAACATGGAGTATTGATAAATTTCTGTGGACATATGTTTGCATATGTGTGGATAAATAATGATGTTCAATATTCTATATATGCATTTGTGCATGTATGTTTGTGTGATGTTATTTATTTATGTATTTATCAGAGTATGTGCATAAATGAAAAGGTAGATTTCATTATGGGTATATTTCTGTTGATCTGTGTATGTCTATATAAAATGGTGTATATTTATGTATGTATGTATTATGCATCTGTAAAATGAGTGAGAGATAAATGCATTTTTTAAAGCAAGAATGGAGTCTGTAGGT
This sequence comes from Scarus forsteni, assembly GCA_036419115.1. Lineage (NCBI taxonomy): Eukaryota > Metazoa > Chordata > Actinopteri > Labriformes > Labridae > Scarus > Scarus forsteni. Next base: position 401,489 of record JAZDUH010000222.1, on the reverse strand, counting down.
GTAATTATACCAAATCTGTAAAGCTTGAAAGATGAAGCAGGTTCAGCAGAACTGCATAAATGTCCAATTCATTTCAATGTGAAAAAAATCAAAGTATTTTTGTCTTTTAAAACTATCACAGTTACGAATTTGAGAAAAAAACAGGAGACTTCTGTTCAACAATCTGATTTGTGCAATTTTTTTCTCTGAACATTACGTGCAAGGGTCCGTGCATTGTGTTTTAATTTGAAACTTCCGGTCACTCCACACGGTGACTTCCTGTGAATTTACGATGTTTGGAAGTGGCCGCGCTGTAAACAGACCTTTACTCGCATGTAGCAAGCACGGAGCGGTTACCATGCCGTGTCACCAAAACCTCTGCTGAGTGTCTCGGTTTCACAGAGGCTTTGTACTGCAGCAGCGGGTCTGTTCCTCAGTGCTGAGCCGAAGCCACTAGCACTAAGCTCCACAGTATGGAGGAGCTGAGGGAAAAGAGCTGGGTACTTCCGGTTAAACGACGGCTCGCTGCCAAAACCGTGATAGATATCAGAAAAGGGATTGCACTGTGAGCATCCCAAGAACATGCTGAAGCTATGGGTGTAATTTTTATGTCCATAAAGTAAAGAATGTTGACATAGTGGCGAGTTAAAAAAAGGGTTCAAAGTGAAGCGCCCAGCTGTCCCGAGGTGAATTTTTGCATTAGTCCAAACGGAGGATTTTGAGTTATACCGCAAAAGCTGAAGCTCATTGAGACCAAACGATGTCAGATTAAACTTTGAAGCAGATTTCACGTGTAAGAGGAGAAGGTTAGCAACGTTTTGATGCATAAATCATGTCTGTGGAGGACGTTTTGACGAAGTTACAACAGGATAATTCTGCTGAGTCCGCGAGAATTTTTCCGTGTCTGTCCACTCTGAGATGACGTCACACTCGCTCTCAGGCCATTGATTGCCTCAAAAGTTGGTGTTGCTTAAAAATTCATATTTAAAGTACTTTAGAAGCCAGCAAAAAGCTGAAGATATGTAAAAATGGCTGAGAAGTTAGTGTAGCTTTTAAAGCATGATTGAAGTCTGTAGGTGGAAGCATGCCCAAGCTGTGGACCTTCAAAGTTGGTGAAGTTTTCTGCAGAGCTGCGGAAATGTCCCATTGATTTCAATGTAAAAAATACATGCAGAAATTATTTTTTACTGTAAAAAGTATAACTGTTAAAGCTTTGAAAAATACAAGCGCACTTCTCTTGAACATGCTGTATATGTCAATTTTTTTCTGTGAAAATCTGCGCAAATTTGAAGCCTGTGAAAGGTGCCAAAGTCTCAGAACAAAATGGAGGTTAGGGAGAACAATATGTTGAAATGCTGACTCAGCATTTCAACATAATTAAAGTAAAAAAAACATATATACCACAGGGACACTCACATGCATGCAAGAAAAAATTTGTGATACTACTTTATTTTTAAATCAGTACATCTATAATAAAACATCATAGTCAAAGTAATAATAGCCTATAATGAATTTATAAATCTGGACAGGAAAATCTTACTAGAGAAATCTGAAACAGCGTCATATTTGACTTGTATTGTACAGTCACCAAGCACAATTATACGACTGAAAAACATTTATTTGTAAGATAATTTAAGATAAGATAAGGCTTTATTAGTCCCACAGGGGGAAATTCCAGAAATTTGTGTTTCCAATGGGGATTTTTTGTGGTATCAACTTTATGGATGGGGAAACGATCAGTGGTGTAGTCTGGTTTACTTTGGTGTGTAAACTCTGACATACTCTGGTGGGTGTTTGTCCTCTTAGGGCCTCCATACACTGAAGGCATTTTTGCCCCAATTTTCACCTGATTTATACACCGTCCACTGAAAACAGCTCTGAGACCCACTTACGGGCCTCCACCCACAGGTTGAGAACCACTGCACTAGTAGATGGTATTTGAAGCTTAATACTTTATGGATTGTTCTTATATCATGGAGGATAAGTGATGCAGGAAGCCTCTGGGTGAATTTATCATTTAGAAAACAGTGAGCAGTGAAAACAGCAGCTCAGAACTGGACTGATGAACAATATTGAGTTTTGATTCATCAACAGGCCGACTCGTCATTTTTAAAGGTAAGTTAAACAGAGCACATGAGCTATCAAGAGTCCGTCTGTGACTGACGGTTATGGCAAGCCCTTTTAACATTTAATAGCTAGTCTGGATATGTAATACAGATATCCGCAATTCAATTCTTCCTAGGCAAATTGAACATTTCGGATATCCACAATGACATTATTCCTATCCACAATTGTAGTTTCAGATATCCACAACTTAATTCCTCCTAGGACAAATCACGCCCCTTTCCCCATTCATGTGTGTGGGGTTTACATTACAGATATCTTAAATTCAGTTATGGATATCCACAATGTGAGATGTGGATATCTGCAACTAAATTATGACTATTCATAAATCTAGTTGCAGATATCTACAATTTCATTCTGGCTAGTCACAATTCCAAATCAAGATATCCTCAACCCCCTTCCATTAAAGATATCTATAATAGCATTTATAGATATCTTTAATTACATTTTGACTAGTCAAAATGACGTTATAGATATCTTGAACTGGAATTACGCCTTGTCAGAATGAAATTGTAGATATCTGCAACTAGATTTATGGATCGTCATAATTTAGTTGCAGATATCTATAATCAAGTTACAGATATCTTTAAATTAATTGTGGTTAGAGATATCTCAAATTCGACATATCTTAAACTTTTATTTTGACTAGTCAAAATGTAATTACAGATATCTTGAAACATAGTTTCGACTTGGCAAATTGATGTTGCAGATATCTGTAATGATGACAAAAGTTTTGACAGATGTAGGAGGAGGGCAAGCCCTTTTAAAAATAATTATCATTTAAAGAGTGTTTGCAAAAAACCTTTCAAGAATGTTGGAGCATCATGTTACACAAATGTTAGTGCCTAATGTTTTAAGAAGCTCATGGTAGTATGTTTTTACAACATTTATGTCGAATATTCTGCTAAAAACATTACCAGAACAATCCTGGTAACATTTTGAGAATGCTTATAACAAAAAATTTCTACTTGGTTCTTTTTCCCCACAAAGTCCCTGATTATAAATTCGTTCTATTTCATGACATTTTCTGAATATCTTGTCGATGGCCGCAATGGCAATTTCTTCTGCTAAGAAAACTGTTAAAATGATTTTTTCTCTTCTCTCCTGCAGTTTATTTGGGTCAGTATCCAATGGGAAGCCTCGCATGTCCAGCCTCATTTAGGATGCGTGACGAGGCGAAGGGCAGCTTTTGGGGAGTCATTGCAGATATCTGAAACTCAGTTTTGACTCAGTGGAAACTGAGTTACAGATATCTCTAACTGTCATTGTGACTAGTCAAAACTGAATTATAGATATCTCAAACTGTATTTTTGACTAGTGAAAATTGAAGTTTGACTAGTCACAATTATGTTGTAGATATCTATGATGTTTATTCCGGAGAGTCAAATGTAGCTATTAAATGTTAAAAGGGCTTGCCATAGACGGTCCCTCACTGTCCTTGTGACGCACACCTGTCTGCGTCTTTACGCTCACCTGCACAGAGGAGCGCGCGCACAGACGCTGAGTGAAAGCAAAAGTTTAAGTCAAATCACCACACTATACTTATCTCTGTGCATTTTGTTGTGGTTATCAAGTATTCGGGGCGTTTCCAAGTGGGTACCACGTGTGCCACACCCCTGCATCCCCCATGGGATTTGTGCCTATAAATTCAGCGTGAGAAATCGGAGGTGTGGCGCGAGAGCGTGCGGAAGCCAGTCAAATGTGCACGTATCACCCAGTGTGTGAAACTTGGCGGACCACATCAGCCTCTGTGCTTACATCAACCTCCTATTAGCTCAAGTTAGTCAACAACATTTCCTGACCATGTCTTACCTTTTAAATAATAATACCTGGATCTGCTTGGTGTGAAGGGGGAGCCATAGGGGGGACCAGGCTCAGTTTTACAGGGGCACTGGCCCCTGTTGGCCCCTCCCCAGAGCCGCCACAGATACAATGTCTAAGCGTGGGGGGGGTTGATCAGGTTCATTAATTTTATATTTATGTATGAAGAAAAGATGATTTTTCAGCCACTGGTCTTCAGTCATCGTTGAAATGAGGATCTTCCTGCTCAGTGGAGGAGTACAGACGACACAGGAGAGTGTGTGGACGTGTAGACGTGTCTGTGAATCTGTGAATCGATTAGTCTCCCTTACAGGCACAAGATGACGTCATGGTCATGCCGCTCTGACTTGAAACTGAGTTGTAAAACTGAATCTGACTTTTGTGAATTGAAATTGAATTGTGTGATTTTGAATTTAAAGAATAAAAAGAGTTGAATTTTCATAGGGAAAATAAAATTTCAATTCAGTTAAAAAATTAATTCAATCAAAAAATTCATATTCAAAACATTTAAGTCCATTACACATCATGCTTTTTAAATTCAATATTTTAATTCTAATTCAGTTTCTGGAGGCACAAATATAAACTCATACATGTTGCTCAGCATTATGTTGAAAACCTGTTTCTGTTTTTATGTTGGTGGTTGTGGAGACTTGGTGAACATAAAGACAGTTAATAACCATCATGTATGCAGAGAGCAGATGTGGGGCCTAAAAACAAAGAGTCTGACAGTTTGGATCTATTTGAAGGTTTTACGTCTGATCAGTCAGTGAACATGTTTTAATGATCCATCCATCAACATCTCCATCTTTAAAATCAGAAATATAAATGTAAAATCATCAAGCAGCTCTATGGAGCCAATAAATCAGTTACATGTCCCCGACCAGGTAGGTAAACTGAGGAATAAGTGAAAGAAATGGAAGAACAAACATCACAGTCTATGTTAAGAGGTTTTTCACGTATTAAAATATAATTAGAAAACTGCTGGTTTGTGTCACACTCTTCAGGATGTTGTATGAACATGCAGCTGTCTCTTTAAATAATAAAAGAATGATGACGATGAAAACAACAAGAGGTATTTGTGTTACCACAGAGACGGGACAACCTGTTGGACAGGATTGTTTCTTCACTTCCTGCTGCTGTGGCGCAGTTGTTTTTCCCTGAGCTGAAGTTTGAGGTGAGTCAAACTTTTCATGATTTATTAAAATATTAGGACATTTAGGAGCAGAGGGAGGACTTCTCCTGTTGCACAACCTTTTGAGTCAATTACTGTAATAAACTATGTTACTCTACATGTATAAGTATTTTTTCAAATGATTTAATATGTTTATAAAGATGGAGATGAATTTAAAAAACACAAAAAATCCACAAGCTGACTGAGGCTCACCTGGTCCACTCCAAACTGATTGTCAACCAGTTAAATTATATTTGATCAAACAGACTCAAGGCTTTACATTCACTGAGTATCCTTTTTTTTCTCAGGAAAAAATCCAAATTCCCAAATGTAACACAAAGTCTGGACTTTGTTTCTGAGAACTCTGAGATATCACAGACTGATTTACACACCTTCCCCTCTCTGTGGTGCCTTTTCACCACATTTCATACCAAGCGTTTTAATAAAGACAGGTAACACATTAAATCACAGTGAGCAAAAAACATAATGCAGTGTCACTAATGCAACCCTGAAACTTCCAGTCAAGGTAGGGTAACCTCACCAAAAGTTTCTTGACATGCTTGTTCACACCTGTCTCTCACAGCAGGATGTTTAAAATAAGCAGCCCCATTCACACCTGCAAATAACCCTGAAATCATCTGCACAATACTCAGGTGAGCTGTATGTGATTATAAGGTCTGGATGAGCTGAAGTGAGAGCGGAGGGGCGATTAGAGTAGAAAGAACTTTAATGATTCCTCCCTCAGGGAATTTATGATGACAGTAACAGTTTGAAAAATAGACAAAAACATTTACAGAATTGATTTTATGTGACGGCGTCTCCCTTATTTCGGCTTTCCTGCCTTTTTAGCCTTTTCTATCCGTACTGCTTTTATCTTTTTACCTTGCATTACTTTTAAGTCCATCCTCTTTTATGTTCATCTGTTATGTTTGTTAACATATTAATGCAGTTACTTACTTTTGATTCAGATTTTATCTAATCTATGATTCACCTTTGTTACACTTTGATTTTTCACAGAATACCTTTTAAGCTTTTCAACTGTTTTGTCTCTTGCTTGTGTCTGTTATTCTATTTATCATTGCTTTTATTATTTTTATTAATTCATTATTTTATCATCATTATAATTTCATCTTTTTATATTTGCCGTCCTGTTTTTTTTATTATCTTTTCTTTTTTATGTTTTTTAGCTTTTATTTCAGTCCTCATGGTCTCATTTTATGTTGCATGGTTCTTGTATTTTCTTGGTTCCTCTCACATTTGGAAAAGGCCTTTGAACCAGAGGCCCAAATTCACCTGAAGCTCCAGTTTCTCTCCTCTTAACTTTCCCTGCTCGTGTCTTTTTTTCCTTATGTGTGTTTTTGTAAGAGTGCCCTTGAACTGAGCTTTTAGTTTCATTTCCTTATGCTGTAGTTTTTATACTTTACTGTTTGTTGTTCCTGCCTGTTTGTCAAAGCACTTTGTAGACTTCTGTTTTAAAAAGTGCTATATAATGAAAGTTATTATTATTATTATTAGAATGATATATACAACAGACAGATAAAAACAAAAATATAAATAAATATAAACAAAAATAAAAATATGACTGCTGGCATCCTGTGTGACTGTATGGTATTGTCACCAAACTAGAAAAGGAAGACCTGACAGGATGGATAAAAACAACCGCTGTTGCCAGAGAAGCTTATTTGATTGTAAAGAGAGAACCAAATTTAGAATTGTTGTGTTTTTTCTACTGAACATCATCAAAGTTTTGTAGATCATCTGCTCTGAAATGATCACCTCCGGCTCTCTCGGCCTTTCACTGATAGTTTGGACTGTCCAAGCATGTCTCCAGACCTGAACCCTATTGAGCATCTAAGTCCTCAAAAGGAAGGTGGAGGACAGCAAGGTCTGTAACATCCACCAGCTCCATCATGTGGTCATTAGTAAGTGGAAAAGGATTCCAGTGGCAAAATGTGAAGCTCTGGTGAACTCCCTCCTCAAGAGGGTTAAGGCAGTGCTGAAAAATAATGGAGGCTGCACAAAATTTCGACACTTTAGGGCCAATTTGGACACTTTGACTTAGGGGTGTACTCACTTTTGTTGGCAGCAGTTTAGACATTAATGGCTGTGTGTGGAGTTGTTTTGATGGGACAGTGAATTTAAACTGTTTAACAAGCTGACAGCTCACTACTGTCCACTGTATCAAAGTGTCATTACCTCACTGCTGTCCCATGAACAGATATCATAAAATATTTGGAGAAATGAGAGGGGTGTACTCACTTTTGTCAGACACTGTACTTCCTATTGGCTGGGAGCAGATTTTGTTTCATGTGAAAACAGGTTTGTTTTGTGTGAGCAGAAAAAATCTGAGAGGAGATATGAAGGAAGTTTTGGAGGAGAAATCTGAGCACAAAATGACAAAGTTTTGCTCGAAAACATGTAAATCTGCTCTCAAATGTGAAAAATCTCAAACCAAAAGGCTTTCCTCTCAAAAATTAAACTTTGCTCTCAGACATTAGAGCATGTTCTCGAATAAAGATAGGATTTCAATTCCATATTAACAAAGAAAGTTAGATTTTCTGTCTTGGTTTCTGTAAGAACTGAGAATCATATCCTTCAGTCTCCCCTGATCAAATCATTAAAACTTTATAGATGATGAACTCATTAGAGAAGGACAGAGGATTTGAGGGGAATGTGCAGTTTTTGAAATTCAGGAAATCTTCAAAACTTTCATTTTCAGAGGAGTGTGCAGTTTTTAGTCTCTATTGCTTTATCATTAAATAACATGGTGTCTGGACCTTCAGTGTTTGTTCCTGTGACATTAACTTTTACATTTATATGATTTTCACTACAATAAATTCAAGGTAATAACTGCTGTTTTTGTAGTAATTTGTTATTTCAGCACAAAAAATGGATAGCTGTCCTTGATGCCATTCAGTAAAAAACATAAAGACATCATTTTGGTTCATATTTATGAGGTTATATTTGGGCCACCAGAAACTGAATTTGAATTAAAATATTGAATTTGAAAAGCATGATGTGTAATGGAATTTAATGTTTTGAATATGAATTTTTTGATTGAATTAATTTTTTAACTGAATTGAAATTTTATTTCCCTATGAAAATTCAACTCTTTTTATTCTTTAAATTCAAAATCACAGAATTCAATTTCAATTCACAAAAGGCAGATTCAGTTTTACAACTCAGTTTCAAGTCAGAGCGGCATGACCATGACGTCATCTTGTGCCTGTAAGGGAGACTAATCGAGCACAGATTCACAGACACGTCTACACGTCCGCACACTCTCCTGTGTCGTCTGTACTCCTCCTCTGCTGAGCGGGACAATCGTCATTTCAAAGATGGCTGAAGACCAGTGGTTGTCACTTTATATTCAATATATGAATAACTGATCAAATATGGGGATAAATATCTGTAACCGAAGTGTAAATACATATTCAAATGTAAAATTTGAGTGTTGTGGCACATCAGGGTGCTTGGAGCAGTGGACCATTTCGTCCAACAGAGGACGCTCCGAGCGCAGCTTGACCGTCAGATAAAGTCCAACGAAGTCCATTACACATCATGCTTTTCAAATTCAATATTTTAATTCTAATTCAGTTTCTGGAGGCACAAATATAAACTCATACATATTGCTCAGCATTATGTTGAAAACCTGTTTCTGTTTTTATGTTGATGGTTGTGGAGACTTGGTGAACATAAAGACAGTTAATAACCATCATGTATGCAGAGAGCAGATGTGGGGCCTAAAAACAAAGAGTCTGACAGTTTAGATCTATTTGAAGGTTTTACGTCTGATCAGTCAGTGAACATGTTTTAATGATCCATCCATCAACATCTCCATCTTTAAAATCAGAAATATAAATGTAAAATCATCAAGCAGCTCTATGGAACCAATAAATCAGTTACATGTCCCTGACTGGTACATAAACTGTGGAATAAGTGAAAGAAATGGAAGAACAAACATCACAGTCTATGTTAAGAGGTTTTTCATGTATTAAAATAAAATTAGAAAACTGTTGGTTTGTGTCACACTCTTAAAGATGTTGTATGAACATGCAGCTGTCTCTTTAAATAATAAAAGAATGATGACGATGAAAACAACAAGAGGTATTTGTGTTACCACAGAGACGGGACAACCTGTTGGACAGGATTGTTTCTTCACTTCCTGCTGCTGTGGCGCAGTTGTTTTTCCCTGAGCTGAAGTTTGAGGTGAGTACCACTTTTCATGATTTATTAAAATATTAGGACATTAGGAGCAGAGGGAGGACTTCTCAGCAGGTATCAGGCTCAAAATCAGCAGCTAGACTCTTCTCTGCTGATCCTGAGTGGTGGACTGAATGACCCAGCTCCATGTGATCAGCAGAGTCCTGATCTACTTTAAGAGAAAGATGAAAATTCAACTGTGAGGAAACACTTGTGCTCTTAGTCTGACTCTTCTCTTCTGATAGAACCAGTTAGAAGGTTTCAGACCCAGCTCCCTGTGATCAGCTCAGCTCTGAGGATGTTGATGCTTAATATGATGTTGATGTCAATGACACGAGGACTTCATGATGATGATGATGATATTGGGCCGACTCGACAAAGTATTCTGTCTATTGCCTTGTTAGAAAAACTTTCTTCTTCCATCTGTCCAAACGGACTTCCAGCAGTTTGTTGCTCTTTCTAATGTTGTTCCTCCAGTTTAGATTCTTGCTTCTGTTGTTCCTGATCTCAGATGTTCGTCACTTTGGACACAAATGTGAGCTAAATGACTCTGTAAAAAAATGTATTTGATACATTTTTTAGACTGTTTTCTTTTTATAAACGTTCACTCCCATGTATTTTAACCGTGTCACCACATTCGCTGTAACCTAACTTTGACCTGGACTCAGAAAAGGTCTCTAAAACAAATGTGACCAGAAACAGGCCTTAATGCACTTTAACAGCAGTATTTATGAGTCCAGTGTTTTAAATTATATGGTGGATCAGACCTGACTGCCACAGTGAACCAGGTTAAAACACACAGACCTCATGTTTCTGTGATCCTGATATTTAACGAGTAGGACCTCCTGCTGGTCCTGCTGGAGTTCTGACCAAAGACCTTTACACCAGGGGGACCAGGACCCACAGGATAGTCTGATTCATTTGTTAGTCAGCTGGATTTACTCTGTGGTTATGGTTAACAATAATTATAATTCTAATAAAAATAGTCAGTGTTGGGAAAATCACTTTAAAAAAGCAATTAGTTATAGTTACTAGTTACTCTCCCAAAAAGTAACTGAGTTACTAACTGAATTACTCCTTCATAAATGTAGTTAGTTACCAGGTAAAGTAAGTGATGTGTTACTTTTCTGAAAACTCTTTTCCTCTTGAACTGTGTGTCTCCGTCTCTGTGTCCTTCCTTGTTGTTACCTGCTGCAGCAGCTCTGACATCATCAGCGAGTTCTCGCTGTTTTTGGCCACTAGATTTTAGATTTACTAACAACAGACAAACACTTTGCTTTAGGACATAATGGACACTTCACATGTGTGTTCTTGACTTTTACTTCTTTTGCTTCCATCCTGAAAACTCCAGTTTTAACTCCACAGACGCTCCAGACTCACCGTTACTGCAACTAGCTGTGTTGCCAGATTTTGCGATTAAAATAAGCATTTTTAATGAGGAAACCTACATGAAGTGTGTTTTAATTTTTATCCATCTTATCTTTATCTTACTTTTCAATTTCAAAGTCATATTTCTTCTTTTTTGTCTTGATTTACTTATTAAACATCCTTTTCTTTAAACAGAAGTGAAGGGAGGGGCCGCTGTTATTTATAACTCTCTTATTGTTAAACACTCTCACCTTGATTTTTGTAACCAAACAGTCATGTCAGGGTTTTATCTACATTTTATCTTAATCCTCTACAGCTTTATTTTGTTGAAAACAGTAGTAGCTAAATTAGAAATCAATTTAAATGTGGCCATAAAGACTTACTTTTGGTGAAAACATAACTTTTAGAGTAAAATGTTAATTTGTTTTAGTGTTGGTTAAATAATTTTAATAACTTCTGAATTGGGTTTATATTGATGGTTTGAGGGCACAACAAGTCCAAATGAACAACTGCACGAGTAGAACAAGCCCAAAAACCTGGGACCTACAACTCCCTGTATACACATGCAAGTTAGAAAAGGAAGCCAAAAGTCGCCTATAATAAGCAGACCTGGCGACTCTGGCATGGAGTTTGCTCATGTGTCTGTTAGCGGTGCAGCCTCTGTCTGAGTCTGTCTGAGTGAGGCAGGTCAGATATCAGCTGGTTGGCACTGGTGTAAAGTAACACGCCACATTTCACCGTCTGTATCGACCATGGCATTATAACATTTTTAATAGTCATTAATAGATTACACGTTACTCAAGTAGACAGTGGTGGTATTAGTCAATCAATCAATCTTTATTTGTGTAGTGCCAATTCATAACAAGTGTTATCTCAAGACACTTTACAATAGAGCATAAAGCTCTTCATTTTATGGATACACATATATGCATAGATACATATATACATATGGAAATACACACACACACACACACACACACATATATATACATATATATATATATACATATATATATATATATATATATATATATATATATATATATATATATATATATATACAAATATATACATCCAACACCCAACATGAATCCATGTAGCCAATCATGAATCCCTCCATCATGGCTCAAGAAAAACCTTCTGTTAAGCAGCAGGAAATCTTGAATGTGGATCCCAGTCTCATGATGAACAGCAAATCCACACCATGCTGTGTTGGTGTGAGGGTGAAGGAAGGGAGGTAAGAGGAGACAAGTGGACTAGAATAAGAACTGAAGTTAGGGACAGATTCATAAACCATAGACCTGTTGTCTGATTTATTAGAGGTTAGCCTCTTGAGATGCTACATCTCATTTTTCAGGAGGGTCCTCATGTCTTGAATGAATGTGGTGATCATTTTAACGCCATTATTTGTAACGCCGTTAGGCCCAACAAAAAAACAATACTACTATTGGAAGCAGTGGTTGATGTGGGATTTAACAGGTGGGGGGACCCTAAAATACAGTGAAAAATTACATAAATTATTATAATAAACTGTCTCGGCCTCATTCTCAACAGAAAAATAAAGGCCGGATTAACAGGTAAACACACAAAGCAATCTAACATGACTAATTAACACAGAAACACAGCAAACTATCAGCCTAACACAGAGACCTGGACAATGACTAAAGTACAAACCAAACCTATAGACACACAGGTGAGTGAAACAAGACAGGTGAAACACATGAGGAGATCAACTAAAGCAGGAGTAACACGGAAAGTAAAACTAACTACATAGGCCACACAAGGAGAGTAAAATATGTCAAACTGAGACAAACTACACAAGATGTGACGATGCAGTGATGTAAATTATCCTCAAATCAGTGGTAGTCTGGTTTATCCTGGTGGGTAAACTCTGATGTTCTCTGATGGATGTTTGTATGTTAAGGGCCTCCATACACTGAAAACATTATTTCCACATTTTTACTAATGTAAAATGACAGCTATCCCAGCTGTCACTGGGCGAGAGGCGGGTACACCCTGAACATGTCTTCAGACCATCAGTCTGTTGTTCACGCTCTGCTCTCTGACTCCTTCATCACAGCTGACAGACAGCAGGGGGCGCTCTGCTATGGACCAGACTGAAGAACCAGAGGAGACCAGACCATCTAAAACCAGTCTGAGTGAAGAAGACCAGGGTCTGAGGTGAGATGAAGATCTGAACCATCACACTCTGACACCATCATCATCATCACAATCTTCATCAGTCCATTATAGATAAATGTATTAACTAAACAGTATTGATTTAGAGTTCAGTTCAATCACAGCTCACTGTGATGATGATGATGATGATGTTTGTTTGTATCAGGATGAAGAGACCAGATTCTTCTGAGCCCAGAGGTGTGTCCTTGAAGAGTGACCAGTCTAAAGGTCATCTAATTGTCTTTAAGGGGATCGACCTGCTGATGACAGGTAAACCAGTTTTACCATCAGACTGTCTTAAAGGAAAAGTTTGGTTCCTGCAGCTTTTACATTGTTTATAGAATGAAGTAGAACAATATACTCACCCTGAAGGCTTTCCTGATGCAAACAGTGCTTCGGGAGATATTTAGATCCAAAATCAAGCAGCGGACATCCGTACAAACGTAGCACAATAGGGCATGTATAGCGCCGCTCCTAAAACTGCATTAATCGTCCAAAAACTCATTATTTCACCAATATTCCATCATGGTCCGCTCGCGCTACTCCTCCAAGGCAGTCTGAGTCGCTCCAGACATATCTCTGAACCTCTGCTGACCTCTGAGCTGACGGCTTATTGTTCCAGGGGCGACCACCGGCTACACAACGACTTTCTTCCTCCAGTTTTGTGCAAAATGGACGAATATCTATCGGATGAAGATGTTGTGGAGGAGAACTTTGAATATGATGGGTGTCCTTACAGTTTCGAGCCAGAGTTTACAGATAAGGAGCTCAAAGAAAGGAGGACGTGGAGGCAGCGCTCCAGAGAGTACTGCGCATGCGCAGAGGCACCCGGTCTTCTTCGTCAGCTCAGAGGTCAGCAGAGGCTCAGAGATATGTCTGGAGCGACACAGACTGTCTTGGAGGAGTAGCGCGAATGGACCATGATGGAATATTGGTGAAATAATGAGTTTTTGGACGATTAATGCAGTTTTAGGAGCGGCGCTATACATGCCCTATTGTGCTACGTTTGTTTTGATGTCTGCTGCTTGATTTTGGATCTAAATATCTCCCGAAGCACTGTTTGCATCAGGAAAGCCTTCAGGGTGAGTATATTGTTCTACTTCATTCTATAAACAATGTAAAAGCTGCGGAACCGAACTTTTCCTTTAACCCTTTAATCTGCCAGTTTGATTCTGGTTGGGCTGAATGCTCCTGTTTTGACCCTTAAATTAATCATGAGTGCTGTTTGAGCTGAAGGCAGGAGTTATCGTCCATTTTTCCAACGAGTGTAGTGTAGAGCTCCATCTAATGAAGTTAATTAACGCAGTGTCACGGCTCGCTGAGCTTCTGGATCTGCATCACCGTGTAAGACCAAAGAAACAAACAAAAAAATATATATCAGAATAAATGGTTGGCTGGTTGGCTGGTCCAAAGATAAAGTCAGACTTTTCACATCATACTGTTACTCTGAGAGAGTTAACTGGACAGTGACGAATGTGCTCAGGTGTTTCCCTTGACCTCTGTAGTAACCTTCATTTACAAAGACCCAGGAGCCGTTTTTTACATTGTGAATGATCGTCAAATGTCCGACCACAGCTGAGATGATTAAGAGAGGATCTCTCTCTGGTTCTCATCATATACATGTATGTTTGCACCTGTATGTTTGAAAGCTGCATGTCTTAAAGCTGTGGTCTACGATTTGAAACCGCAGCCTGCCCCCCCTTCCCTCACCTCTCTGCTCGGTGTTCCAAGATCCCGCCCCCAGCTCGTGTCGCCTCATAAAGCCCCCTCGGCAGAGCTACGAGCGACTAGCACAATCTATCAGCAGCAAACTCAATCAAAAACAGCTCAGCTCAACTGAAAGTATCAAACACGACAGACATCTCCATTATAACACACAGCAGTAGCCATTTCAACTGGACTGGCGGCAATGCGGGTCTGGCGCCGCCAGAGCGGAGCCGAGTGTGGGGGAGGATTAATCTTTCTCAGCCTGTCCTCCCCAGCTCAGCTTACAGTGCAAACGATTAGCGGCTAACAGGCTAACCCGCTCCCCTACAAGTTATTAGCCCGTACAGGCACAAACTAACCAGAGTTATTCAGCAGACATCTCCCACTGTAGTAAACAAAGCCATTACCTGATCAACCAGGGGCGAAACGGCCGATACTGAAGGTCTGACGGCCGGCTGAGGCTATTCGTTAGCCGTTAGCCCGCTAACAGGCCTCAACCCGCGGGCAGAGCTCCGTTGGGCCCCGCGGGAGAGGGAGGCGACTTCGGTCTCGGCGCTAGGCTTTTCCGTCTCTATGATAGTTCAGTAGCTAACGCTGCTAGCTGCTCACCGGAGGTAGAGGGGAGGATGCGGGACCATGGGCAAGATGCTGCGTAGTGAGGGAGACGAGGATTGGATGGACTCACAGACCAACTCACGGACCAATTAATAGTCACAGGTTCTTAGGTTTGATTGGTCAGCTAGTATGCAGCTTTTCAGCGGATACACTGAATGGATTTTTTTCATTCTTTTTGGTCTTTATACTGTGTAGATAGGACCATAGGACCATAACAGCCTTATAAACGGTGTTATTAATATGTACAAAGCTTCCAAATCGTAGACCATAGCTTTAATAAAAGATCTTGTTCTATGGCAAGCCCTTTTAACATTTAATCATTAGCGGTAATAGCAATTGTAGATATCAGTAATTGTTTTATCACATGTAAGAATTCCAAGCGGACATATCCACAATGGAATTTTCACTAGTAACAATTCTAATTAAAGATATCTACTATTTATTTTCCACTAGTGGAAATGGTAATTGTAGATATCTGTAACTTAATTACCACTAGTAAACATGTGTCATTGACTTCCATTCAAATTGAATTACAGATATCTGTAATTCAATTTTTACATGTTGTAATTCAGAGTCCACTTATCCATAATGACATTTTGACATGTCGTAATTTTAATTCATGCTATCTACAATTCAATTCTTACCAGTAAAAATGTTGATTCTTGATATCAACAAATGTAATTCTTACTAGTCACAATTACACCATTGATATCTTGACCTGGAAATTTTACATGTAAGAATGTAATTACAGATATCTGCAATTGTATTTCAGATGTCTGGAATTGAATTGCAGATATCAGAAATACAATTGCAGATATCTGCAATTACATTCTTACATGTAACAAATATATTAGAGATATCTGCAATTATCTTTCTAACTAGTGAAAACTGACTTGTTGATATCAAAATGGAACTTCCACATGTACAAATGTCATATGGTAATGAGGCTACATATCGAAATGACGCCATTGCACCGCCCACATATCCTCGAGTATGCTAATTTAGCCTGCACAGGATTGGTTCATAAGGCAGCTCCAAGAATGTTATACCTGTGTAAGCTACGCACTCATCTAATGTTCACAGTTGGGAGACGGTGATTGAAAATGGAGCGAGACAGAAACACTGAGACCACAGTTTCAGCATTTGATAGAACTTTCAATGTGGCGAATCGAGCCAGACAAGAGCTGTTGCAGAGTTACAACCATAGAAATTGCATTCGTAGATGCCTCAGTGAGTGGCGCTGTCGACCGCCATCTTGGAGGGGGTTCACATGCGGCTCCAGTGCGTTTATTATGCTGAGAAAAGTGTATTATGCCCATTTATAATGAGCATAACTCAGTGCATTTTTACCCGATTTTCACACGGATGAGTTTGTTACAAACGACAAAGATGTACTTATAATACAGGACGCTGTCACGCATTAAAATACATTCTTTCAAATTAAAATACTTTTAATTATGTTTTTTTTTTTTGTCGTGCAATGAAACAGTACAGTGAGACAGACAGACAACATATGAGCAACAACATTTGGGTATATATATATATATATATATATATATAGATATATGTGTGTGTGTGTGTGTGTATGTGTGTATATGTGTGGTCATATCTACGTATACATTAGTAATTCACAATGCCAACTTCACACATTTCATTATATAGTTAGAATAATATAATAATAATAATAATTATTATTATTATTATTATATTATTATTATTATTATTATTATGATAATTATTATTATTATTAGTAGTATTTTAATCGTAGTAAAATTATTAAAAATGATGGCATCATCAGCCACAATAATAATGTTAATTAATAACATTATTGTAGTTTAATTTAATTAAAAAGTAATAATTTAATTAAAATGAACTATAGTATTGATGCTTTTATGAACAAAGATTTAAAAAATATATGTAATAAGCAGAACAGTTATATTTATAGTAATAAAAGGGAGAAAAGTCATTCAACACTAGCAACTGTATTATAATGATAGTAATTGTAAAGGTAATACATAAATATGTCATAGTAAATAAAATAGAAAAGAAAGTATAAAAGAGTAATACAAATAAACATAGGGTGGAGTAAGCAAAGGAGGAACAACAGAATACAAGAAGGGGATAAAGAAAATAAATGAGTAAGTCTGATGAATAAGAAACAATGGTAATAGTAGTAACAACAACAGTAATATAAGTATTAATACTTTTATTTTTTTTATTTTTTTTACTTTTGTTTTTGTGCTGTGAGAATATTTAATGTAACTATTTCGGCACAGGCACATGTACGTGCGCTCACACACAAACCACACGTATTATATCCGGTTGACAAGCGTATTAAACCTTAAATACGTTTTTACTCAGCTGTGTTGGAATAAAACTAAAAAAGTCATCTGCTTTCAATATTGCGAGGTTTACTGTCACTTTACGCTGCACAAAATACGAGCATAAATGCATTCACTCCACTTTATTCTGGTGCTACACTGAAGTGAAGAGACCCCTCCAATATGGCGGCGACGCTTGATGCAGTCCGTGGCAACAATGGCATTGCTCCTACCAGGCACTTGTTCCAACGTTCCCGACATCGAATGTCAGGTAAACGGGTAGTGACTAGCCGAAAAGCTACTACTACAGTATTGTTAGCTCTCTAAATTTTACTCATCACTTGCTCTGCCATATTCTACGTCTTCCACTGCCATCTATGACTGACGCTGCCAGTGGAGGGAGGACTTGTTGTATTTTCATGAACTGTTTAAAAGTAGACCAATGGCTGTATGATATGCTAATATGACGGCTTGTCCCGCCCACATATCCGAATTACATTTCTACTAGTAACAATTCCTTTTTAACATTTGGAAATTAAATTGTAGATATCTGTAATAATTATTCTTACGATTAAAAAAGTAATAAGTGATATCTCTAATTGAATTAAAGATATCTGCAAATAAGTCTCTACGTGTCAAAATGACATTTTGACATGTACAAATATATTTGTAACATGTAAAAATGATTTTACAGATATCATGAATTAACAGTTCAACACGTCAATATTGAATTTTTACATGTTGAAATGTAATTTCCACTAGTGAAAACTATATTACTACATGTCAGCCAGATTGATTAAATGTTAAAAGGGCTTGCCATACTTGTTCTCTTAGTTTGATTTGATAAACCAGTGTGAATATTAAAACAACTTCTGCTGTGGCCTCATCTATAAAGAGAGATGGATTTATCTTTATTGACATATATTTATGACCTGTAAATACTCACTTTATTCACTTCAAACTCCTTCACAAACACTGGACTGTCTCCTTTCCCTTGTTGTTTTGGAGCTGTGTTTAATAAATCTCTGTAAAACTTGGTTTGTCTCATTCTTCAGCTTTGGGTCCAACGCTTACACACTTAGTGGAAGTATATCCTGACATTAGCTGTAATTAGCATTAGCAGAACAAGGCTACGTGATGGACAAAAAGTCAGTGTGTCCAACAGATTAAGATCATGTTATGACTGTTGATGCTGAGTCACTCTGATTGTCCTCATGCTGAGTCATTTAATCTCCCTGTTGTTTTAATCCACAGAGTTAAGCAGGAAACATCTGAACTCCACAGTGATGGACCCAAACAGCATGAATTAGACCTGGACTCAATATTTATGGTGAGAACATTACACAATGTATCTTAATGATCTTGTAGAGTGATATGTCTCTTTCTAAAGCTTTTCGATTCAGGCCAGCTCTCTGGGTTCCTATTATTAGTGTGACCTTGACAAACAATCATGGATGACCTGCTGCTGTCGGCATGCTCCTCTCCAAGTGCTCCTGCATCAGCCATTGGCAGATTTTAACTTAAATTCATATTTTTAGCATATAAACGGTCTTTAAAAATTTTGATCCCCGGGGCCAAATCTGTCCTCATCCTAAAAAGTGCTATAAAAATAAAATTTACAGATATATATATATAAATATATATATATATATATATATATCAATATATATATATATATATATATATATATATATATAGGGAGAGAGAGAGAGAGAGAGAGAGAGATAGATATACATATATAGATATTAGTGCTGTCAAGCGATTAAAAAATAATCTAATTAATTACAGGATTTGTAATTAATTAATCTAATTAATGGCATTTTAATCTCAATTCTAGGACATTATAAAATTGTAGTGGATGACTAATCAAATGAAAACACTAAAAAGAGAAGATTGTAAATCTACATCTACATAATTAAATAAAACCTAAGTCAGGGCATCTTGTCCAGAAAATTCTAAGCTCAATCAGGCAACTCAAATTACACTTTAAGTGTGTTTCATAAATCAAATTCAAAATAAGAAAAAGGTCGAGGACATCCAGCAAAACAATTAGGCCTGATGCATTATTAAAGAATGTAGTACAAATACAGAAAAATAAATTCAAAAATAAAATAAGACTAAGTCTTAAATATGCTGTTCCTGTTGTCACCTGGGCTTTGTTTGGTTTGACTAGAGACTAGGGATGGGAATTGATAAGATTTTATCAATATCGATGCTGTTAACGATCCTGCTAATCGATCCAATTCTTTAACGATTCCCTTATCGATTCCTGCAGATTTTCCATGTGAGCAAATGGTGGTCTGATTTTCGTGGCAACAATGTCAAACACATGTCACATTTTGTATAACTGCCTCTGCAAATTGCAGGTGTGTCCACTCACTTAAGGTTGTGTAGTAGGTGCAGTTAGGATTAAGTCACAATTCTGATGCTTCTGAACCCTGTCAGTGGATGGAATTGATAAGGGAATTCATAAGCAAAATTATTAATGATATCGATTCTTTGATGGAGTTGCTAACGATTCTCAACTGGAATTGGTTTTCGATTCCCATCCCTACTAGAGACGCATGTGTGAAGTGACGTGCCACTGCCATGTACGGGTCCTCCAGCTGGACAATATCAAAATGTTGTGTGTTACGATTAATCGCGATTAATTTTTTTAGTGAATTAATTTGCGTTGTAATTAATTAATCTAATTAATGCACTAAAGTGACAGCCCTAATATATATATATGGGGATTTTAACCCTTTAAATGCCATTATTTTTACTGACAATCTTTTTTTTTTTTGGAAAAAAAAACCCAATAATTTTCCAAAATATACATTTCAAATTTCCGGCCAAATCGGTCCTCATCCTAAAATGTGCTATATTAAAAAATATATATATATATATATATATATATATATATATATATATATATATATATATATATATATATATATATATATATATATATATATATATATATATATATATATATATATATATATATATATATATATATATGTATATGTGTATATATATATATATATATATTTTTTTTTTGGAAAAAAAAAATAAAACATCAGTAATTTCCAAAATATATACATTTCAATGACAATTAGGTCATAATTTCTATTAGGTCCTGTGATGGGTCAATGAATGGCAGAAACAATGATTTTGATGCATTGATCATTTTTCTGCAGAGTCAGACTAAAAAAAAAAACTTATGCATTTGACCTTATTGGTCCCCTTTCCATAAAGTTCTATAAAAGTATTATTCATTTATACTTTTTCCATTTTAACAACTCAGCCTTTTAAATGAACTTGAGCCTGAAATACTTATGTGAAGTTTTAACTTGATTATGGGATTTTTAACCCTTTAAATGCCATTATGTTAAGTGTGGGTCAGCAGGTTCAAGATGTGCGCCAGGTAGATGTAGGAGAGGGCTGCCATGGGGGGAGTGCTGTTGCCCTTGGCCCTGGTGGGGCCAGACCTGGGGACCTGGTCCCTGGGGGTGATGGAGGGGCGTTGGGCTGAGATTGATGGGGGAGAGGGTCTGAAAGAGGGGGTTTGGGTGGAGGAAATAAGAGTAAGGAGCTCCAACAGTCAGGTGGGGAAATGCGAGTGTGAGAAGCCCAGCAGAGGGCCTTCTCTGGGGGGCTTCTCCAGGAGCAATGGCCCCTCTGCCTGGCTCTTGAACGGCTGGGGCACAGCAGCTAGGATTTTAGGATGATGAGGTCTGACACCCAGAGGGGTTAGGCTGGAGGAAATAAGGTTACAGTAATGTTTACATAGACACTCCTGACTTAAAGACGCAAAGATCTGTCCTTTGCGTTTTAGAATTCTTCTGCGTTCAGACGACGATGCTCGGGGATGATTTCATCCACTGTAGTATGCATGCTGGTTGAGTTGATGGCAGTGTAGGTCTGCAGAGAGGCAGCGCTGCTACAACACATGAACCAAGAAGAAAAACTTTTAACAAACAACAACAAACGCACAGAGACGCAGGAGTTTCTTTTCTGGACAACAAATCTGTCTGGATAGTTTTGTCCGGATAACAAACCGAAAGCACGGTAAGATGCTCACGCTACTCGCAGACGGTCGGGTTGCTGTTGTTCCTGGTATGCTTACACAGCCTTCATGTGAAAGAGTACTGCGCATGCAGTGACGTCCGCGTTTCAACCTGAAACACTCTGATATGGGTTTACATGGAGCTGCATGGAGAGCGTATTCAAAACTTTCCACTCTGGATCCCGTTGTAAAAAGTTTCTGTTTTCAGACGACATGCCACGCATTTGCATCTAAATGCAAGGCCAAAATGCAACTGAAACTTATTGAATTTAACCATTTCGGGCTGTGTAAACGCAGCCTCAGAGTTAGGAGCTCCAGTAGCCTGGAGGGGAGACATGAATGAGAGGAGCCCAGCACGGGGGCTTCTCCTGGAGCAATGTCCCCTCTGCCTGGCCCTGGATTTCTGCTGGGGCACAGCACTGTGGGCTGGGCTGGTTAGGCTGAGGCTAGGACTTAGGATGATGAGGTCTGACACCCAGAGGGGTTAGGCTGGAGGAAATAAGAGTCAGGAGCTCATACTCAGGCAGATCGAAACCAAGGGCTCCAATTTCGTGGCGCAGCGCAGAGGGCGCAAGTCCGGCGCACCCCGCGCAGTGTCAATTTCGTCTGGCGCACGGCTGTGCGCTGCCAGTTTGACAATTTGGTAGACCGTCTGCGCAGAGATGGGTGTGATGGCGCACCAGGGGGAGGTGTCGGCAGATTCATGTTGGCGCAGTGACAATTTCGTGCCAAAAACAGTGCAGAAAGTGCACTGAAAGCTCGCCAGCTTCAACCTGGTCTAACCTTGGGGCAGGGCGAAGCGCACCCTGTACCAGCTGTAATTTGGTGACAAGCGCACATGTGCGCACGCCTCAGAGGCAGGTTTCCAAAGTGTCAGGCACATTTTAATGCAATAAACAATCACAGCAATCACTATTTAATGTAACCGTCTGAACCAGCATATACATTTGTATCTATATTAATTGTCCCGTCACATCTGATGTCGGATTAAAGCCGTTTGTCATAATGGAAACTTAACCTGACGGCAGCTGGAAGTTTGATGCACATCTTACAAGTCAACAATAAACAGCCTTAACATCTGATACTGAGTATATATCTGGCTTCTCTCATTTCATTCAATTCAAAGAAAAGAGGGAGAAAAAAGACGAAGATAAAGGAGAGAAAATAAATGTCACTCAGGATTTACCCGTGATTTCCCATATTCCTCTATTTTAGTCTTTATTTTTAACGTGATCTAAAAAAGATGGAGTACATCATTGCAAGGAGGATGAGGCAGAGACACCGGTGAGTATACAGTTTATCACTAAAGGCTCTGCTATTTGGTGATGACAAACCAGGAGTGCAGGTGGATCACAAGTATTATGAATGGATAAGACACATGTGGTGTAACTGTCTCTTATTTTTTTTTACTCCTATTAATGACAAAGGAACAGATTACATCTGTCCCGGGAGCTGGAACACACAGTGACGCGCCCCGCTGTCCATTCTCCTGCTGAATGACAGCAGCTCTGACCGTCTCCAGCAGCGGGGATCATTCAGACCAATCAGACGCTGTGCCTCGGCCGCAGCGCATTTAAAGGCGAGGAGAGGCACTCATTTGATTGGTGAAGACAGCGATCGGCTGTGTTAATCCCACTCACGTCTATTCTCCTCCTATTCTGACATTTGCGCGGAGAGGTAGAGACGTGGGCGTGGACACGCAACCTCTGCGCCCCTGTGCGTCTCTCTTGGCACTGCAGGAAACTTGCAAAGTGCGCAGGTCACACCCAGTCTGCGCGGCGAAGGCCGGCGCAGGCAGGTGCGCCTGTGCTTGCGCCTGGTCTACGAAATTAGAGCCCCAAGTCTTTATCACAAGTTCAAGGGCCCCTCATGAGTTGGGACATTCAATTCCAGCCTCCTAGCTCACAAACACATTATACACACAAATTATTTTACAAGCAAAAAACCCTTGTAGGAAACAGTAAAAATGGTGAAATGTGACTTTATGGATTAATTATTTTAAAAAATGGCTTTATCTGGGGGACAAATAAAAAAATTAAAAATAGAAAGATTCTACCTTACAATGAAATTTATACGGAGCCCCTTAGGCGCCACAGAGGACAAAATAAAACAAAATATATAACTCGTGCGCACGATATATTAAAACGTGCGCATGACATAATAAAACGTGCGCTCAAAATACTTATTCGTGCGCACGTTTTAGCTAAAGCGTGCGCACAACATACTAAAACGTGCGCACAAGATACTAAAACGTGCGCTCGAAATAAAGTTATTCATCACATTTGTGACTTGTCCTTATTCTTGTACGCTACGGCTTCCCGTAGAGAAGCCGGACGTTCACAAACACACACAATGGAGAGAAGAATTGAGCTGGTTAACTTTCACTTCCACCTGGGACTGTCATATAATGACATTCTTGTTGCTCTTATTATGAGAGATGGAATAATCTGAAGGAGAACTTTGCTGCTTATACTAAAAACACAACAGGCTCCGCCGTGTACTGTATGAAATGAACTGGTGACCGCCCAGGCAGATGTGAGGGGGCGTGTCTGAAGGACCCTTTTGTTTACTATCTGAACACCTCCCCAATCAATATTATACACAAAAATGAGCTCTTTACACCCATTTACTTAGTGGTGGAAGTGACTTCACAACATTGAGCGTGATTTAAAGGTTTTGAAGGATTACAGACTTATTTAACAGCGTAAAGAAACGTAAGGTAATATATAGGTAAATATCTTAGATGCCTGATCAAAATGACAAATATCCGACTGTGTCAACTGGTGATGGCCCCGAAACCCGCATTTTACCGTCACTTCGGGGTATCAACAAACAATTTGTTCATGTTCAACGTATAACGGAGTCAGGAGGACTTGAAAACAGGTACAGAGAAGTAGTTTTTTTTACAATGTGGAGGAAATTTTCGCTTCATCTTGTGATCAAACTGATGGCACATATGTCTGCATTAAGTGTAAGCACAAGAGTGCATTTCTGTAAGCATGCTGAATTTGAGGGATATATTCTACTGTAAAGTGTGTGGTTTTGTTGACCACAAAATGACTCGTCCTTGTAACCCATAGTAGAAAATTAATCCCTGTTAAGATCTTCATAATGCGATGGTCGAATGATACTTTGTAAACTTTGCAGCCTTTTAAGAGTTTCACGATCACTGATTTCTGACATCAGATCGGGACACATAGCGTTGTTGAATGCTGTTTGAATCAAATGTTGATCTCAATAAATGTTTTAACTGTTAAACATTGGTGTGCTGTCTTTTATTTGCTGTCCTGTTGAAAATATATGTAATTACCTTTTTTTTACTGACATTGATAAACAGCAGATAAGTTGTGAATGTGACTGGGAAAATACAACTTTATTATAGTTCTGTGACCATGAAGGTTTTTGTGATATGTCAATGTATACAACTGCGGTCAAGTCAGCCGTCTCTCGATTTCACGCGGTCAAGTCAGCTGCTCCAACATTTCAAGTGCGCTCCTATTACAGACTTTATGGCAAGCGCACAGAAATAAGTGGAAAAGTCAGCACTAACTTACTTATAAAAACGTGTGTTAAATTCCAGTTTACAAAATAAGAAGTGGTTGTGAAATACAATCAGATTTTCTAAAAAATATGAGTACATTAAAATGTTATTTTCATATTTACAGTATGGAATAAATTAAAATTTATTAAAACTATTAAATGTGTCCAAATGCAATAAAAAGAGGTGTGTGTCATAGCGCAGGCTTAAGTCTACTGTCCCACACTGATTTTGAACAGATCACATGACCTGGGAATTATTGAACTATAATGCCCATATTTACTTTATAAAAGACATTACAAATTCATACAAATATGAAACATGTCCAAATGCAAAAATAAGTGGTGTTTCTCATCAAGCAGGCATAAGTCTACTGTCCTACATGATTCTGAGCCAACAGGTCACGTGACCTGGGAGGTATTTGAGCTCTAATGCTCATATTTACATTAAAATATAAATTAAAAATTCATAAAAAATATAAAGTGTGTCCAAATGCAATTAAAAAATGATGTGTCTCATAGAACAGGCTTAGATCTACCATTCTGTGTTGATTCTGAGCCAACAAGTCACATGACCTGGGACTTATTGAGCTATAATGCTCATATTTACAGTATTAAATATATTAAAAATTCATAGAATGTTTTGCGTTCGACTGCCATAAAAAAGTGTGTGTCAAGGAGCAGCATTAGATCTACCATTCTGTCTTAATTTTTAGCAATCAAATCTCATGGCCTGGACTTATCCATGGACTGAGCTAAAATACTCATATTTACAGTATAAAATACATTAAAAATTCATAGCTCAATAAGTCTCAGGCTGTGTGACCTATTAGCTCAGAATCAGTGTAGGACAGTTAGCATGCTCAATGACAAAATCCACTTTTTATTGCATTTGGGCATATTTCAAATTGTTTTTTTATAAGTTTTAATGTATTTTATAATGCAAATCTGAGCATTATAGGTCAATGAGTCGCAGGTCATGTGACCTATTGGCTCAAAATTAATAATATGGACTCTATGACACATATTACTTTTTATTGCATTTGGACACACAAATTTCATATTTTTTTGGGAATTTGTAATGTCTTTTATAAAGTAAATATGGGCATTATAGCTCAATAATTCCCAGGTCACGTGACCTGTTGGCTCAGAATCATGTAGGACAGTAGACTTATGCCTGCGCTATGTCACACACCTCTTTTTATTGCATTTGGACATGTTTCATTTAATTTGTAGTTTTAATAAATTTTAATTCAATATTCCATTCTGTAAATATGAAAATGACATTTTAATGTACTCATATTTTTTAGAAAATCTTATTGTATTTCACAACCACTTCTTATTTTGTAAACTGGAATTTAACACACGCTTTTATAAGTAAGGTAGTGCTGACTTTTCCACTTATTTCTGTGCGCTTGCCATAAAGTCTGTAATAAGAGCGCACTTGAAATGTTGGAGCTGCTGGCTTGACCACGCAAAATCGAAAGTGACGGCTGACTTGACCGCAGTTGTATACGCTGACATATCACAAAAACCTTCATGGTCACAGAACTATAATAAAGTTGTATTTCTCTATCACATTCACAACTGATCTGCTGTTTATCAATGTCAGTAAAAAAAGGTAATAAAATATATTTTCAGCAGGACAGCAAATTAAAGACAACACACCAATGTTTAACAGTTAAAACATTTATTGAGATCAACATTTGATTCAAACAGCATCAACAACGCCACGTGTCCCGATCTGATATCAAAATCAGTGATCGTCAATAAAGGCTGCACAGTTTACAAAGTATCATTCGACCATCGTGCATTATGAAGATCTTAACAGGGATTAATTTTCTACTATGGGTTACAAGGATCGAGTCATTTTGTGGTCAACAAAACCACACACACTTTACAGTAGAATATATCCCTCAAATTCAGCATGCTTACAGAAATGCACTCTTGTGCTTACACTTAATGCAGACACATATGCCATCAGTTTGATCACAAAATGAAGCGAAAATTTCCTCCACATTGTAAAAAAAACCTAAGATAGGCATCTAAGATATTTACCTATATATTACCTTACGTATATTTCCGCTGTCAAATAAGTCTGTAATCCTTCAAAACCTTTCGTCGTCACGCTCAATGTTGTGAAGTCACTTCCACCACTAAGTAAATGGGTGTAAAGAGCTCATTTTTGTGTATAATATGGATTCGGGAGATGTTCAGATAGTAAACAAAAGGGTCCTTCAGACATGCCCCTCACATCCACCTGGACGGTCACCTGTTCATTTCATACATGGTACACCGGCTGAGCCTGTTGTCTTTTGGTATAAGCAGCAAAGTTCTCCTTCAGATTATTCCATCTCTCATAATAAGAGCAACAAGAATGTCATTATATGACAGTCCCAGGTGGAAGTGAAAGTTAACCAGCTCACTTCTTCTCTCCATTGTGTGTGTGTTTAGAACGTCCGCTTTCTACGGGAAGTCGTAGCGGACAAGAATAAGGACAAGTCACAAATGTGATGAATAACTTTATTTCGAGCGCACATTTTAGCTAAACCGTGCGCTCGAATAACTATTTCGTGCACACGTTTTAGTATCTCGTATGACGTTTTAGTATGTCGTATGACGCTTAGCTAAAACGTGTGCACGAATAAGTATTTCGAGTGCACGCTTTTATTATTTCGCGGCGACGCTTTAATATATCGCGGCGCATTTAATAAGTATCTTGTGCACACGAAGTTATATATTTTGTCCTCTGTGGCACCTAAGGGGCTTCAGAATTTAACATTAAGGAATGCATTTGTTTGTGTTTAGATAAATGTTAGGGTCAAAAACAGCATTTATAGTGGTTTCAGATGGGACTGATTTGGTCTCGAGGATCAAATTTGTCATTTTTGTTGTTGCTCAGCCATTTTAGGCTATTTTAATGGAATTACAAAATATGTTCAAAATGTGTTCAAAATTATCATCCTTTGGCAAATTTGAGCTCTTCTCATCAACACAGGCAAAATTATTAAATAATAAAAACCAAAGTGACACAAAATGTCCCCAGGATCATTTAAGGGTTAGACCAGTTAAATTCATTTAAATGGCTAGATGCTGTTATATTTAGTCCTCCTCCAGTTTATGATCATTATAGATCTTAATGTTAACAGAATGATGCCTCTATCCATGGTTGAGTTGATTTTACATCCCTAATGAACACCTTTACAACCACAAAGGCATAAAGACCCTCTTGAAAATGAGAAGCCACATCTCAAGGGACTTGCCTGTAATACATGTGTATTCAGCAGAGACAAATATAATGAAGACAGATTTATGGTATGGGTGTTCACATTGTTTGTCATTCTTGTTTTTAGTCTTTTGTCTCAAGTCTTGGGATTGTGAATATATAAGTTTAATGAAGATAGTGTGAGAAATGAGTTATTGCGATTTAAAAAACTGTCAGTCCCAAAGATGGAGAAAGTTTCAGATTACAATGGCTGTCTATGGGTGATCTTCATGGACTTTGGGAGTAACAACTGTCTCTCATTTATTTTTCAAAACAGTTACGGCTTCAACATTTAGTTTATATGAGGCTCAGGACCCATGACCTGCTTTCTGTGAAAAAAATGTCCTGTCCGATGTATCGCTTTTGGTGTTATCAGGATTTGCTCTGGATTTTCCAGGTTAGCCTGTGGTCATCATGGTTACTCAGTGACACTTGGTGAAATCTGCTCTCCACAGAGGTTTACTTTGGAGTGATTGTCTTTGACGAGGTTTATGCCACATTTAAGTGTCAAATGATATATCTGGGGCATAATTCAATGATAATAAAATAAAAATGATAGTCTTAAGGTAGTAAAGCTAACGGCTAAAAGCCATTAGCCACTATTGGTCTGTGGTGAGTGTGATGAGCCAAATGATCGTGCAATCATAAGCTGCTGCTGTTTTTGAAAGTTCTGCACCTGAAAACATTTTCACAGGACTCTTTTTCAGATGTATTAGTGGAATATTTCCAATATGGAACTGTCCATCTGGCATGTTAGGTTATTGTCTCAACCCACCTTGCTACTGTCTGTCCCCCACACAAACAACACAGCTTTTTTTGGATGGCTGTTCACCATGAGACTGGATCTGCTCCATGATTTTCAGCTGCTGTTTCTTCTTGCTGCCATTGCTGTAACCCCCCCCTGCAGATGCACCTTCCTCTAGTTTGGTTGGCCGATGAATTCATGTTGGGTTTTAGATATATGTATGTGTAGCATATATCAAGCCTGCTCTACTGTAAAGTGTCGAGATTACACAGGTCATGAACTGGCACTTTACAAGTACATATTAACAAATATTCATTGATCGACTGATTGATTGATTGATTTACTGTAACAAACTCCATGATCTTCAGATTTGATGGTCCACCATCATCCAGTCTCTGTGCTGGTCTGTTTTAGAAGACTTCAGGTTGTCAGATGATTCAGGCTGTGATTTACACATTTAATCTCCACTCTGTCATTGTTCTCTAGCTGCTGGAGGAGGACATCATCACCTTTGTGAAGAACCAGCTGAGGAGAATTCAGAGAGCTTTACGTCCAGATTACCCAGAATATTTAGAGGGTCAGAGTGAGGATGTGTTGGATGGTAAAGATGAGGAGCAGAGGAGCAGCAGAGAGGCATTTCTGGAGATCACAGTGGACTTCCTGAAGAGGAGGAATCAGGATGAGCTGGCTGACAGTCTGTGGAACAGTAGGAACTTTTTTTCTGATTTACTATGATGGAGAAAGGAAGTGGAGGTTCACATTTTGAAATCTGCTTTACTCTGATATTCATAACCACTGTGTTTATAATAAAACCATTGCATACTAATCTGAAGATCTGAACAGCTCTCTGTGATGTCAGGAATTTGTTGAGGTTTTAGACTTTAATGTCATTTCTTTGTTTTTACTTCAGGATCCCAGGCTGGACTGTGCCGACAAAAACTCAAGTTCAACCTGAAGCAGAAGTTCCAGACTGTGTTTGAGGGGATCACTAAAGCAGGAACCTTAAACCTGCTGAACCAGATCTACACAGAGCTCTACATCACAGAGGGAGAGGCTGGAGGAGTCAATGAGGAACATGAGGTCCGACTGATCGAGACCACATCCAGGGGACCACATGGACCAGAAAACCATCAGCAGAAGACATCTTTAGAAGATCACCTGGAGAGGATGGACCAATCAGAACATTGATGACGAAGGGCGTGGCTGGCATTGGTAAAACAGTCCTCACTCAGAAGTTCACCCTGGACTGGGCTGAAGACAAAGTCCACCAGGACATACAGTTCATGTTTCCATTCACCTTCAGAGAGCTGAATCTACTGAAGGGGCAGAAGTTCAGCTTGGTGGAGCTTGTTCATCACTTCTTCAGAGAAACCAAAGAAGCAGGAATCTGCAGGTTTGAGGAGTTCCAGGTCTTGTTCATCTTTGATGGTCTGGATGAGTGTCGGCCTCCTCTGGACTTCCACAAAACAAGAACCCTGACTGATGTCACAGAGTCCACCTCAGTGGATGTGCTGCTGACAAACCTCATCAGGAGGAACTTGCTACCATCTGCTCACCTCTGGATCACCACGCCCTGCAGCAGCCAATCAGATCCCTCCTGGATGTGTTGACATGGTGACAGAGGTCAGAGGGTTCACTGACCAGCAGAAGGAGGAGTACTTCAGAAACGGTTCAGAGATGAGGAGCAGGCCAAAGAATCATCTCCCACATCAAGAAGTCCAGAAGCCTTCACATCATGTGCCACATCCGGTCTTCTGCTGGATCTCTGCCACAGCCCTGGACCATGTGCAGAAGACCAGAGAGGAAGGAGAGCTGCCCAAGACCCTGACTGAGATGTACATCCACTTCCTGGTGGTTCAGTCCAAAGTGAAGATGATCAAGTATGATGGAGGAGCAGAGACTGATCCTCACTGGAGTCCAGAGAGCAGGGAGATGATCCAGTCTCTGGGTAAACTGGCTTTGAGCAGCTGCAGAGAGGAAACCTGATCTTCTATGAACCAGACCTGACAGAGTGTGGCATCAACATCAGAGCAGCCTCAGTGTACTCTGGAGTGTTCACACAGATCTTTAAAGAGGAGAGGGGACTGGACCAGGACAAGGTGTTCTGCTTCATCCATCTGCGTTCAGGAGTTCCTGGCTGCTCTTCATGTCCATCTGACCTTCATCAACTCTGGAGTCAATCTGATGGCAGAAGAACAGAGAACATCCAAGGTCCTTAAAATCTTTACTGTGAAACCTGATCTGAAACAGCTCCACCAGAGAGCTGTGGACCAGGCCTTACAGAGTCCAAACGGACACCTGGACCTGTTCCTGCGCTTCCTCCTGGGTCTTTCACTGCAGACCAATCAAAACCTTCTACGAGGTCTGATGAAGCAAACAGGAAGTAGCTCACAGACCAATCAGGGAACAGTTAAGTGCATTAAGTCAAAGATCAGTGAGGACATGTCTGCAGAGAAGAGCATCAATCTGTTCCACTGTCTGAATGAACTGAATGATCGTTCTCTGGTGGAGGAGATCCAACAGGCCCTGACATCAGGACGTCTCTACACAGATAGACTGTCTCCTGCTCAGTGGTCTGCTCTGGTCTTCATCTTACTGTCCTCAGAGAAGGACCTGGACGTGTTTGACCTGAAGAAATACTCTGCTTCAGAGGAGGCTCTTCTGAGGCTGCTGCCAGTGGTCAAAGCCTCCAGCAAAGCTCTGTAGGTGCACCTACCTGCACAGGTTACATCAGATTTCTGTTTCTTCGCAAGAATGATCATTAATTGTTTGCTCTTTATGATCTTCTGATTCTTATCTCAGGCTGCTTAGATGTGGACTGTCAGAGAGAAGCTGTGGAGCTCTGTCCTCAGTCCTCAGCTCACAGTCCTCTGGTCTGAGACACCTGGACCTGAGTAACAATGACCTGCAGGATTCAGGAGTGACGCTGCTGTCTGATGGACTGAAGAGTCCACACTGCAGACTGGAGACACTCAGGTAAACATTCAAAATCCCTTTTACATTTACAACTCAGAGTTTAGCCAAAGTTCTAAAGTGTTTTTTCTTCTTTTTTTCATTTTAACTTTGCTTTTGTTTTTGCTGAGTGAGGCACAAGATGAAAAAAGGAGGATCCATCTGAGGGTTACTTACAGCAGAGGTTGACTTACACAGGTAGACAAAATTGTTGGCACTGTGTGTTTCACCTCCTTAAATTGAAAATCAACCAACAAGAAAGAAGAGTTCAAGAAACGCAATGGATCCTGATTCCTTTATCCCAGAAACATGCAGCATGTAGAGGAGACCTGGAGAGGTGTCCTCTGCAGACAACACAGTTTATCACTCTTTTTTATTTATTTTTTTTTGAAATTCACTTTTTATTAGTTTACAACCATAAAAAACATGTCACAATTCTAAACAAAGACAAATAGGAACATCCAAAAGAAAACAAGTGAACGAACACACACACGGAGTCCTATGGAGACAGTGTATTAACCTACATACATACAAATATGTGCATACAAGTGTAGACTGATTAGAAGAGAGCAGTGAGGGTGCAATTCACTATTATATCAAGCCACTGCTGTAAAAGGACCCCATATTTTCATGTATAGCTCTTCCTTGTCCATCATCCTGTAACAAAGTCTCTCATATGAAGCAATCTTTGCCATTTCATCAAACCATTCCTTCACAGATATATCTCCTTTGGTTTTCCAGTGTCGCAACACTATCCTGCTTCCAGTAATAAGTGGCTGTTCTGCACCATGCAATCTGGTGAACATTTAGTCCACTTCCTTTCGGTAGCACACCCAACAAACAGAGCAGTGGTTGTTGTACAAGCGTAGAGCACATCACAATGTTAATAATGGAAATAATTTTAGACCATATTAAGTCTATCCTGGGACATGAATACAGTATATGAACCAAAGTACCACACATAGCATCACATCTCCAACACAAGTCAGAATTTCTCAGTCTTATCCATGCCATTTTACATGGAGTCCAATAAGTTCTATGAAGAATTTTATAACTAATCAACCGGGTCTGCATTTCGCTCGATACTTTAAACCATGACGCAATGATCTGTGCCCACATTTCACCAGATATTTCTTCTCCTGTGTCCCTCTCCCAGCATTTCTTAAAGGATAACTTCGGTATTTTTCAACCTGGGTCCTATTGCCCCAAGTGTATGTGTGTATACGATTGACGGGTACAACTCGTTTTAAAATTGGCTCAGTATCAAGGGAGTGGATGCAGCCGGCAGCCCCAAAGCTAGATAGGGGGGCAACTGCATCCCGTATAAGTTTGAGCATTAAAAGTGTTTATTTCACCACAGACCGGTTGCGATCGCCGGTGCTAGCTCTCTAATTAGCATTGTAACACGATAGGCCACAAGTCTGTACTGGCTGGACGAGAGGAAAAAGTGAAGAGGATTTAGGGCAACAGTAAATGTGTGTGTGGAGACAAATCTAGATATAAGTATTGTATGCATAAAGACATATTAGTTATTCTTACTTTTTGGATAGTTGACCATTTGGTCCCTGTGGTTTTGGTCGCCTCCTCCAATTTATTTTGGGTACATGAAAAAAGGTATCCAGCACTGCCCTGTTGATCAGAGGGGGGAAATCCTCTAATGTAGTTACACAGCGTCGGGTACTTTCTGTATCATCCCACGACACATCGAGACCACGAATATTGGGCAACAGGTCCCACTCGTTGCAACACAGACATTCTTCCCTCTGTGGGCATAGAGTCACAGCAACCACAGGAGCACCATCAGTCCTCAGAAATTCGCGTTCGTGCCGCCGCTGCTTCACCCTCGTCTGCTCGTTGGCCCTCTCTTGCTATCCTCGTTAGCTCTTGAATTTGTAGGAGCTCCTCGTCCGTATACTCTGGCTCAAATAAATACGGGTGGCCTAATGAAAAGGCTCGTCTTCACTCTCGAAATCTGGTAAATATTCAGCCATGATACAGATGCAGTAAAACTTTCAACTGTCCGCCGATAAGCAGCTCGGCGCACTGCATGGCTCCTCTGTTTTCTTCTGGCAACAAGCTCGCAGGAGATGACGTCACACAGGTCAGAGGACGTGAAGGAAAACGGAACGCTTACAATGCTAATTAGAGAGCTAGCACCAGCGATCGCAACCGGTCTGTGGCAAAATAAATACTTTTAATGCTCAAACTTATACGGGATGCAGTTGCCCCCCTATCTAGCTTCGCGGCTGCCGGCTGCATCCACTCCCTTGATACTGAGCCAATTTTAAAACGAGTTGTACCCGTCAATCGTATACACACATACACTTGGGGTAATAGGACCCAGGTTGAAAATACCAAAGTTATCCTTTAAGGCCCTCAAAGCTGGGTGACTGTGAGCCTCTTAATAGGTTATAAAAGCATGCAGTTTTCTTTTTAAAGTGACCATCCTGTTCCAATCTAGTTTGTATTTCAGTTGTAGGTATAAGTGGGAAGTGCTTAAGGTGTGACAGGATGCAACTCCGCAACTGTAGAAATTTCCAGAAATCCCTGTTAGAGAGTTTATATTGTCCTCTAAGTTTTTCAAAGGACAAAAACTGATCCCCGTCAAATAAATCACTAATATAAACAATTCCTATGTTGACCCAGCTAATCCATGAAAATGTTTTTTTACCTATCCTCAGGTTTTTGTTAGGCCATATAGATGTTTTCTTAGTAAAAATAGGATTTAAACTCATGATTTTATATGAGGCTTGCCATGTCTCCTGTGAAAAGCTAAGAACTGGATTATCATGTGGGATTATATCACAAATTTGAGTAATAAAGGCCTGTACTGGGAAAGGGTATGTAAGTTCCTTCTCTATAGACACCCATACTGGAGCTTGATCAGCAGTCATGTATAATTTTGACAATTGTTTCAAACAGAACGCATAATGATACCAGGCTATGTGTGGGAGTCCCAGTCCTCCATCCTCAATACTGGCATAGAGTTTTTTCTGATTTATATATGGTTTTTTACCCACCCATAAAAAGTTGTACACAGCTTCATTATATTTTAATAACATGTTGTGTGGCAAGTTTAATGGCAACTTACTATTTATGTAATTAATTTTGGGAACTATTACCATCTTCAAAATATTAATTTTACCCAGAAGTGACAATCCCAGTTTTGTCCAATTTTGTAATATAAGCTCAATTTTACGGATTATAGGAAGAAGATTGATTGTCATAATATTATCCAGCTGTGGAGTGATCTTTATACCCAGGTATGTCAGACCAGATGGCTGCCAAGAAAACTGCCATCCCTGCCTAACACTAGGAGGACAGACTCTCGATAGGGGCATTGCCTCAGACTTAAACCAGTTTATTTTATAACCAGAAACAGCTGAGAATGAGTTGATCAAAGTGAGGATGTGAGGTATAGTTGTTGAAGGGTGTTTGCAAAGTAACAAGATGTCATCTGCATATAAAAGCAATTTATGCTCCTTGCCACCTGCCTTAATACAGATTATATTGTCATTTTGTCTGATGGAAATTGTGAAAGGTCCAAGAACTAGGGGAAATAATAAAGGAGACAGGGGGCAGCCCTGCCTTGTCCCTCTATGAAGCTGGAAAGGGGGGGATCTCATGCCATTTGTCACAACAGATGCCTTGGGACTGTAATATAATAATTTAACCCAATTAATAAAAGAGGGACCCACCCCAAATTTTTCTAAAGCCTGGAAAAGAAACATCCACTCCACTCTGTCAAATGCTTTTTCAGCATCCAATGAAAAAGCCACTGTTATGTCTGTTTCATTTCCAGCTTGCCACATAAGGTGGAGCAATCTGCTAATATTATCAGAAGACGTCCTATGCTTAATGAAGCCCACCTGGTCCGGGTGAATGAGTTTTGGTAGAAAAAAAATCTAGATGCCAAAATCTTAGAGAGGAGCTTAGCATCAACATTAATCAGTGATACGGGATGGTAGTTGCCACACTGCAGTGGGTCCCCATCTTTTTTATAAATTAGAGTTATTATAGCTGTTTGCATACTATCCTGAAGAGAGCCTTTTTTTAAGGCGTCCTTGTAGACTTTAAGCAGTTTTGGGGCAAGAATGTCTGAAAAAACCTTATAAAATTTGGGAGGGAGACCGTCCTCACCTGGAGATTTCCCACTCTGCAGGTTCTGTGTAGCCTTTTTAACCTCTTCCAAGGTAATATCTGCACCGAGTTGATCCTGTTCCTTCTGTGATAAAGTTGGGCAATTTACAGTTGATAAGAAAGAGCTAATTTCTTGAGTATTAGGGTTGTCTGAATTATAAAGACTTTGATAAAATGTGGTAAAAATAGAATTTATGTCCACACCATCATCAGCTCGCCTCTATCGTTCTGCACCCCAGATATAATTGATTGAGTATACTGCTGCTTTGCCCTCTGTGCAAGAAACCGCCCTGTCCTCTCCCCTTGCTCATAATATTTTTGTTTTGTTCTGAATAGTGTGTATTCAACTTTCTTCTGTAATATTGAGTTGTATTCCACTCTCAGTTTATTTAATTCGAGAAGAACTGAGCAATCAGATTGAGTGGAGTGTGTATTTTCCATTTTTTTTAATTTCCCCCTCCAGCTCACAAAGATCTTTTCTTCAAATATGAACAATGCTGAATGAATCAACCTCTTATAACCGCCTTAAAAGCATTCCATTCCACGGCTGGGTTTGACACCGAGTCCTCATTGTTCTGCCAATAATCCAGTATCTCATTTTTTTATAAGTTCCACTGAGTGTTCATCCCTAAACAGGGATGAGTTAAATCTCCACCGAGTGTGCCGGCGCTTTGAAAGCTGGCCTAGACGTAGTGCTAATGCTACTGGTGCATGATCTGATATTAAGATAGTTCCTATAGTTGTTTGTTCAGTGATGTAAATCAATGATTTTGAAACCAGAAAATAATCTATTCTTGAATAAGAAGTATGTGGGTGTGAATAAAAAGTAAATTCCTTGTCTGAAGGGTGAAAAAATCTCCAAGCATCTACTAAGTCTAACTCCTCTTCCAATGTATCAATTGCTTTTCGTGCCTGTGAGAGTTGTTTAGCCCCCCATTTGTAAGTTTTATCGACCTTAGGGTCCTGAACATTGTTAAAGTCTCCACCTAATACTACATATAAATTTCCAAGCTGTGTAATTACATTGCTTATGTCTACAAAGAAGCCTGGTGTGTCTGCTGTTGGGGCGTATATGTTCATACAATACACTTCATAAAAGAGAGTTCAGCATCCAGAGCTATCCATCTCCCCTCTTCATTTGATTGTTGTTTGTGTATTTTAATATTAAAATTCTTCCGGATTAAAATGGCAACTCCTCTCTGATTAGAAGAACCAGCACTGTAAAAGACTTTACCAACCCAGTCCCTTTGCAGTAGTAATGAATCTTTCTTTTCTAAATGAGTCTCCTGCAGGAAGACCAGATCTGGATTTTTTTGTTTAAGGTAAAATAGAATCTTCCTTCTTTTGATGGCCGAGTTTGCACCCTTAACGTTCAGTGATACCAGTCTAACCAATTCACCCATCATCTGTTATTAAATGTATGATGAAACAAATAATTAACATTTATCAGGACATATTTACAAACCTCCTGTCTTTTAAGAGTACTCCCCCTGTGAAACAACTGTTCAGAAAACTTTACACTGATCATTAAAACACAACCTATACAACAGAAAACCTTGAGCCAGAACACAACATGAGGTTCTCCTACTCTGACTAAGCTATAATAGTGCATCTGCATGAAAGAGCACCTGACCTGACCTACAGACCCCCCACCCCCCTTTTTAATTTTATCATATGGATGTGATTTTCATACATATGACCCCTTAGGACTTGTTGACCACTTCTGAATATTCTTATACAGTGGCGATTGTTCTAAGACTGCAAGGGAAGCTCAGCTTCCCCTAAAATCTCCCCCAAAAAAGTGGTGATATGTCCTGCTGTGTGTCCATTTCATTGACTAAATATGCGCTAGAATACCTTCATCTTTTGTTCAGAATCAGCTACTTATCACAGGTAACTGGCGCGACTTCCTTCTCATTCATCCTGCAGCATCTCAGCGCTTTGCACAGTCGACGCTGGCGTCTACTGATTTCAGTGGGGAAGCGTAGAGTGGGTTGTTCCTCTGTAAACTGGGCCGGTCATTGGATAAGCGCTGGGCTTTGTCCCGCCCATCGGACACTCAAGCGTCTCTGGGGGTCCTATGAGGCAGTGGGCTGGCCTGGAGCCTTCGGCTTCTGCATGATGATTTGATGATCTGTCTGAGGCCGAATCTCTTTTTGATTGACAGGGAAATGAGCCAATCAGCGATCTTGAAGTATAACCCTCCACCGGGACATCTTCTAAGTTTTACATTCAGTTGTTCTGGACTGATCCGGAGGCTTTATCGATCACTAGCGACTCTGTCTTTCTTAAAAACGACTAGCATTGTGTTTGAAGTTTCTCTCCTGCCACTTTTTCTTTTTACCAACGAGCAGCTGCAGAGCCTCTCCCCCTGTCACTCACACTCACAGCCTGTCAAACAGTAGTCTCACGTAGCAGCTCCAGCTGCTAGCAAGCTGCACATCATGGCAGATAGTATGAATGTTGTCTACGACAGTATTTAAGCGAACCCATTTGATGGTCTTCCTTCTGAAGAAAATTTGAGTTAAACAGGAGGGCAGATCAACTCCTAAGATTGATTTAGTGCAAAGGTGGGGGAAAAGTATCAGGTCTTTTCAGCATTCCTGGTGTGACAAGGTGAGCTGGCTCACTGGAAGTGCTGTCTAAAATAAAATGTACTGTTGGCCATGCCTCTTGATGAAACTGTCTCAGGGATAAAAAAAAAAAAAAAAAGTGGGTTTTGGGGAATAAGATCCTTGGAAAAGACACCTAGTTGGTACCACAGGGTCACAGATAATTTTCTTGAAAAGGAACGGAGGGTGGAATTTACATTTAAATAAATAAACAAATTTATGATGTAGGCAGAAAAAAATGAGCTTCCCCTCCTTGACTGACCAGCAGCTGGCACTGTTCTTATATCATCCGGGATGAAAATTAAATAAAGTAGGTATCCTGGTAATACCTTCCATTTAAAAAAAACAAACAAACAAACAAGAAAAAAAAACTTAAAAGTAGGAATACCATTCTAAATTCAAAAGGGCACATACAG
The DNA here is from genome assembly GCA_036419115.1 of Scarus forsteni. Taxonomy (NCBI): domain Eukaryota; kingdom Metazoa; phylum Chordata; class Actinopteri; order Labriformes; family Labridae; genus Scarus; species Scarus forsteni. Next base: position 362,284 of record JAZDUH010000222.1, on the reverse strand, counting down.
ATCAAAGAAAAGAAAAAAAAATCTCTCTATATATAAGGCTACATGTACATAACTTTACCTTTATACCTATATAGATTTTCAGAGTCAAGATAAATAAAAATAAAAGTCTCTGCATTCAGTGCATGAAAATGCAAATATATCCATCAAAATAATAATACTCAAATGTGAGCATGCATGACCATATAAAGGCCGTCGACCTCAAAAACAGTAAATAAACGAAGTGGAGATAACAAGCTTTAAGCCCAGTGTTTTAAAAGAAACACTAAAATATCCAATGCGCATACCAATATTGGCCATCATATATTCCAATCCTATACTCTGTCATTTACTTTGATATTCATCCCTGCGTTTTAAGGAAAACATCAGCATCCTTAAGGAGAGGTGAAGGTGTGGGACCTGTTGTTTACAGAGACTTTCAGGGTGGCAGGATACAGCATGGAGTATGGCATTCCCCGCTCCTTTAGTTGTTTTTTCACCGTGTCAAACCTCCTCCGCTGCTGAAGCACATCTTGAAAGATCCTGGAGGAAGAAAATTCTGTTGCCTTGTCATTCAACTCTCCTTCTCTACAAAGAACTGCTTCCTCGCTGAATCTCAAAAAGCAAGCCAGGGCCGTGGCGGTCGCGGCCATCATCCCGCTTCAGGCCGACACAATGGGCTCTTTCCAGTTCAAATCCGCTGCCAGGTCCAATTCCTTGGCTAGTATATGGAGCAAAAAGCCACTCAGATCCTGTTTCTCTCGTTTTCAGGTATATGTCCAGCGTACATTATTCCGTCTGCCTGCATCTTCAAGATATGTGACTTTATCCTGGAGCTTTTTAAGTTCACCATGAGAGTCTATACCAGCAGCTCGGCTATTATTAGCATCCTTTTAACAGAGATCCAGGTTTTCAGTCTCTGCGCACCCCAGCTGCTGCACAGTGGCTTATAACATTTCCAGGCCTGTTTTCATACTACTCACGTCAGCAGCGATTCCATGCAACAGGTTCTTGATGCTAGCAAGCTCAGACATCGTATTATCAGGTGTGGTCGGTCTTTGGTCTTGCGCCTCCATCTTATTATCCGTCGCGGTCTTTTTGGATTGTTTTGATGAGCGGGTTGTTCTGCGCTGGTCTTGAGGCATATTTGTTGATGACCCTTTCGAGGTTTTCTGTTAAAGTTTAGTCGATATATGATGGCTATAACATTCAGGTAGGGGAGCTAGGTAGGCGGGCGAAAGCTATGAACATAGCATGAACATTTTGGACTTCATTGCTTAGCCTGTCTGGACTCTTTACATTTGAATGGAACTGAAATGTTTTGGAACTGTTTTTTAATTATTTTAAGATAAACTTTAATTTTATCATATTGATGTGCTTTTCATACATATGACCCCTTAGGACTTGTTGACCACTTCTAAATATTCTTCTATCATCCAGGATGAAAATTAAATAAAGTAGATATCCTGGTAATACCTTCCATTTAAAAAAACAAAACAAAACAAAAAAAAAAACAACTTAAAAGTAGGAATACCATTCTAAATATAAAAGGGCACATACAGATCAAAGAAAAGAAAAAAAATCTCTATATATAAGGCCACACGTACATAACTTTACCTCTATACCTATATAGATTTTCAGAGTCAAGATAAATAAAAAAATTAAAGTCTTGGAATTCAGTGCATGAAAATGCAAATATATCCATCAAAATAATAATACTCAAATGTGAGCATGCATGACCATATAAAGGCCGTCGACCTCAAAAACAGTAAATAAACCCCTCTGGAGACAATGTATTAGTCAAAACGAAGAGGAGACAACAAGCTTTAAGCCCAGTGTTTTAAAAGAAACACTCTGGAAAATATCCAATGCACATACCAATATTGGCTATCATATGTTCCGGTCCGATACTCTGTCCTTTACTTTGATATTCATCCCTGCATTTTAAGGAAAGCATCAGCATCCTGAGGAGAGGTGAAGGTGTGGGACCTGTTGTTTACAGAGACTTTCAGGGTGGCAGGATACAGCATGGAGTATGGCATTCCCTGCTCCTTAAGTTGTTTTTTCGCCGTGTTGAACCTCCTCCGCTGCTGAAGCACATCTTGAGAAAGATCCTGGAAGAAGGAAATTCTGTTGCCTTGCCATTCAACTCTCCTTCTCACGGGCCGCTCGAAGAACTGCTTCCCTCGCGCTGAATCTCAAAAAGCGAGCCAGGACATGACGGTTGCGGCCATCATCCCACTTCGGGCCGACACGGTGGGCCCTTTTCAGTTCAAATCCCGCTGCCACGTCCAGGTCCAATTCCTTGGCTAGTATATGGAGCAAGAAGCCACTCAGATCCTGTTTCTCTGCGTTTTCAGTAATGCCGGTCATGCGTACATTATTCCGTCTGCCTGCATCTTCAAGATATGTGACTTTATCCTGGAGTTTTTTAAGTTCACCATGGCGGAGTCCATACCAGCAGCTCGGCTATTATTAGCATCCTATAAATCAGAGATCCGGGTTTCAGTCTCTGCTACCCGCACCCCCAGCTGCTCCACAGTGGCTTGTAACATTTCCAGGCCTGTTTCATACTACTCACGTCAGCAGTGATTCCATGCAACAGGTTCTTGATGCTAGCAAGCTCAGACTTCGTATTATTAGGTATGGTCGCTCTTTGGTCTTGCGCCTCCATCTTATTATCCGTCGCGGTCTTTTTGGATTGTTTTGATGAACGCGGGTTGTTCTGCCGCGGGTCTTGAGACATATTTGTTGATGACCCTCTCTGAGGTTTTCTGTTAAAGTTAGTCGATATATGACGGCGATAACATTCAGGTAGGGGAGCTAGGTAGAGCGGAGCCGAAAACTATACGGCCATGTTGGTGTCATGCTTCAGCGGAAGTCGACAGTTTACCACTCTTAAATACAGCTCCCTTTGATGAGTCATTACACAATCACATGGCAAAACCCCCCATGAATTTAGACATTAGCAGCAGTGGTGAGATGAAGCCTCATGAGGTATTGAACCACTTGAGCCAATTGGTTCTAGAAAGGGTTCATGTCTTGAAGCTTCATGTGCACACAAAACCACCTACTGGCCAGGTGTATAATCACAGGCAGCTTTATCTTAAACACATAATGTGTAATGCATTGTCTGTTATGGATGTTGGGAATGATTATGAATTAAAAAATATATGATGGATTCTCAACATAATTTAACACATGTGTAATACATTTTTTTTTAATGTACTGTGTGTTGAATGTATGTGTTTTCTTGATTTTCATTGTCAATTGCATTTGATTTCTTTTTTTAAGGGATGGGCATCAGGAGGAATGAGAACTGTGTTTGTTGGGTTGTATTTTTGTGCTTTTTGAGATTTTGAATTGACAAAGAACTTTGGATTTGTTGAATTTTGGATTTGAATGTTTTTGGACATCTTTGGGTTTGATGAACTGCTTACATTCTGAGTTTTTCTCTTTGATGGACTGAGAACCAGCTTTAAGACTTGCGTTGATAAACTCTATGAACATTTTGGACTTCATTACTTAGCTTGTTGGGACTCCTTACATTTGAATGAAACTGAAATGTTTTGGAAGTGTTTTTTAATCATTTTAAGATAAACTTTAATTTTTCTGTTGTGTGGTTTAATTGAGCAAAAGGCCTAACCCTGAGAATTACAACAGATTTAGTCATCTGTCTGGTGCCCAATTCATGTCAATTTCACAATTCTGGCCCTTACCAAGACTACAGTAGTGGCCTAGCATAAAATATGGCAGGTTGTGTTTATCTGTCACTTCAGGAGAGTGTCATGTGCTTAAGCAGAAGACAGTGAAAGTGCTTGTGGAATTATGAAGAGGGCACTTAATGTTGTAACTTGGACAATCATGTACAGAACAGGCGAGGTTTTATTCATTTTTATTCTGAAATAGCAGTTTTTCAACAGTTTTTGGTTTTAAATGATTCCTTTTGGACACAACCTAATGTGTCTGATATATTGTTCAATGTTATTCGATCACCTTATTTGGGTTAATCAAATTAAAATGTTCCCATATGAGGGAAATCCTCCTCTTCCTATCTGGCTCCATCCTCTCACCTATCCTCTCCTCACTCTCCTAAATCTCCAATCTACCTCTGCAACTCTCTTTCTAAACACTCCAAACTATCTCCAAACTACATATTTACTATCCAAACTCCTGTATCCAAACTTTCCAAACTCTATCCAAACTCTCAACTGACCGCAACTCTCCTACAAACACTTACATATTGAATGGAGCCTGAGGGGTTTATATCGCTGTCAAACCTCGCGGCACAATCTGAACCACTTCCTGAAGCAGTCACGTGGTACAGCCGGGCAGCGAGGCTTCAGACATCATCATTTTTGGCCCCTTCCCTAAATGAAGCAGGCCTCAATACCTGCTTTGAAGAAATGCCCCTTCTATTACTCAGCACACACTTCGAAGCCTCAGCACATCTCATAACATCACTAGACATTAACATCTGTTTATAGAGCAAATACCTGAGGACACCATATAAGGGTAAAACTTCACCTGTTTACAAAGTGGTCAGACATTGTCTAAGAACAGATGTCAGACCGTGGTGTCTTTTACTACCACTGAGTCTAAATAAAACTTTCCAAAAAAATCCTCACAGTACATTTTCATTACAGAAAGAAAAACCCACAGTGGCCACTGAAATAACTTGAAACTGACAACAGCCATGATAAATAAAAATTTACCTTAGACCAAAGAAAATCAGACATTGCTTTTGAATTGTGATTCAACAGAATCAATAAAAAATGAATCTGGCCTGATCAAAAATGATGGTACCCTTATCTTCATATTTTGTTGCACAACCTTTTGAGCCAATCACTGCAATCAGCTGATTTCTGTAACTCTCAGTGAGATCTCTGCACCTGTCCACAGGTATGTTGGCCCACTCCTCATGAGCAAACTGCTCCAGCTGTCTCAGGTTTGAAGGCTGTCTTCTCCAGACTGCATGTTTCAGCTCCTTCCACAAATGTTCAACAGGATTTAGATCAGGGATCATAGAAGACCACTTCAGAATAGTCCAGTGTTTTGTTCTGATCCATTCTTGGGTGTTTTTAGCTGTGTGTTTTGGGTCATTATCCTGTTGGAGGACCCATGACCTGTGACTGAGACCAAGCTCTCTGACACTGGGCAGCACATTTAGCTCCAGAATGTCTTGATAATTCTTAGATATCATTGTACCTGCACAGATTTAAGACACCCTGTGCCAGATGCAGCAAAGCAGCCCCAGAACATAACTGAGCCTCCTCCATGGTTCACAGTAGGTAGTGTTCTTTTCTTAGTATGCTTCTTTGTTGCATCTGTTAACATATAGCTGAAGTGACTTGCCTAAAAGCTTCAGTTTTGTCTCATCTGTCCAAAGGACATTTTCAAAGAAGTTTTTTGGCATGTGAATATGCTTTTCAGCAAATTCCAGTCTCACTTCCTTATGATTTGCTTTCAGCAGTGGTGTCCTCAATTAAGTCCACTTTGGCTCAAACAGCAATAGATGGTGCAATCTGATACTGATGTACCATTTCAGTGACCATGTGGGTTTTTCTTTCTTTCACAAAAGGGTACCAACATTTTTATCCGAGTGTGTACATCAGACAGCAAATCCTAAAATGTTTAAAACTAAGTAAATATTTTTTTCAGGCTGAGTGGATGTACACTGTCGAAGAGAAGCTGTGGAGCTCTGTCCTCAGTTCTCACCTCCATTGGTGTGAGAGACCTGGACCTGAGTAACAATGACCTGAAGGATTCAGGAGTGAAGCTGCTGTCTGATGGACTGAAGAGTCCAAACTGCAGACTGGAGACTCTCAGGTAAACATTCAAAATCCCCTTTACACTGAAAACTAAAATCAAAGTTGAGCCAAAGTTCTAGAGTCTGGAGACTCTCAGGTTATCATAAAAATGTTAAAAACAAATCAAAGCTGTGACCATCATCTGAGCTCCTGAACACCTTCAACATGAAGGAGCTCCAAATGTTTTTTTAAACAGACTGAGGGCCTTAGTCATGAAACAGAAGACATTCAGGAAGGAGACGCTCATGATCCTCACAGTCTCTCTGAAGGTTAAAGGTCAGAGGAGAGACAGCTAACATCAGGGTGGATCAGGTTCCTCTAAAACCTCTGCAGGGAAAGACCAACAGCTCTGAGGCCTTTCAGGAGGGTCAGAGCTGTTTGAGAAGAACATGTCTGAGTCTTTGAAATGATGGACCCATCAATCAGCAGCACATCCAAACCATTCATCATTTTATACAAACCAAACTAGGACAGAGTCCTTCAATCTGTGGTCTTCAGCCCAGTCCCTGAGGAGCCGGACTTGTTCTGAGCTGTATCAGTAAAATAGGAGGTTTTCAGCCTGCTCTCAGAGAGGGGGTCTCCCTCCTGGACCTGGACTATAGAGGACTCTAAAGGTCCTGATGGTTAAAGGCTCCTCCTCCCATACTACTTTAGAGACTGAAGGTACCACAGACAGGCCTTCATTCTGGACCTGATCCTGTGATGTTAAACTGTGGATTCACCTGTCTGTCTGTCTGTCTGTCTGCAGTCTGTCCAGCTGTCTGGTCTCAGAGGAGGGCTGTGTGTCTCTGGACTCTGCTCTAAGCTCGTCCTCTCTGACAGAGCTGGACTTGAGCTACAATCATCCAGGAGAACGAGGAGAGAAGCTGCTGTCTGCTCGACGGGAGGATCCACGCTGCAGCCTGAACATCCTGAGGTACACTGACACCATAGAAGAAGAAAGAATCACATGTTGATGTTCATCAGCCTGAAAAGTGAGATTACTCAGAGTCAGAGACATCAGGGCTGCAGAGAGAGACCGGAGACTGGTTTGAGTTTGGACAGGAAGTCAGACTACAGCTGCAAACTCTGTATTCATTATTTTAATTTGTATTAATGGAGACTGAGAGGGGGTTAATCTGAGGGGTTAATGCAGGGGTGTCAAACTGATCCAGTAAAGGGCCACTGTGGCTGCAGGTTTTCTTTCCAACCAAGCAAAAACACACCTGACGCAAATTATTCAATCAACTGGATTGTCTTTACATGGTTGATTTGTTGGATCAGGTGTGTTCTTGCTTGGCTGGAATGAAAACCTGCAGCCACAGTGGCCCTTTACTGGATCAGTTTGACACCTGTGGGTTAATGATTTAACATCATCCAGGGGTATGAGGTAACAGAGATTGATTGTTGATTTGATCTGTAAATTCAGCCTTATATTTGACCTAGATTGCCCTTTTCATTTTGTTCTGTATGTTTTGGCTTCCTGCTTATTCTGTCAGGGGACATTTTTTGAGCAGGAAACACAAAGGAGGCACTGGAGGAAAAAAGAACACAAATAAATTAGATACTCGAATAATCACACCAACAATCACAAAAAAAGTTTAAGTGACCCATTTAAAGTGCAGCTGAAATACCACTGATGAATGATTCTCCTGCACCCATCCTTCCACGAGGAGACAACTAAATACTCTGGTGGATGAGCTTGATTCAGCACAGGTGAGGGAGCAGATTAATCAGGTCACAGCCCAGACTCAGGAAGGGAGGGGGACACATGTTCCTCATGTTTTCATGTGCACTTTAAACATGTTAGTATGTAATACTAACAGCACATTATGTAGCCCTAATATAGACCAAATAGACAGAATACTGAAGTTAGTGTGTAGCTCAGACCAGCTTCCACAAGACCTGTGTAGATTTAATGTTGGACTTGAAGAAGACACATAAAAAAATAAATAAGAAGTGGTCTAGGGGACTTAGCCCAGAGAATTCTCAATCAAGATGCCATTTGCAGTATTCCAGTGCATTCAGGAATGGAAATGGGTCAAGACTGAGAAAAGATGCAGTGGGCATACTCCCCCAGAGGAAAATTTTAATATTTCATTTTTAAATATTCAATCTGATGCATTTTGACATAACAGTTAAGCAGAACTACAGGACAGCATGAATGAATAATAAAGTATCTATCTATACATGGTCCCATTACGCTATAAGGTACTGATAACTTCTCTCATGAAATGCATTTATTAACTTTCCATTGGAGGCTTGTTTAGATATCTACGTTATATCTCCTGCTGTGTTAGCTAACGTTATTAATCAATGACATGAAGCCTCTTTCAGCAAGCTTTAATTCCTCTGGTGATATTTTACTTTTAGCTAATGTTAAACTAACATAAGCTATTTTCCAATTGGATCAGCAAGGCGTCTTAAGCTTCCAAATGATTCTCTAGCCAATCAGGCCTCCCCCCACCTTCTCAGAGAAAACACTGCTGATGTGAGGCCCTTCACGCTTACATTTCATGTTCTTGCACTTGTAGAGAGAATGTTTTGTCCAATTCAAGCGTGTGCACGTTTGCAGTTCACTGATGAATTGTGGTGTACCTCCATGTCCATGCTGATCACCACCCCACCCCCCCTAAAAAAAGAAAGAAAAAATTTGCCATCAGATCTACACTGCAGGTCTCCTGTTTTGATTTCAAACCTGCAGATTTCACTGAAAGGTGAGGGATTTTCATGCCTGGCTTTTTAACACCATATTAGCACCAGAAAATCCAAATTGGTTCTCTTAGATAGTTCTGGCTCATTATTGATCTGAAAATGTCCCAACATAAGTCAAATGTCACAAAGTGTTTGGTTTCTTAATATTTCTTCCTAATGGTCTTCTGGAGTTGAATGTATTCTTTCCTCTTAAGAGGGCAGGTGAGTGTGTTTTACCAACCAGGAGGGCACTTTAGTTTGTGTTTAGATGCCCAAGAGGGCACAGAGGGAACTTTTGCACATGTTTCAGCTTCCAGAAGGTCACAAAGCGAACTTTAGAAAGCATTTTATTCCCAAGAGAGCACTTCAGAGTGTGTTTTTCAACATTTGGGCCATGAGGGGGAGTTGGGATTATACTATACTAGCACTATACTAGCAGTGCATACTGATTCGACCAAAATGTAGTATGCAGTATACAGTATGCGAACAAAAGTGAAGTTGCAGTATGCAAAAAATACCCGGATGACGTACTGATTCAGGAAAAAATTCACAGTATGCATCGGACCAGTCTGCTTCGCCTACTGTTACCCACAATGCAAAGCGGCTGAAGCGAAGCTTAAAGAACCAGCAGCACATGAAAATAAATATATACACCACTGTTTGTTATTTTTACCTTTTCAATACGTAATAGTGTGTAATAAGTTGTAAAAAGGGCAGTTGTTGTTGTTTTCCGTTAACGGTTCGTAACGGCAGACGGTGGTGTGAAGTCCGTCCTATACCTGCAGCATTATTACTGTAAACCACTGACAAGTCTGACATTTTACTGTTATGTTCTGTATTTTTCATCTGGATTTCCACCACCTTAAATTTTCCTGCTTCTCCTCATTCTTAATACTGTATTGTGCGTGTGATATTTATTCTTGAACTGTTTTTTTCTTTTAAGTGACCCTAATATGCCATCGTACGCCATCACACAGAATATATGAAAATAATTCCTCTCCAAAATAATACGTATTCTCCACCATTGACTGTTTCATATAAAATGCTGCTTCTGGCAATATCTGCAGATTAATAACTGAAATGTTAACATGTACTCATGGTTTGTTTGTTTTGTACAATTAAAATTAAGTTTGGGAAATAAATCAGCTGTAGCTTACTTCTGCTTTGCTCAAACTGAAAACCAGCGAAGCTACAAAACAAACCGAACTGAGCAGTCAGACTACATGCTACATTCCAGTGTAGTAGGTAATATGCAGTGCCTACTACATAGCCTACTGTAACGCATTACTTTTGCAACGCGTTACAGTAACGAAAGTACTTTTTTGGGTAAAAAGTAAAATAATGCGCTACTATTGAAAATTTGGTAACGAAACGTAGTTCCTTTTTAATGCAGTGCGATGTTACTAGCTGCCTTCTCAGCTGCTCGCACAGACACGAGCAGCGTTGCCAAGTCCGCTCGTTATAAGCATCTAAGGGCCGCAAATCTCGTAAGTCACGGCCGCAGGTTGTGGTTTTTTGGGCTTGTTTCTAGATGTGAAGTTTCTTCTTGGGGCTCTTGAGTCTGTGTGAATCCTCCTGATTATCTTCCAGCTCCTAACATAAAGGAAAACACGATCATGTGTAGGTAGTTTGTCCACTTCCTCGCTTTCCTGGTTATATGCACGCCCCCAAACACAGTCACGCACATGGAGCATGCTCCAGAGTCAAAGTTGCCAGGCCTGCTTGTTATAAGCGATGGTCTTTTCTTGAATAGATACTTAGTGCTGTGATATTGAAATGTAATGTAGATGAAAATTAACACACTTTATGTAGATTTCTCTTTTTAAAAAAAAAGTAGTATCTGACATTAGGAAAGGAAACAGCTGGAGGTTGCTTATTTGGGCTTGTTTTTATTGACCAGGCTGCTTATTTCAGAGGCAAAATGTGGAAAAACTGGATAGGAGCTCTGATTTCACAGGGTATGTGATATTTTGTAAAATAAAGAGCACAAAAACTGTTATGTTTTCTGTAGTAGAACTTTTTGTAGGCCTTCACATTTAGGAACAGATATGGGGTTCTGTCCATGATCAAGCAATGTAAAAGTAACAGAAAAGTAATGAGTAACTTGAAAAGTTACTTTTCATAGAGGGTAACTAAGTAAAGTAATGAGTTACTTATTTCAGAAGTAACGAGTAACGAGCAAACACTACTTTTTAAAAGTAACTTCCCCAACACTGATGACGTCATGCGCACTTCTGGTCTCTTAAAAATAATGTTCAGTTGGATGTTACGACCTGACGCCGTTTTATTTGAGTCGTTTTTCCAGTGTTTCGTCTGATGACTTTCATTTTGAGGCTGTTTTATCTGACACCCGTTTTGTCTGATGACTTTTATTTTGAAGCCTGAGGCCGTTTGGTCTGAGAAATGACAGAGGTTTTCCTGAGACTGAGGATGTCCTAAAATGTAGACCGTACTTCAGCCTTATTTCAGCAGCTCATTAGTCCACAGGGATGTCAGAGGTGTTTATTAAATCCATTGAGACATCATATTTAATGTGAGTGTTGAGCTGTGAAGTCTACAGAGACACAGTCAGGATGATGTGATGGTCCTCCTTCACAGATTTGGGCTGCAGTGAGAGTCCACACTGACTGAGTCTAACCAGCTCAGACCCTGACGTGGGACACCAGCGTCCCCCATGCAGCTCACACTGATAAACGCAGGTCTGTGCGTGGAAATGAGCGCACACTCATGTACTAAGAGGAGAAGTAAACACATAGATCCTGTTTGTGATGCAGAAGTGTGAAAATAAAGAGCCATCCACGGGCCGGTCCCACTGAAACCACGGTGTGACCTGGTTAAGAGGATCCACTCAGAGCTCTGAGCCCAGACAGACCCTGGATGGAGACAGAGGGGAAGGTTTTCTGTAGAAACCTCCTGATTGGTGTGGGCTGGAGAGGGAGGCTATCTCAGGACCCTGATGAATGAAGAACTGATCCCAGCTCTGGTTTCTGTCTCCAGGTTGGACCATGGTGGACCACACAGACTGAGACCTGGTCTGAAGAAGTGTGAGTGTTTTTAATCTTTGATTTAATGATGATTATTCAACTTTTTACTCTCATCAACTTTTCATCTGAAGGATTGTGTCAGAGCTCCAGAGATAAAACAGCATCAGGAGGATAAAGCATGGAGACATGAAGGTCAGAGGTCATCAGTCTGAGGAACAGGTCACATGATCAAAGTGAAGATGAGGAACAAAAATCAGCAGAGATGGTGTGTTGGTGTGATCAGAGAAATGCTCCATCACACCATGAGCTGAACGTGAGCTGTACATGAGAGCCTCAGGCCAACCCAGGGGATTATGGGTAATATCTATTTGTCCCTTTGGCTCCAGGATGTTCACATTGAGGAGCTCAGAGGGTTCAGTGTGTGATCATTGATTTGAACATGGAGAATAATCAGCAGGACAGAAGTCCCTGACAGACTGAAGTCATGTGGATGAAAACTGCTCTCTACTGTGTCAGACTTTTTGGCCTGTTATTCTGGCAGCTCCACTTTTTGGGCTCTGGCTCCATGTTTGACATTTGAGTTCAAATCAGAGCCTGTGCACACAAAAAGCTTCAAATCAATAAAGTAGTGAATCAATGACATGTCCCAGACGCTGACAGACAGACAGAGAACATTACCCACGGGCTCTTTGTTGATGAAATGATTCCTGTTTTTCTATTTTCTGTCTAATTTAGTGAGCGTTGTGTGCTGAGTGTGAGTGGGACTGAAAGGGTTCAAACAGAATCACTGATCAGGATTTTCTATTTGTGAAAGGACGAGGGTTCATTCAGAGATTCAGACAGTTTGGATTGAACATGTTGTTAATAAGTGAGGGCTTGTTCCTCTTCTGGGTCAATATTTGGACCCCAGACCCTTTGTGTCCTCACATTTGACACAAAATCTGAGCCTGCACAAAAAAACAAGATTAAAAATATCATCAAATCAAAAGAGTTGTTCATCAACAGGCCTCAGACTGAGAGAGAAAAACTTGAGCCACAGGCTCTTTTATTTCAGGAAATCCTTTATTAGAGGAAAAGATTCTTTTCTTTGTGTGTGTGAAAGTTAGAGAGCACTGGGTGCTGTGTGTGAGCGCCATGGAAAGAGTTCAACATCCAAGAATCATCAGGATTTCAGATTTTTGGACAGAACTGAAGGAAGAAAACATGTCCACTATTTTCTCTGAACATCTGTTTTTATTTCAATAAATGGACTGGACACCAGACCAGGTCCTCTTCTCTGGTCCAGACTGAAAACCGTGGTGGTTCACTGGTCCATAACTAGACCAGGTCCTCTTCTGTGGTCCAGACTGAAGACCGTGGTGGTTCACTGGTCCATAACTAGACCAGGTCCTCTTCTCTGGTCCAGACTGAAGACCATGGTGGTTCACTGGTCCATAACGAGACCAGGTCCAGGAAAAACTGAAGGTGGACCATGGAACCACAAACACAGAAATCAAACTGGTTCAGATAGAAAGATGGAGCAGAGTTTGGGGTCAGGGGTCAAACATGGCTGACTCAGCAGGAGGTCAAAGGTCAGACCATCAGAGACCTCAGATGGTTGTAGATGATCAGATGATGACCTGCTGCTCTGATGTTTCTGCTTCTCTCCATCAGACGCCTGTGAGCTGGAGGTGGACACAAACACAGTGAGCAGACTCCTCAGACTGTCTGAAGACAACAGGGACGGTGACACATGTGGAAGAGCGTCAGTCATATCCTGATCATCCAGACAGATTTGATCCTCATCAGCTGCTGTGCAGGTCTGCTCTGAGCAGTCGCTGTTACTGGGAGGTCCAGTGGAGAGGAGATGTTGAAGTATCAGTGAGTTACAGAAGAATCAGGAGGAAAGGAGGTGGAGCTGAATGTTTGTTTGGACGTAATGATCATTCCTGGAGTCTGTTCTGCTCTGGTCATGGTTACTCTGTCCTTCACAATAACAGAGTAACATCCATCTCCTCCTCCTCTTCCTCCTCTGGTAGAGTCGGGTGTATGTGGGCGTTCCTGCTGGACCTCTGTCCTTCTATAAAGTCTCCTCTGATGGACTGATCCACCTCCACACCACAGAGACCACGTTCACTGAGCCCCTCTATCCTGGGTTTGGGTTATGGTCTTCTGGTTCCTGGTTGTCTCTGTGTGGTCTGTAGTCCAAACCTGCAGATGATTCAAAGACCTGAGACGTCTTGTCCTCTGAAGAGACGTCTGTTTGTGCTGACAGGAAACAGCTGATCATCATCAGCTGATGTCACCTATGAACAGCTGATTGTTCTGAACAAAAACAGACTGAAATAATTCAAATAAAATCAAGAAAATAAATGTTTCATGTCTTTATTTACCTGAAGATGAACATCTGAACACCAAGAACCAGCTGAAGACTGATCTATGTATTTATTACACTGATAAATATATTTATTTAGTGGATAAATATACTTATTATACTCATTAATATATTTAGTGCGCTGATAAATACTTTTATGAATCTGATAAAAACATTGATTACACATACACAAACATATTTCATTTATTGCAAGTGAAATTAGAATTAACAATAAATACAATTCATGTCCATAAGCAGCTTCAAAATAATGCTTGTTTCTGAAAACATAAAACATTTCACAAAATCAAATGCATTCAATATAACAGGACAAAAGACAAAAAATAAAGAAAATTTTAAACATTTAACTATACAATCAGAAAAAAATAAATTTTAAACTCTGTAGTGGCTCATTTTATTAAATCCTTTAATGAAATTATAGATTTTAATTTAATTAATCTCATTATATTATACTGCTTGTTTAATTAAAGATTATTTCATTGATGCTCTTTATATTGAACTGTTTAATGAGATAATACTGATAATTAATAATATTCAAGGAGTGTGGGAACGAGCCACAGAATAAGTGGGACTGAACAGTACCCCCGTATTGTTCAGTCCCACTCCCAAAACAAAAAGAGCAGGGGACAATAAAAGAGGAAAAACAACCAAGGCAAAGAATCCAGAGCAGATAGGGATGTATCATGCAGGACATCCTTCTCCAACAAGCTCTGAACCTCCTCAAGGACTCTTCACAGCCCGGACACACTCTGTTTGAGCTGCTGTCCTCAGGTAGATGGTACAGATCAGTCCAAACAGAGAGCAACACATTTCAGACTGAGCCAATACACTGTTCACCAAGAACAACATATCAAATATATCAAAACAACAACACAGTGAAGACAGGAAAGAAGACAAATACAACCACAACTATATACAAGGTCATAATAATAATAATAATAACAATAATAATAATAATATATTCTATTTAATTACAATGTCTGAAGTCTGATTCAAAGAGAAACCAGGTAAATGAAAATAAAAGTAACACTCATTCATTTACATGTAGTCATATAATATTTTGCAAGGATTCTTTGATTCTTCAAGAGATTTTTCCACCTCTGGTCCCAAAAAGAAACAGTTTTAAATTGAATTAAATTAACCCTTATTTATCTCAAATATATTCAACAGAGAGATATGAACAGAAATCCCAGAAAAAAAAAAGTGAAGTCATTACAAACAATATATTTGAAACGTAGTGGGAGGAAGTATCAAGTCCCACGCCTTCTCCATCAATTTTACAAACAAAAAACAGTTTTGACAAAATCATTTAGTGATCTAACAACACACAAAAAACAAAGTAGTCATCCCTCAGTTTGGTGTTATACCTCCAGTTTTATCCATAGATCCACTGAAATGTATATTTTTAGACATTATTTTAAATGTCATCAGGTTTAAGCATTGCTTTGGATCCTGTTGTAACCCAGTCCATAACTGAACACCACAGCATCAAACACTAAAGTTTGTTTTCATTCTTGTGTATGACCTATGAATTTGAAAATAAAATGTCTTCTTAAATTATAATCCTCATCTCCATCTCTAAAAATGTTTTGGACTGTAGGTGGTATTGAATTATTCTTGACCCTGTATATTTTAGTGCTGTTTGCAGTTCAACAATATCCATGAATTTAAAAAGTTTGACCTTAAAAATGAACTGGTGTGATCTAGATATCCGACTTTATGGATGATTCTTATTGTTTTTTTGTAGAGTAGGTGCAGTGATTTCTTTGTAGTTGTTGCCCCATACTTCCACACAGTGACTTATATTTGGTAGATCAAGTGCACAGTAAAGAATCTGCAGTGATTTGTAGTCCACTTCATGTTTTGCTGTGTTTAATACTGAGATGCTTCTTGATATTTTCTCTGTCCATGTTTTATGTGTGGTTTCCAGCTGATACGTTCATCTATTAGAACAAAGAGTAATTTAATTTGATGCAGCCCTTCTCCCTGGACCTGCACCTGTGAAGCACCCCTACATCTACCAATAACATCATTTTTGTCTGACTTCAGTTTAATGAGAACTTACTGTCATGGAATCAGATCTCTATTTTACTGAATTCTTGCTTCACTGCCTTGTTCACCTCTTGTGTCGTCTCCTGAATAAAAATATTGGTGTCATCAGCTAAAAAACACCCTGACAGTAGTTTGATGATAAGCGCTCTATCATAGGGCTGGGTATCCATTCAGATTTTCTGGATCAATTTGATTTGATATTAAGAGGTCTCAAATTGATTCGATTCACGATTCTAAATGTGTTCAGTCTGGGTTATCTCAGTAAAAATAATGCTGTAAATGACTTTTTGACCTGGTACATTATTAAAAACTGTTTTTACATAACACTGTCAGAAAAAAGGTACGCCTGAGGTCCATTTTTGTCCTCTAAGGTACAATTGATGGTGATGTACCCTCAAAGGTCCCTCGTTGACCCTTATGGTACTTACATGGACCTTTTCTGGGTTAAAGGGTACATATAAGATCCTTAATGTGCAAAGGTCCCTTTCTGTACCATTTTTTCAACAGATAAGGGCACAAAGACAAAATCAGATTGTCAGTATATGGGATCAGTGCTGTTTGGAGACAGTAAGCATTGAGTTTCTTTAAATTTGAACATCAGGAAAACATCTGGAAATTCCATTTTGTGCATGCCTTTTTTTGTTAAGACTAGTTTGAAAGACTAACAATATTTCATTTATGTAGGTGCACCTCAGAGAGTAATAAAACAATTTAATAAATTATTCATTATAAGATAATTGTATATTTTGTGTATTCTTTGGACATCAACATAACATTGTTTTATATAGTACTAATTGTCCAATAAAAAACTGAAAATAAAAAAAAGTATGATTGAGTATCTATGACGTCACCATGGCAACTATTTCGATCATGCCAACTGCCATTTCCTCCCCAACTGCCAACCAAGTCTGAATGCTACAGAAAGTGAACAGCAACTTAACCTCCTGCTTTCCCTTTAAAAACGAGGTAAGACTTTAAAATTTTAAATGTTTTATCAGACATGTTTTGTTGTTGACTTTTTTCGATATTAACCCGAGCAATACCTATTTTGAGGAGTACCGAGTAGCTTTGTCTTCTTCGCGCCTTTTTGTCTGAATATATTTGCACGTCAAATGCTGTATTTTCGCCGGTATTGTTATAACGTTACATTTTTCAAGTGTAATTTTGATTCTCTGGATAAAACAGTCTGTGAAGGAGCTTTCTTGATGGAACTTCTTCTGTACCTGGTCGCTGTATTTCAGGACAAAATTTGCAGGGACACCACGGTGGGTCTGGCCCGCCTACACGCCCTCAGAGCCGGGCAGCAGAGGCAGGGGAAGGGGGGAGGATGAGGGCTCTCCACTGTGGCAGTTCTGGGGAGTGGCCAAGAGGGGCCAGTGTTTCTGTAAAACTGAGCCTGGACCCCCTGTGGCCCCCCCTCCACACCAAGCAGATACAAGTATTAAACACTGTGGTGTCCCGCTGACGTGACAGGCGGAACAAATGGATGCGGCACCGGGTTCCAGTCGGACCCCTTAGAGTGCTACACTGCCAGAACCTCTCTGGAGAAAGAGACAGAATCAAACCAAAACTCAATATTGTTCATCAGTCCAGTTCTGAGCTGCTGTTTTCACTGCTCACTGTTTTCTAAATGATAAATTCACCCAGAGGCTTCCTGCATCACTTATCCTCCATGATATAAGAACAATCCGGAAAGTATTAAGCTTCAAATACCATCTACTAGTGCAGTGGTTCTCAACCTGTGGGTGGAGGCCCGTAAGTGGGTCTCAGAGCTGTTTTCAGTGGACGGTGTATAAATCAGGTGAAAATTGGGTCAAAAATGCCTTCAGTGTATGGGGGCCCTAAGAGGACAAACACCCACCAGAGTATGTCAGAGTTTACTCACCAAAGTAAACCAGACTACACCACTGATCGTTTCCCCATCCATAAAGTTGATCCCACAAAAAATCCCCATTGTAAACACAAATTTCTGGAATTTCCCCCTGTGGGACTAATAAAGCTTTATCTTATCTTAAATTATCTTACAAATAAATGTTTTTCAGTAGTATAATTGTGCTTGGTGACTGTACAATACAAGTCAAATATGACACTGTTTCAGATTTCTCTAGTAAGATTTTCCTGTCCAGATTTATAAATTCATTATAGGCTATTATTACTTTGACTCTGATGTTTTATTATAGATGTACTGATTTAAAAATAAAGTAGTGATAACTGTGACTTTGTATCACAAACTTTTTTTCTTGCATGCATGTGGGTGTCCCTGTGGTATATATGTTTTTTTACTTTAATTCAGTTTGTCTTTCTCCACAGATGTCATCAAAAGTAAAGAAGACCCATCAAGTGCAAAGCTGGAAGTGTCCCCAGGGATTGTTGGCAGGTTCAGTCAGCCTCAGCTCACTGTCAGAGGCCGCATGAAGCCGGGGAGTCTGCAGGTATGTTCATTCACTTACTCTGTTTATTTAGTCAACCCAAGTCTGCCACACCCCTGAAATCTCATTGGCCACCCTTGTTGCCACCCCAGATCTGATAGGTAGTTGGTCAAGTTCATCAACACAAGAAACAGGAGAAACTCTGTCAATCAGTGGTGATGGCTGACTGACGGATCTAGGGTCAGTTTTACACTTTTAACTAACACAATATGGTCGGACTGAGGCTGCAGAGAGCTGATTTCTGATCAGCAGAGGTTTTTCCAGTGACCATGCAGGTCAGGGGTCAGTAGAGCCGCGAGATGAGCACGCTGCATCTCCGTGTCACCTGCAGCTCCGGAGAAACAGGACAGAGACAACATTCATTGTAACTGGATAAAAACGGATTCAGACAATTGAGAGGTATGGTAATTTAATGTTTAATTATGTCGTAATTTGCTCTGAATGTGTAGGAAAACTTTATTTATCAAACTTTATATAAGTAGCAGCAGCTAAAAGACGAGATACTGCGCTAAGTTAGCTAGTGTAGCAGCAGCCTGCAAACCAAGTTAGCATTAACGTCAGTTGTTTTTTTGTTGTTGTTAATCGGATAAATTGAATATGAAACGGTTCTAGACTGAAGACCGGGGTTATTTTGCTGATGTGTGTGTTCAATATCTAAAGCTGATGTTTTCTTTTTCACTAACCAGTGTATGAAATTAAATATGACAGTCATGTAGTTAACAGCAAACGGGCTTATTTACAGTGCTGGGAAAAAAACAATCAGGACACCATGCAGTTTGAAATATTGCATTAAAAATCATTCTTAGGTCTTCAATCACAAATTATTTTTATTACAGTCACAACCAAAATACTAACTAATCTTAAAGAAAAACATTAAAAACTGTAAATGGATTGGTTTGACATTCTTTACATATTTAAGGTTGTCTCTGCACTTTGTTCCAGCCCTGTATTTGCTGTGTTTTAAATGCTGTTTACAGACTTTTTTTTCTCTTAGAGATTAAGGACTTGGCTCATTTTCACAGCTCACATATTTTAGACAATAGGCAGATCAACTTGCATTCAAATGCCACAAATGTTAGAGATCCAATGTGTGTTGGGTCCAATTGTGCTATTAAGAGTAAAAACATAATTATACACATTGTTTCTTTGCTTTTTGAACTTTTTTAATGAAGTCAAAGTTGTCATTTCAAGGGTCCCAGAGCCCCATGAACACCTTTAATTTGTAGACTGATTTAAACTCAATTGGACAATGATCCCTCTTGATATTGTAGTTATAGCTCTACTTAGAAGTGAACTGACTGACTGGTTGATTGAATGATTGATTGGTTGAATTACATTTCCTCCAGGGATATTAAGAGAATATGAAGAGAAGCAAAGATATTCAGAGCTTCTTTCTTGAAAAAAGAAAAGAGTCAGAGTCAGCCACAGCTTCTACCAGCAGCAGTGAAAAGGCTCACACAAGCCAGCAGCCGAGTGATAGTGATGATGAGCAGTCCGCTCCCTCAATACAGGATGGTGGGTCATAGGTCATAGGTCATAGGTCTGTCTGTCATTTTAAACCATCCTTGTATTCCCACAGTTGAGCAGCCACACTTAGAGGAGGAGGAGACTGACTGTGAACCAGCATTGTCTGGAACTCCACCTACTAAGCATGGTATGTCAGGTTCAGATGTCATTCATGAACATGTTACTTGAAGTTGTTGTGTACTCTCTCATACTTGAGTTAATTTACTGTAAAAAAAAAAAAAGAAAAAGATTGTCCAATTGTGTGATATTTATATGTGAATACATAGAAAACCCCAGACCTAAACAGAGAAAATCTCAATACACACTCAAGGAAAATATGTGACACTAATTTGTCCACATTCAGTCTGTGTGTGTAATGGTTCTTGTTTTTACTGCTTCAGGTACGAGCAAGTCAGTCGGTGACACTGATGACAGAGAGCCTCCTAATGTTGAACATGCTGCTCCGCCTGGACCTCACGGTATGTTGTGACATTTTATCTTTCAGTTCACACAGCATTATGACTTCCTTCTGTTTAAGTAACATTGAAATACGGATCACATATTCACTTTGTAACTTGTCATTCTGAATAAAACCTAGTAAAAACTGAATCAAGTCCTGATCATGATTCTTTATATTTTACAGACATGTCACAGTCCAGAGCAGCAGGTCCTACACAGCCTCATCTCCATGCAAGGCCACAGGAAGAGGTCCTTCAAAGTGGACTGGTACAAACCACACTCATGGCTTGAGTACTCACAAAGTCAAAACTCTGCCTACTGTTTTGAGTGTAGACTTTTTTTTTCTTTGCCAAACACCCAGGCATACATCACAAGATACTGTATTATGATTTTTTTTTGTCTTTTTGCCAGGTATGTTTTTATTTAAGCAGAAATGGTAAAGAACATATTTTAAAAATCAATAGTCAATATAAATGATAACACACTAAACATGTAAAGCTTAGTACTTTTTACAGAAAGTTTTTAAGAAGGTCTATCTTTAAGTATTTGTTCTGTGGCCTGCATTGCTGTGTTTTTATTTAACCACAAGGTGGCCCCTCAGTTGGTAAAGAAAACTCAGGTAACAATACAAGGCTCATTCTACACAAACATGCATTTTTCTGTCCCCAGCCTTAAGAGATAGATTACTCCTCAATAAAACAGTTTGTGATAGATTTTTTAAAGTATTTTATTTAGAGAACATATTATTTCAGCTATCACACTATTTGGAGCCATCAGCTTGGTAATATTTGCTTTTTAATCAATTATTTAGAACCACAACCACAACAAAAGTGCTCGTCCCCACAGTCATTGATGGAGAGAAAGTGCTGTATTTTGAGTTTCAAAATATGTTTTTCTATAAAAAAGTACAAAAATGTATAAATAACTATCAAATATATGATATAAATTACATTTAAAAACAAAATGCCAAATAAGTATTATAAAATATATTTAAAAGTAGTCGTCCCCTGCAGTCATGTCACTGGTGTTACCATGTGACAAAAGTCTTTTATTTTGGAAAAAGAAATCACTCTGATGACATCACTTGACTTCCTTTGACCTCTTTCTTGAAGATCTATGAAGAGGGACCCTGGTAAGAACATTGTCCTTTTCAGTTTTCAGAAATATTAACATTTATCTCATGATTTCATAATGAAGCTTTTAGTTGACCTCACTGGTGTTACCTACTTTATTTGTAGGGAATTGCAAACAAATGAATAAAAATGTATTTAGAAGACATAATTTAGTGAATAGATCAAGATTAGTAACATGCTGTGTCATGCTCTGCAGCAGCCATTTTGTTAAAGGGCATTTTTTGTGTTACTGTCACTGGTGTTACCTTTCTTATGGGTAACAATCAGGAACACCAGTGACAATCAGATGTGTGGATTCACTTTATTAAATGGTGTTTTGTGATAGATGTACCAAAAAAACAAAAAATCATTCAGCTTTCATTTATGTGTATTCATAAAGTCAATGACAAATGTAACAATGTAGTTGAAGTTTAAATGTTAAAAAAAGAAATTAAAAAAGACATTTTGCCATCCCAAAAATCCACGTTTCTGTAGAATGACCCACAAGTGACAGCTGACTGACTCTTCCACTCTATAGAATGAGTTACTACCCTTATCTCTCTTTCTCTCCCTACACACACACACACACACACACACACACACACACACACACACACACACACACACACACACACACACACACACACACACACACACACACACACACACACACACACACACCTACACAGCTCAGTCACACGTCATGTAAGCCTCTTTCTTGAGAAGTGGTGGAGTAATTTTGTAAAGTGCAGTAATCGCCGTCTGAAATGTTCCCACTTTGGTTTTATGGTGTTATATATTAAAGATGAGCTTCCTGTGGGATGTTGTAACCTTTTTGTTTTGAGCATTTCTATTAAGGTGCTTCAAAAAGTCTTGATGAGAAACTTCTGATAAAGAGGGAAAACAGAGAAAAGTTGTGCATGAAGTGTCTGTGTGTGTCTGTGAATGGGTGAGGGTGCAGAGGAAAGGTTTTCTCTGAAGGGCCAATACAGAGAAACATACAAATATATCAATATGGAGACCAAAAGATGATTAGGTACTTATATTAATTTGTTTAATCCTGAAATGATCATAAACCTAATATTTTGTTGTGTTCACAGGTTGGCTGAATTGGTCTTAAAAAAAGAGTTTCAACCAACTGCTTACAGAGGTAAGTTCCAAAGTGCATGTTAAACATTATTTTTTATTTAATAAGAATGAAAAACACAGAATATTAGTACAGTGTCTTGAAATATATTATTTAGTATAAACAATTATTTATAGCTGTAAATGTTTTATATAATTGAAATGCTTCATTTTTCTATACTAGTTAAGAGCAATAAAAATAAATAGGTGGGGAAGTTATTTCACAAAAGTACCAAACTTAAAATGATAAAGCAAAGTGATTAAAGCAAAATTAAAAGTGATAAAACTGTGTTGGTTGAAAACTTATTTGATCAATCAATAGGTGATTTTCATTCATTTTATAATTGAAGTAGTTTTAGTAACAGTGCTGCTTGACACGACTTTAAAATGACACAATATCAAAATTTATGTTAAGTAGTAATTTAGGATCAAATAAATAAAACAGATTAAATATATGTTACTTTACAAAACCTTTGCAGAAACTATGAAACTTTTTTCAAGGTCTAGTTTGTAATTTGATGTTAAACCTTGTCACTGTATAGAAATTGTTGTTGAACAGTGAATATTTGACTGTTTGCATATTAAAGTTTCAGTTCTGGTGTCCTGACAACCTTACTGGACTCTTAAATAGTTGTCAAAAAGCAGACTGTAAGTTCAATAGCTGATTCATACATCGTGCAGTTTTTGCATCTTCATCCAGTCCACAAAATAATCAAATGTAAGTTTCTGTGGTCTGTTTTTTTGCTCTCTCACCCAGAGCCTTGATGTGAACCTGAAAAGGAAGTGTCTGTTGAAGAGCCTTTATTGTGGACCTTGGGAAAGATTTGGAAACTCTTCTCAAAGAGTATTTGGTAAGAACATTTTTATGTATCACTCACTTTAGAAATGACATGAAATTGAAAATTGTGACTGATAAGTTAATACAAGGTTGTTGTTTCTATAAAATGTGCTTGCTAAACATACATGCAGCACCAATTTACCAATAACTATTGAAATGAATGTTTAATGCTTTATATGACAATGTCAGATGTTCTCAATGAAAATGAAAATTCAAGGATTAGCTGTTGT
Source organism: Scarus forsteni (assembly GCA_036419115.1). Classification (NCBI taxonomy): domain Eukaryota; kingdom Metazoa; phylum Chordata; class Actinopteri; order Labriformes; family Labridae; genus Scarus; species Scarus forsteni. The sequence continues at coordinate 338,719 of JAZDUH010000222.1, read as the reverse complement.
GTTCTGGTACCAATCATCTGTCATTTACATCTTTAGTACCCAATTTAATTCATTTGGAGTTTGTTTTAGAGAATAAAAACTATACAAATGCACTGATATTCTTTTTTCCCAGATAAGGCTGTCAAAAAGATGAAGCTGAAGTCGAGCTTGGAAGGTGCACACTGTCAGTTTTTATCACCAGAGAAGAGGAGGATCATCTGCAGCCACCAGTTGGTGTGGGTGTTGTCATTGAAGGTTTGAAGTGCTGAATTGGTTGTCTTTAGGGGCACATGTTTAGTCATCAGGTTAAATACTGTGATCTCCCTCACCATCATCGTGCAGGCTTGTTATTGTACACTCAAAACAATGAAACATTGGCTTAAATTAAATTGATGTCAACTGGAAATACTTTTTTATGGTGTGTGTGTTTCTGAACCAATATGATTGCTAAGTGTTTACATGAGATGCATATTGTTGATTTTCAGTTTTTGTATATATTTTAATAAGGCTTCAATGTTAAAAGTATTAGAAGTGCCATTGTTAAAGTATGTAACTAATTTTGAATAAATGTGCTTGAACATTTTTGATATTTGCTTCATGTTGTTATTGGTACACAATTGTCACTTTGGGGTCCAAATGGTTTGTCACTGGGGCAGTACCCTTCAGAAGAACAAAAATGTACCATTGGAAAGGGAACATTTTTGTTCTTAGAGCATTAGGTCCATTATTGTTCCCCATGGGTCCATAAATGCCACAATGAGGTACAAAATCCAAGGGCATGAATTTGTCCCCTTCCTTTCGAGGGTCCTGCCCCAGTGACGAGCTGTTGGACCCTGAAAGGTACAAATGTAACACATTTTTTCTGAGAGTGTAGGGTCCACGCCTCATTCTAATAAGGTTTAAGTCAACATCACCCCCTTCACACACACTGTGGGTAAAAGAGATTTTTAATCATTTAAAACTTGAAAATAAATGTGGGATACATTTAAAGGATCCTCCCATGAATTCAGAGGTGTGGGGCCCTTTTCTTGCTTCTGCAGAAAAGATTATTTTTCCACTTGTTCCTGAATAAGATCCTGCTCTGTCCTGATGTAGGCCTCTGTTTGTTCATTTAGCCTCTCAACATTGTACTAATGGAATTATTGCTTTATCATATCTTTTGTTCTCCCCTCTCTACTCTGTTTTTAAGACTGAGATTATTATTAATAATTTAATTTGTGATGAACCAGAGCCAGTTTCCTACAGGGCGCTGAAGGACAGATTTTAAAAGAGCTTAAAATGATTTCATTATAGAGTAGGGCTGGGTTAAAAAAATCAATTGAATTGATTTTAATCGATTTCCCTTTAAATGGTTCATAATCGATCCATAAAATCCAAAGATCGATCTTTAACATGGGTAGTTTTTTTCTTCATTGGACGGTCTGAGAAGCAGCCTGTGGTATCAACTCTGCTAGTCTTGTGTTTAGCTCTGCTTTCCACTGAACAAGATCTTGACTGTGTCTGAAATGGCATACTAACGTACTACATACTACAAACTCATGTATATACTGTATACTACATACTATAAGTATGATTAGAATGCCAACCGTTCACACTGTAGTATACTACTAAGTTTCCCATGATGCATTTCAAACCTGACGACAAAAATCAGAAGCACACCAGGCTATCAAATATCTCTGTTGATTCACCACATTTGAAAGTTCAGAGAGCATTTTAGGAGAGAAAGTCACCATGTAGAATACCAAAATGTGATCATTTGAACCATAAAACGCACAGATACAAATTTCATTTCCACATTTTGGACATTCTGTTATGTGCACCATTATGCTATCGAAGAAACTTCAAAACAAGAGCCCAGTTTACAAAAGTGTTAAAGAACTAAAAGGAGATAATAAAAGATGCTTTTATTTTGAAAATGGGAAGTTTGCTAGTGGCCGATTTTTAGTTGAATGCGGGTCTTAATGCATGGCACAATGCATTATGGGACATTTAAGTGTGACTAGTATGCCCACCTCACATAGTTAAATTTTTTCTGATATAGTATACATCTGGGTATTTCTCACACACTCAATCTTTTCACTATCTAATGTGAACGCACTACATACTCATTTTGACGTCACACTTAGTATGAGTAGGACGTTAATATGCCATTTCAGACACAGCCCTTGTGAGATGTTACTGCAAGCAGTCAAAAAAAAACATGGCTGAAGTGAGAAGCACTACAGGGGCACCACCGGAGAGTTTAATGATTAACGTCTGGACATTTCAGATTTAACAAGCATGAAAGAAAAGACGAGTTGTACTAAAAAAGTGACATGCAGAATTTTCATTAATGCATATCATTAATATGTGATTAATGTAACTGCTTTGGGTTCAGTTCTTAATGTAAAAACAGTTTTAATAATGTACCAGGTCAAAAAGTCATTTACAGCATTATTTTTACTGAGATAACCCAGACTGAACACATTTAGAATCATGAATCGAATCAATTTGAGACCTCTTAATATCAAATCAAATTGATCCAGAAAATCTGAATGGATACCCAGCCCTATGATAGAGCGCTTATCATCAAACTACTGTCAGGGTGTTTTTTAGCTGATGACACCAATATTTTTATTCAGGAGACACATTACAAGAGGTGAACAAGGCAGTGAAGCAAGAATTCAGTAAAATAGAGATCTGATTCCATGACAGTAAGTTCTCATTAAACTGAAGTCAGACAAAAATGATGTTATTGGTAGATGTAGGGGTGCTTCACAGGTGCAGGTCCAGGGAGAAGGGCTGCATCAAATTAAATGACTCTTTGTTCTAATAGATGAACGTATCAGCTGGAAACCACACATAAAACATGGACAGAGAAAATATCAAGAAGCATCTCAGTATTAAACACAGCAAAACATGAAGTGGACTACAAATCACTGCAGATTCTTTACTGTGCACTTGATCTACCAAATATAAGTCACTGTGTGGAAGTATGGGGCAACAACTACAAAGAAATCACTGCACCTACTCTACAAAAAAACAAGAAGAATCATCCATAAAGTCGGATATCTAGATCACACCAGTTCATTTTTTAAGGTCAAACTTTTTAAATTCATGGATATTGTTGAACTGCAAACAGCACTAAAATATACAGGGTCAAGAATAATTCAATACCACCTACAGTCCAAAACATTTTTAGAGATGGAGATGAGGATTATAATTTAAGAAGACATTTTATTTTCAAATTCATAGGTCATACACAAGAATGAAAACAAACTTTAGTGTTTGATGCTGTGGTGTTCAGTTATGGACTGGGTTACAACAGGATCCAAAGCAATGCTTAAACCTGATGACATTTAAAATAATGTCTAAAAATATACATTTCAGTGGATCTATGGATAAAACTGGAGGTATAACACCAAACTGAGGGAGGACTACTTTGTTTTTTGTGTGTTGTTAGATCACTAAATGATTTTGTCAAAACTGTTTTTTGTTTGTAAAATTGATGGAGAAGGCGTGGGACTTGATACTTCCTCCCACTACGCTTCAAATATATTGTTTGTAAGGACTTCACTTTTATTCTGGTATTTCTGTTCATATCTCTCTGTTGAATATATTTGAGATAAATAAGGGTTAATTTAATTCAATTTAAAACTGTTTCTTTTTGGGACCAGAGGTGGAAAAATCTCTTGAAGAATCAAAGAATCCTTGCAAAATATTATATGACTACATGTAAATGAATGAGTGTTACTTTTATTTTCATTTACCTGGTTTCTCTTTGAATCAGACTTCAGACATTGTAATTAAATATAATATATTATTATTATTATTATTATTATTATTATCATTATTATTATTATTATTATTATGACCTTGTATATAGTTGTGGTTGTATTTGTCTTCTTTCCTGTCTTCACTGTGTTGTTGTTTTGATATATTTGATATGTTGTTCTTGGTGAACAGTGTATTGGCTCAGTCTGAAATGTGTTGCTCTCTGTTTGGACTGATCTGTACCATCTACCTGAGGACAGCAGCTCAAACAGAGTGTGTCCGGGCTGTGAAGAGTCCTTGAGGAGGTTCAGAGCTTGTTGGAGAAGGATGTCCTGCATGATACATCCCTATCTGCTCTGGATTCTTTGCCTTGGTTGTTTTTCCTCTTTTATTGTCCCCTGCTCTTTTTGTTTTGGGAGTGGGACTGAACAATACGGGGGTACTGTTCAGTCCCACTTATTCTGTGGCTCGTTCCCACACTCCTTGAATATTATTAATTATCAGTATTATCTCATTAAACAGTTCAATATAAAGAGCATCAATGAAATAATCTGTAATTAAACAAACAGTATAATATAATGACATGAATTAAATAAAAATCTATAATTTCATTAAAGGATTTAATAAAATGAGCCACTACAGAGTTTAAAATTTAATGTTTTCTGATTGTATAGTTAAATGTTTAGAATGTTCTTTATTTTTTGTCTTTTGTCCTGTTATATTGAATGCATTTGATTTTCTGAAATGTTTTATGTTTTCAGAAACAAGCTTTATTTTGAAGCTTCTTATGGACATGAATTGTATTTATTATTAATTCTAATATCAATTGCAATAAAAAATATGTTTATGTGTGTGTAATTAATGTATTTATCAGATTCATAAAAATATTTATCAGTGCACTAAATATATTGAGTATAATAAGTATATTTATCCGCTAAATAAATATATTTATCAGTGTAATAAATACATAGATCAGTCTTCAGCTGGTTCTTGGTGTTCAGATGTTCATCTTCAGGTAATAAAGACATGAAACATTTATTTTCTTGATTTTATTTGAATTATTTCAGCCTGTTTTTGTTCAGAACAATCAGCTGTTCATAGGTGACATCCAGTGGTGTAGTCGAGGGTATACCCACTTATTTTTCAGTCAGCATTGCGTATACCCACTTCTAAACCCCCCTCGAGGTTTGAACAGGCAGGTGGAACTTGCCACTATCATGTTTTTTTCTCTGTCTTGCTTTACAATATACTGCTGTTCCATGGGTGGCAGCAATGCCCTCGCAGGCACTGAGCTGTGCAAGCTTACTCGCTACTTATACGTGTTGTGTGCAAGTGGAGATGGGAGAAATCACTCAGTGAGACCATCAGGGCGCTTCAGAAGGACAGAAAAACACATTGACAACTTTGGTTGAAAGATCACATAACCCCCTCCTCAAAATGGTTTGGTCAAAACTTTGCCACCGGAGAGTTACTCAGAGGAGGATGTAGATGACGACGGTGAAGGTAAGAGGTATACACACAGTAGATTAACATTACTTTTAATTGTTTAAGTTTGGCCTCAGAATGATATTGAAAGCTTGTCTTGGAGGATAAGGATGGTTATAGATCTAAAGTAATGTATATATGTATATATATGCATGCGTGTGTGTATGGGTATGTATGTGTGTGTGAGGACGTACTTTATTTTCCTTTGAATTGTATTCACATGTCCTGGTATAAGTGTCAGCACCCTAGTTGTACTATATGACACAAGTGATGTAAATCTAAACTATTTTTTTTTTGTTCATTGTAACATATTTTGTTGAAAGATTCTGTTCAGCTATTGAAAACTAAATAGTTTATTTCAATTTTATGACAGTGCACTTTTAAGTTTATCTGAATGGTTTTGATGTTTGGAAGAGAATGATTTGTGTTTTATTTGAGGTTAAATATGAACAAGAATGCATTGTTAACTTCAGATTTAAAGTATTTTATTTAAATAAATGTTCAAAAAATTACCGAAACACCATGTTTGCCTCATGATAAATACATTTTACATTCATCCATTCTGCTTGTGTGACCAGTAGTGACTACAAACTGCTCCTAATTAAGTCATGGTAATTTTATAATAGTGAGCAAGTAGAAATGACAGATTTTTGGGTAAATAGAGTAGACTTACATGTCACTGGTTCTAAAACTGTCTTTTTTTCTGTACTACTTAAAAAAGGTGTTCAATTTCCACAACAGCGACTACCTGAGCGATCTTGCTCAGTCTCAAAACCCACTGAAGGCGCCTGGTCTTCTGGAGCTCAACCCGAGGAGGGCTGATCCCCACCACGGCTCTCAGAATCTGATGTCACAGCTCATAAAACATGTTATAGACTGAGAAAAGCAATAAACAACACCTCACTTCACTTCTCTGAGGACCTCTGCTGGTCCCAACCTCACAAGTGAATTAGGCCTATTCAACTGTCCGCCTGTATCCGTGTAGAAAGACTGGTCTGGTGTCATGCATGCAGTGTTATATATTTCTGTACCTCTACAATTTTTCTTTGTCCAGGTGTCGTGTTGTCTCTGGAACCCTCTGACCAACTGCTGGCCTGAAGCTCGTGCTTCTGGTTTCGACGTAATGACAGTTAATTGAGGAAAATTACGTGCAAAAGTCTGTGCATTGTGTTTTATTTTGAAACTTCCCGTTTGACTTCCTGTCTGGGGCTTTCTTAATGACTCTGAATTTACGAGGTTTCCACAAAATAGACCTGAAGCGTGTTCTCTGGCAGTACGCACCGGCGCTTCAGATCTGGCCGGCGCCTGCAGTGGAAATTGCCTGATAGACTACAATGGGGCGAAGTCTCAGAGGACCTGTCTGCTGTTGGCCTTTCGTCTTTTAGAGTACCCACTTCTCAAGGGACCACTACACCACTGGTGACATCAGCTGATGATGATCAGCTGTTTCCTGTCAGCACAAACAGACGTCTCTTCAGAGGACAAGACGTCTCAGGTCTTTGAATTACCTGCAGGTTTGGACTACAGACCACACAGAGACAACCAGGAACCATAATATATCCCAAACCCAGGATAGAGGGGCTCAGTGAACGTGGTCTCTGTGGTGTGGAGGTGGATCAGTCCATCAGAGGAGACTTCATAGAAGGACAGAGATCCAGCAGGAACGTCCACATACACCCCGACTCTACCAGAGGATGAAGAGGAGGAGGAGGAGGAGGAGAAGGAGGAGATGGATGTTTCTCTGTCATTGTGACGGACAGAGTAACCACGATCAGAGCAGCTCAGACTCCGGGAATGATCATTACGTCCAAACACACATTCAGCTCCGTATCCTTTCCTCCTGATTCTTCTGGAACTCACTGATACAAAAACATATCCCCTCCACTGGACCTCCCAGTAACAGCGACCGCTCAGAGCAGACCTGCACAGCAGCTGAGGCTCATCAAATCTGTCTAGATGATCAGGATATGACTGAAAATGTTCCACACATGTCACCGTCCTGTTGTCTTCAGACAGTCTGAGGTATCTGCCCATTGTGTTTGTGTCCACCTCCAGCTCACAGGCCCCTGATGGAGAGAAGCAGAAACATCAGAGCAGCAGGTCATCATCTGATCATCTACAACCATCTGAGGTCTCTGATGGTCTGACCTTTGACCTCCTGCTGAGTCAGCCATGGTTGACCTCTGACCCCAAACTCTGCTCCATCTTTCTATCTGAACCAGTTTGATTTCTGTGTTTGTGGTTCCATGGTCCACCTTCAGTTTTTCCTAGAGCTGGTCTAGTTATGGACCAGTGAACCACCACAGTCTTCAGTCTGAACCAGAGAAGAGGACCAGGTCTGGTAATGGACCAGTGAACCACCACAGTCTTCAGTCTGGACCAGAGAAGAGGGCCTGGTCTAATTATGGACCAGTGAACCACCACGGTCTTCAGTCTGGACCAGAGAAGAGGACCTGGTCTAGTAACGGACCAGTGAACCACCACGGTCTTCAGTCTGGACCAGAGAAGAGGACCTGGACTAGTAACGGACCAGTGAACCACCACGGTCTTCAGTCTGGACCAGAGAAGAGGACCTGGTCTGGTGTCCAGGTCATTTATTGAAATAAAAACAGATGTTCAGAGAAAATAGTGGACATGTTTTCTTCCTTCAGTTCTGTCCAAAAATCTGAAATCCTGATGATTCTTGGATGTTGAACTCTTTCCATGGCGCTCACACACAGCACCCAGTGCTCTCTAACTTTCACACAGACACAAAGAAAAGAATCTTTTCCTCTAATAAAGGATTTCCTGAAATAAAAGAGCCTGTGGCTCAAGTTTTCTCTCAGTCTGAGGCCTGTTGATGAACAACTCTTTTGATTTGATGATATTTTTAATCTTGTGTGCAGGCTCAGATTTTGTGTCAAATGTGAGGACACAAAGGGTCTGTCCAAATATTGACCCAGAAGAGGAACAAGCCCTCACTTATTAACAACATGTTCAATCCAAACTGTCTGAATCTCTGAATGAACCTTTTTCCTGATCAGTGATTCTGTTTGATCACACCACCACACCATCTCACTGAGTCTCACAGACAGTGACCTGTTCCTCAGATGACCTCTGACCTTCATGTCTCATGCTTTATCTGATGCTTTTTTATTCTCTGACTCTGAAACTCAAATGTCAAAATGGAGCCAGAGCCCAAAAAAGTTGAATAACATCATTAAATCAAGTAAAAACATCCACATGACTTCAGTCTCAGTCTGTCCTGGATTCTCCATGTTCAAAATGATCACACTGAATCAGCTCCTACTCAGAGCAACATCCATGAACATTATTTTGGCCTGAGGTGCATGGCTCTCAGTGTTGGGGAATTACTTTTAGTAGTGTTGCTCTTACTTCTGAAAAAAGTCTGGTTATTTTGTTCCTCTCTTGATCATGTGACCTGTTTCAGAGTTACTCATTACTTTTCTGTTACTTTTATATTGTGATCTGGACAGAACCTCAATGAAATGATGAAGTAAAAAGTTCTACTACAGAGAACATAACAGTTTTTGTCTCATTACAAATCACATACCTGTGAAAAGACCCTCAGTTTTTCACATTTTGCCTCTGAAATAGTCTTCTAAAGCCCAAATGACCTCAGCTACTTCATTATCACTAGCTAAGTATCTATTCAAGAAAAAGATGGTCTGGAGCATCTCCAGCGTGGCTGTGTTTCTGCATATAACCAAAAGCAGTGGACAAACTCCTCAGCGTCTTTTCCTTTACTAAGAAGAAATCAGGATTCACACAGATTAAAGCCCCAGAAGAACTTGGTCTATAACAAGCCCAAAAACACACAACCGGCCTGACTTAAACTCTTAGACTTTAGGGAAGGTGCTCAGTGTCTGTCAGAAAGCTGAAAAAGTAGTGTTGATCTGTCCAGAAAAAGTAACGCTCATTAAAAGGAACTACGTTTTGTTACCATTTTCACTGTTACTTTTTACCAAAAAGTATGTTCTGTGCAGCGACTGTCAGCTTACAAAAGTTTACACACATGACATCAAAAGTAATACCATAGGCTGTTTTTTTCTACTACAAACTTCATATAAGTAGTATGTAGTAGCACCATACTTCTACTACTGGAATGTAGCATGTAGTCTGACTGCTCTGTTCAGTTTATTTTGTAGCTTCACTGGTTTCCAGTTTGAGCAAAGCTGAAGTAGGCTACAGCTGATTTATTTCCCAAACTTAATTTTAATTGTACAAAACAAACAAACCATGAGGACAAGTTAACATTTCAGTTATTAATCTGCAGATATTGCCAGAAGCAACATTTTATATGAAACAGTCAATGGTGGAGAATACGTATTATTTTGGAAGATTATTTTCATATATTCTGAGTGTAAGCGCTGATGGCATATTAGGGTCACTTAAAAGAAAAAACAGTTCAAGAATAAACATCACACACACAATACAGTTTTTAAGAATGAGGAGAAGCAGGTTTGGTAAATACAGATGAAAATACAGAACATAACAGTAAAATGTTGACTTGTCAGTGGTTTACAGTAATAATGCTGCAGGTATCCGGACTTCACACCAGTCTGCGTTCACAGATAACGGAAAACAACAACAACTGTTTTACAACTTAACACACACTATTCATTGAAAAGGTAAAATAACAAACAGTGGTGTATATATTTATTTTCATAGCTGCTGGTTCTTTAAGCACTCAGTTTGCATTTGTGTAACAGTAGCGAAGCAGACTGGTCGGCATACTGTGAATTTTTCATTGAATCAGTGTCATGTATTCTTTGCATACTGCAACTTCACTTTGTTAGCATACTGTATCTGCATACTCTTTGGTGAATCAGTATGCACTGCTAGTATAGTGCTAGTATGGCATAATCCCAATTCATGGCCCAAATGTTGACACACTCTGAAGTGCTAACAAAAAAAAAAAATGCTTTCTAAAGTTCTTTGTGACCTTCTGGAAGCTGAAACTGCAAAGTTTCTGTGCCCTCTTCATCTAAACCAAACTAAAGTGCCCTCCTGGTTGGTAAAACACACTCACCTGTCTTAAGAGGAAAAGAATACATTAAATCCAAGGCTTGGAAGAAATACAAGAAACCAAACACTTTGTGACATTTGACTTTATGTTGGGACATTTTCAGATCAATAATGAGAACTATCTAAGAGAACCAGTTTGGATTTTCTGGTGCTAATATGGTGTTAAAATGCAGGCATGAAAATCCTCACCTTTCAGTGAAATCTGCAGGTTTGAAATCAAAACAGGAGACCTGCTGTAGATCTGATGACAAATTTTTCTTTTTTTGGTAATCAACATGGTTGGTACACCACAATTCATCAGTGAACTGCAAGCGTCACCACTTTGAATTGGACAAAACATTCACTCTCTAGAAGTGCAAGAACATGAATGTAAGTGTGAACTCACATCAGCAGTGTTTTCTTTCTGAGAAGGTACCTGATTCTGAGAATCATTTGGAAGCTAAACGCCTTGCTGATCCAATTGAAAATAGTCTTAGTTTGCATTTGCTAAAAGTAAAATATCACCAGAAGAATTAAAGCTTGCTGAAAGAGGCTTCATGTCATTGATTAATAACGTTAGCTAACACAGCAGGAGACATAACGTAGATATCTAAACAAGCCTCCAATGGAAAGTTAATTAATGCATTTCATGAGAGAAGTTATCAGTACCTTATAGCGTAATGGGACCATGTATAGATAGATACTTTATTATTCATTTATGCTGTCCTGTGGTTCTGCTTAACTGTTATGTCAAAATGCATCAGATTGAATATTTAAATATGAATTTTTTTTTCCTCTGGGGAAGCATGGCCACTGCATCTTTTCTCACTCTTGACAAATTTCCATGTCTGAATGCACTGGAATACTGCAAATGGCATCTTAATGGAGAATTTTCTGGGCTAAGTCCCCCAGACCACTTCTTATTTATTTATTTATTTATTTATTTATGAATGTGTGTTCTTCAAGTCCAACATTAAATCTAAACAGGTCTTATGGAAGCTGGTCTGAACTACACACTAATGTCAGTATTCTGTCTATTTGGTCTATTTTAGGGCTACATAATGTGCTGTTAGTATTACATATCAACATGTCCAAAGTGCACTTGAAAACATGTGAAACCATAGTTGTTGTGGTCTGCTCTGCTGAGCCCCTTCCTCCACTCAGCTTCCCTCCCCTCCCTTCCTGAGTCTGGGCTGCGACCTGATTAATCTGCTCCCTCACCTGTGCTGCACACCACACCTGTGCTGAATCAAGCTCATCCACCAGAGTATTTAGGCATCTCCTCGTGGAAGGATGGGTGGCGGAGAATTATTCATCAGTGGTATTTCGGCTGCACTTTAAATGGGTCACTTAAGCTTTTTTGTGATTGTTGGTGTGATTATTCGAGTATCTAACTTCTTCTGTGTTCTTTTTTCCTCCAGTGCCTCCTTTGTGTTTCCTGCTCAAAAAATGTCCCCTGACAGAATAAGCAGGAAGCCAAAACATACAGATCAAAAGGAAAAGGGCAATCCAGGTCAAATATAAGGCTGGATTTACAGATCAAATCAATAATCAATCTCTGTTACCTCGTACCCCTGGATGATGTTAAATCATTAACCCCTCAGATTAACCCCCTCTCAGTCTCCATTAATACAAATTAAAATAATGAATACAGAGTTTGCAGCTGTAGTCTGACTTCCTGTCCAAACTCAAACCAGTCTCTGGTCTCTCTCTGCAGCCCTCGCGTCTCTGACTCTGAGTAATCTCACTTTTCAGGCTGATGAACATCAACATGTGATTCTTTCTTCTTCTATGGTGTCAGTGTACCTCAGGATGTTCAGGCTGCAGCGTGGATCCTCTCGTCGAGCAGACAGCAGCTTCTCTCCTCGTTCTCCTGGATGATTGTAGCTCAGGTCCAGCTCTGTCAGAGAGGACGAGCTTAGAGCAGAGTCCAGAGACACACAGCCCTCCTCTGAGACCAGACAGCCAGACAGACTGCAGACAGACAGACAGACAGGTGAATCCACAGTTTGACATCACAGGATCAGGTCCAGAATGAAGGCCTGTCAGTCTCTAAAGTAGTGTAGGAGGAGGATCCTTTAACCATCAGGACCTATAAAGTCCTCTATAGTCCAGGTCCATTAGGGAGACCCCCTCTCTGAGAGCAGGCTGAAAACTTCCTCTTTTACTGATACAGCTTAGAACAAGTCCAGCTCCTCAGGGACTCATGAAATCTCAAGACTATCAAGACATTCTGGAGTGAAATGTGCTGTTCAGTGTCAGAAAGCTTGGTCTCAGTCACAGGTCATGGGTCCTCCAACAGAATAATGAGCCAAAACACACAGCTAAAAACACCCAAGAATGGCTCAGAACAAAACACTGGACTATTCTGAGGTGGTCTTCTATGATCTCTGATCTAAATCCTGTTGAACATTTGTGGACGGAGCTGAAACATGCAGTCTGGAGAGGACAGCCTTCAAACCTGAGAGAGCTGGAGCAGTTTGCTCATGAGGAGTGGACCAACATACCTGTGGACAGGTGCAGGAGTCTCACTGAGAGTTACAGAAATCACCTGATCACAGTGATTGGCTCAAAAGGTTGTGCAACAAAATATGAAGATAAGGGTACCATCATTTTTGATCAGGCCAGATTCATTTTTGTAATTGATTCTGTTGAATCACAATTCAAAAGCAATGTCTGAGTTTCTTTAATTGATAGTAAATTTTTATCTATCATGGCTGTTCTCAGTTTCAAGTTATTTCAGTGGCCATTGTGTTTTTTCATTGTGTAATGGAAATATACTGAGAGGATTTTTGTGGTAAAAGTAAAAAACACCACCACGGTCTGACATCTGTTCTTAGACAATGTCTGACCACTTTGTAAACAGGTGATGTGGTTGATTTTAACTGGGGGGAAGTTTTACCCTTATATGGTGTCCTCAGGTATTTGCTCTCTTAAACAGATGCTAATGTCTAGTGATGTTATGAGATGTGCCGAGGCTTCGAAGCGTGTGCTGAGTAATAGAGGGGGCATTTCTTCAAAGCGTGTATCGAGGCTTGCTTCATTTAGGGGAGGGGCCAAAAATGATGTTCGAAGCCTTGCTGCCCGGCTGTACCACGTGACTGCTTCAGGAAGTGGTTGTCACAGTCAGATTGTGCAGCGAGGTTTGACAGCTATATAAACCCCATGGGCTCAATTCAAAACGTGGGTGTTTGTAGGAGAGTTGCGGTCAGTTGAGAGTTTGGATACAGGAGTTTGGATAGCGTTTATATAGTTTGGAGATAGTTTGGAGTGCCAACATACCAAAAATTGAAGTTTATCTTAAAATAATCAAAAAACAACTCCAAAACGTTTCAGTTCCATTCAAATGTAAAGAGCACGAACAAGCTAACCCTTGTGGGTCGCTTTAACTTTCTACCCTTTGAGGTAATCTGAAGACATTATTGTCCTCTCCCAAAGCTGCTAAAAAAAAATAACAGATTATTATTTCTTTTTTACTTTTGTTGCTCAAATCATTCAGTCAACTTCAGTTCTAATCAAAAATACCAAATATAGAATTATTTATTTTATTTTAACCCTTTAAATGTCTACTTGATTACATGATGTTAGAATTTTAATGAAAAAAAAATACACAAAAATTGAGTTATTATCAATATTATAAATGTTGAAGGCCTGAGGATTTTTTTTCAAAGATCAGGCTTACATATACTTAAGATCAATAACAAAAATGATTTTCATGCATTCTTAATTTTTTTGCAGTGCCCAATTCATAATTTACTACCCTTTGAGGTAATCTGAGGACATTATTGTCCTCTCCCAAAGCTGCTATAAAAACATAACAGATTATTATTTCTTTTTTACTTTTGTTGCTCAAATCATTCAGTCAACTTCAGTTCTAATCAAAAATACCAAATATAGAATTATTTATTTTATTTTAACCCTTTAAATGCCAACTTGACTACATGATGTTAGAATTTTAATGAAAAAATACACAAAAATTGAGTTATTATCAATATTATAAATGTTGAAGGCCTGAGGTTTTTTTTTCAAAGATCAGGCTTACATATACTTAAGATCAATAACAAAATTGGTTTTCATGCATTGTTAATTTTTTTGCACTGCCCAATTCATAATTTACTACCCTTCAGTAGGGGTCATTAATGTCCTCTCCCAAAGCTGCTATAAAAACATAACGGATAAATATCTTTTTTACTTATTTGCTCAAATCGTTCAGTCAACTTCAGTTCTAATCAAAAATACCAAACATGTAATCATTTATTTTATTTTTTTAACCCTTTAAATGCCAATTGAAATACATTATGGATAAATAATGGATAAAACAATGGTCATTCTTTGAGGTAAAAACAACAGTGAAAATACTCTAGCATTGCTGTTTTCCACTTTCCCTAACACAATTTTAAAATCATCATTGTATTAATCAATTTGAGCATTCATCCTCCATGTTTCAACTATTTTGTGAACAACAATCAACACTCAGAATCAGATGGACACAGAAGACACAGACAGTATGAAGAAGGGATGGAGAGGTCAACGCTGAAGAACATTTTTCCTGTTGGAGGTCTATGCATCGTCTGTGACTCTGTGTGTGTCTGAGGTGGAGAGACTGACCTTTGCCTGACCTTACTGTAGAACTTTTAATGTCTGATAACATGTCTTTACCAAACTTTCACACTCAAACATACATGCACCCTCTAAAGTGAATCAAAGCGTGGGCCCTGCCCTGCACCTCACAGAGCTCACTGTGAAGTCAACACAAACAGTTAATGAGTTTACTCAGTTACAGGCTGCTGTCCTGTCAGAACCAAAGTTATATCTATATGTCTTTGATAGACTGATCATTTCAGTCCCCTGGTGAGCAACAAGTGAGATAAAGAGGTGCTTTATTGCGGATGAGATGTCACTGACCGTTTTGAGTCTGAGAGCATTGTCACGGTTCACGTGTTGAAATCAACTTTTTCTAGTTAGAGGCTCAAAATGGTCTCATCTGCAGAAAAGCACCTCTTTATCTCACTTGTTGCTCACCAGGGGACTGAAATGATCAGTCTATCAAAGACATACAGATATAACTTTGGTTCTGACAGGACAGCAGCCTGTAACTGAGTAAACTCACTAACTGTTTGTGTTGACTTCACAGTGAGCTCTGCAAGGAGCAGAGCAGGGCCCACACTTTGATTCACTTTAGAGGGTGCATGTATGTTTGAGTGTGAAAGTTTGGTAAAGAAATGTTATCAGACATTAAAAGTTCTACAGTAAGGTCAGGCAAAGGTCAGTCTCTCCACCTCAGACACACACAGAGTCACAGACGATGCATAGAGCTACAACAGGAAAAATGTACTTCGGTGTTGAACTCTCCATCCCCTCTTCATACCGTCTGTGTTTTCTATGTCCAGCTGATTCTGAGTGTTGATTGTTGTTCACAAAATAGTTGAAACATGGAGGATAAATGCTCAAATTGATAAATACAATGAAGGTTTTAAAACTGTTTTCGGGAAAGTGAACAACAGCAATGCTAGAGTATTTTCATTGTTGTTTTTACCTCAAAGAATGACCATCGTTTTATCCATTATTTATCCATAATGTATTTCAATTGGCATTTAAAGGGTTAAAATAAAATAAATGATTACATATTAGGTATTTTTGATTAGAACTGAAGTTGACTGAATGATTTGAGCAAATAAGTAAAAAAGATATTTATCCGTTATGTTTTTATAGCAGCTTTGGGAGAGGACATTAATGACCACTACTGAAGGGTAGTAAATTATGAATTGGGCAGTGCAAAAAAATTAACAATGCATGAAAACCAATTTTGTTATTGATCTTAAGTATATGTAAGCCTGATCTTTGAAAAAAAAACCTCAGGTCTTCAACATTTATAATATTGATAATAACTCAATTTTTGTGTATTTTTTCATTAAAATCCGAACATCATGTAATCAAGTTGGCATTTTAAGGGTTAAAATAAAATAAATAAATTCTATATTTGGTATTTTTGTTTAGAACTGAAGTTGACTGAATGATTTGAGCAAAAAGAAGTACAAAAAATAATAATCTGTTATGTTTTTATAGCAGCTTTGGGAGAGGACAATAATGTGATCAGGTTACCTCAAAGGGTAGTAAATTATGAATTGGGCACTGCAAAAAAATTAACAATGCATGAAAATCAATTTTGTTATTGATCTTAAGTATATGTAAGCCTGATCTTTGAAAAAAATCCTCAGGCCTTCAACATTTATAATATTAATAATAACTCAATTTTTGTGTATTTTTTTTCATTAAAATTTGAACATCATGTAATCAAGTAGACATTTAAAGGGTTAAAATAAAAAATAAATAACATATTTGGTATTTTTGATTAGAACTGAAGTTGATGGGATGATTTGAGCAACAAAAGTAAAAAGAAATAATAATCTGTTATGTTTTTATAGCAGCTTTGGGAGAGGACAATAATGTCCTCAGATTACCTCAAAGGGTAGTAAATTTGTCCTACGGTAACCTTTGACCTCTGACAAAAATCAAACTTTAAATTTTAAGGCTTTCCTTAAAAAAAACCTTCCTACAAAAAGTCATTCAATACTGAGTAACACTGCCAGAGTTATGGCCAAAAGTTAAGCAAAAAAATGTCCCCGATTACCCACAAGGGCTAAGCAATGAAGTCCAAAATGTTCAAAAAGTTTATCAAAACAAGTCTTTAAGCTGGTTCTTAGTCCAAAGAGAAAAATTCAGAATGTTGCAAGCAGTTCATCAAACCCAAAGATGTCCAAAAACATTCAGATCTAAAATTCGAAATATCCAAAGTTCTTTGTCAATTCAAAATCTCAAAAAGCACAAAAAAACAACCCAACAAACACAGTTCTCAGTCCTCCTGATGCCCCACCCCTCAAAAAAAGAAATCAAATGCAATTGACTATGAAAATGAAGAAAACACATACATTCAACACACAGTACACTCAAAATTTTTTCTATTACACACGTGTTAAATTATGTTGAGAATCTTTCAAATGTTTTTTAATTCATAATCATTCTTAAGAGCCATAACAGACAACGCATTACACATTATGTGTTTGACATAAAGCTGTCTGTGATTACACACCTGGCCAGCTGGTGGTTTTGCGTGCACATGAAGCTTCAGAACATGAACCCTTTCTCAAACCAGTTGGCTCAAGTGGTTCAATGCCTCATGAGGCTTCATCTCACCGCTGCTAATGTCTAAATTTATGTTTTTATGTCATGTCATGTGACTGTGTAATGACTCATCAAAGAGAGCTGTATTTAAGGGTGGTAAACTGTCTTGTCTTCAGGGGACACCTCTCCGGGTCTGATCTCCATGCTGCATATTTCTGGGATAAAGGAATCAGGATCCATTGTCCTGCTTCTTGATCGCTTCTTTCTTTTTGGTCGATTTTCAATTTAAGGAGGTAAAATACACACAGTACCAACAATTTTGTCTACCTGTGTCAGTCAACCTCTATGTATCTCCTGCAGATGGATCCTTTTTTCATCTTGTGCCTCATTCAGCAAAAACAAAAGCAAAGTTAAAATGACCCAAATTAAAAAGACTCTAGAACTTTGGCTCAACTTTGATTTTAGTTTTCAGTGTAAAGGGGATTTTGAATGTTTACCTGAGAGTCTCCAGTCTGCAGTGTGGACTCTTCAGTCCATCAGACAGCAGAGTCACTCCTGAATCCTGCAGGTCGTTGTTTCTCAGGTCCAGGTGTCTCAGACCAGAGGACTGTGAGCCAAGGACTGAGGACAGAGCTCCACAGCTTCTCTCTGACAGTCCACATCCACTCAGCCTGAAAAAGATCTTCAATCAGTTTCAAAAATGTTCTGGGAGTCTTCTCTGATGTAAGTCAACCTCTAAGTCTCTCCTGCAGATGGACCTCCATTTTTCATCTTGTGCCTCACTCATCAAAAAGCAAAGTTAAAATGAACAAAAAGAAGAAAAAACACTAGAACTTTGGCTAAACTCTGATTTGTAAATGTAAAGGGGATTTTGAATGTTTACCTGAGAGTCTCCAGTCTGCAGTTTGGACTCTTCAGTCCATCAGACAGCAGCTTCACTCCTGAATCCTGCAGGTCATTGTTACTCAGGTCCAGTTGTCTCAGACCAGAGGACTGTGAGCTGAGGACTGAGGACAGAGCTCCACAGCTTCTCTCTGACAGTCCACATCCACTCAGCCTGAAATAAGAATCAGAAGAGCATAAAGAGCAAACAATTAATGATCACACTTGTAAAGAAACAGAAATCTGATGTAACCTGTGCAGGTAGGTGCACCTACAGAGCTGTGCTGGAGGCTTTGACCACTGGCAGCAGCCTCAGAAGAGCCTCCTCTGAAGAAGAGTATTTCTTCAGGTCAAACACGTCCAGGTCCTTCTCTGAAGACAGTAAGATGAAGACCAGAGCAGACCACTGAGCAGGAGACAGTCTGTCTGTAGAGAGACCTCCTAAACTCAGGGCCTGTTGGATCTCCTCCACCAGAGAACGATCATTCAGTTCATTCAGACAGTGGAACAGATTGATGCTCTTCTCTGCAGACTTGTTCTCACTGATCTTTGACTTAATGTACTCAACTGTTTCCTGATTGGTCTGTGAGCTACTTCCTGTTTGCTTCATCAGACCTCGTAGAAGGTTTTGATTGGTCTGCAGTGACAGACCCAGAAGGAAGCGCAGGAACAGGTCCAGGTGTCCATTTGAACTCTGTAAGGCCTGGTCCACAGCTCTCTGGTGTACGTGTTTCAGATCAGGGTTGGCAAATGTTTCAGTGACCTTGGATGGTCTCTGTTCTTCTGCCATCAGATTGACTCCAGAGTTGATGAAGGTCAGATGGACATGAAGAGCAGCCAGGAACTCCTGAACGCTCAGATGGATGAAGCAGAACACCTTGTCCTGGTACAGTCCCTTCTCCTCTTTAAAGATCTGTGTGAACACTCCAGAGTACACTGAGGCTGCTCTGATGTCGATGCCACACTCTTTCAGGTCTGGTTCATAGAAGATCAGGTTTCCTCTCTGCAGCTGCTCAAAAGCCAGTTTACCCAGAGATTGGATCATCTCCCTGCTCTCTGGACTCCAGTGAGGATCAGTCTCTGCTCCTCCATCATACTTGATGCTCTTCACTTTGGACTGAACCACCAGGAAGTGGATGTACATCTCAGTCAGGGTCTTGGGCAGCTCCCCTTCCTCTCTGGTATCATGCACATGGTCCAGGACTGTGGCAGTGATCCAGCAGAAGACCGGGATGTGGCACATGATGTGAAGGCTTCTGGACTTCTTGATGTGGGAGATGATTCTTTTGGCCTCCTTATCTCTGAACCGTTTGCTGAAGTACTCCTCCTTCTGCTGGTCAGTGAACCCTCTGACCTCTGTCACCATGTCAACACATCCAGGAGGGATCTGATTGGCTGCTGCAGGGCGTGTGGTGATCCAGAGGTGAGCAGATGGGAGCAGGTTCCTCCTGATGAGGTTGACCAGCAGCACATCCACTGAGGTGGACTTTGTGACATCAGTCAGGATTCTTGTTTGGTGGAAGTCCAGAGGAGGCCGACACTCATCCAGACCATCAAAGATGAACAAGACCTGGAACTTCTCAAACCTGCAGATTCCTGCTTCTTTGGTTTCTCTGAAGAAGTGATGAACAAGCTCCACCAAGCTGAACTTCTGCTCCTTCAGCAGATTCAGCTCTCTGAAGGTGAATGGAAACATGAACTGTATGTCCTGGTGGACTTTGTCTTCAGCCCAGTCCAGGGTGAACTTCTGAGTGAGGACTGTTTTACCAATGCCAGCCACACCTTTTGTCATCACTGTTCTGATTGGTCCATCTTCTACAGGGGGTACTTTAAAGATGTCTTTTCCTCTGATGGTCTTCTCTGGTCTGTGTGGTCTCCTGGATGTGGTCTCGATCTGTCGGACCTCATGTTCCTCATTGACTCCTCCAGCCTCTCCCTCTGTGATGTAGAGCTCTGTGTAGATCTGGTTTAGCAGGGTTATGGTTCCTGCTTTAGCGATCCCCTCAAGCACAGTCTGGAACTTCTGATTCAGGTTGGACTTGAGTTTTTGTCTGCACACTGAGTCATCAGATCCTGAAGGAAAAACCAACAAATGACATTAAAGTCTTGACCCTGGACAAGTCCTGACATCACAAAGGGGCTGCTCAGATCTTCACTTTGAACAGAAATGATTTTATTATGAACACGGAGGTGATGAACATCAGAGTGAAGCAGATTAAAAAAATGAGAACCCTCCCTTCCTCTTGCCATCATATTAAATCTATAAAAAGTTCTTACTGTTCCTGATGCACTTTGCCAGCTTGTCCTGCTTCATCCTCCTCAGGAAGTCCACTGTGATCTCCAGAAATGCCTCTCTGCTGCTCCTCTGTTCCTCATCACCACCAACCAACACATCCTTGTTCTGGCCCTCTAAGCTTTCTGGGTAATCTGGATTTAAATCTCTTCGGATTCTCCTCAGCTCGTTCTTCATAAAAGTGTAGATGTTCTCCTCCAGCAGCTGGAGAACAATGACAGAGTGGAGATTAAATGTGAAGATCACAGCCTGAATCATCTCACAGTCTGGGGTCTTCTTATAGACCTTCACAGAGACTGGATGATGGTGGACCAACAAATCAGACGATCATGGAGTTTGTTAAAGTGTAATGTTCTCACCATGAATATGGAGTCCAGCTCTGATTCAGGTTTTCTGTGTCTATCACTGAGGAGACCAGATGTTTCCAGCTGAGCTCTGTGGATTTAAACAGGCCACAAATATCTCCAACAATGTTTTCAGACACACTGAAGGCAGCATCAAGAGGAAAGATTATCTCCCTAACTACTCGTTTAAAGAAGCTAAAAAGACTAAAGATTAAATATTAAACAAGAACTTCAAGGGGAAGTCAATGATGTTTACACAAAGAAACCAACAATTAATTTTCCTTAAAGGGATATGCCAACTCTATTTGTTTGTTTCTTGCCTCAGTCCCGCGTCCACAACAAACAAATAGACACCATTCTTTCAGCTCTGTGTCAGTAACAAGGCAGAGACAGACATTCAGTTAAAGCATCAAACTCTGATTATTGGAGACTCTACAGTGAGAAATGTGAAGGTCATGAAGTCAGAGGGCATAGTTAGAAGTATCCTCAGGACCAGAGCAGGTGACATCCAATCAAATCTGAAGCAGCTGTGAAAAAATAAGATTATAATTCATATGTGCACTAATGACTTCAGGTTTCATCAGTCAGAGGTCACTAAAGTTAAAGTTTTCTCTGCCCCCTCACAAATCTGACCAGTGATACAGCCGCATGTCATCATTTAACCGCTGGCTATGGAGGTGGAGTCCAGCTAACGGTGTGGACTTCATAGATAACTGGACATCTTTCTAGGGAAAACCTGGTCTGATTGGAAGAGATGGCATCCATCCTGCTATGGGTGGTGAGGCTATTTTATCAAAAACATGGCAGAGTTTATTGACCCTAAATTATGAACTCTCAGAGATGAGACCAGGTCTCAGAGCTGCAGTCCTACACGCTCTTCTGTGCTTGATTTAGGACAGTTTTCCAGTCACTACCGTTCTGATAGTTATGCTAATTATAAATATAATAATTATTCCACAGACACTGTGTCTGTTCCCAATCCTAACCTCATAAAACTGTTAACACAAGAGCAAATAAAAGAGTTGTCAATCATAAAAATGTCATTTAAATTCCTCAAATGCAGAAAAACAAAAACATAAGATGATAAGATGTTATCTGTTAAGTATCAGATCACTGAAATCCAAATCTTTACTGGTGAATGATCTTATAGCAGAAAATCACACGGAATTATTCTGTTTAACTGAGACATGGCTGTGCCAGGATGGACACGTCAGTTTAAATGAATCCACTTCTCCCCGTCATTTTCATACCATGAGACACAGGCTGTGGTGGTGTAGCAGCTGTTTATCATTCTTGTCTCCTCATCAATCCTTGACCAATGTCTAATTACACTTCTTTTGAAAGCCCTGTTCTTGTCATAAAACTCCCTGCCTGGAGTTATTTAGTTTTATCTTTTATAACGTTCCTTATTTAGACCTCCTGTGTTTCTCTTTTTCACTCTTGATTCTGTTCTTCCTCCTAGATCAGTTACTGGTTTTGTGTCTTGTCTCATGTTTCCTGTTTTATTTTGAAATTATGCCCTCCCTTCTATGTCTCTTTAATGATGATGATTCCCTTCACCTGTGTGATTGTCTCACCTGTGCTTGATGTCTCGCCTGTGTATTTAGTCTCTGTGTTCCCTGAGTCTGTTGTTGGGTCACTGTTCATCTTCCCTGTTGCACCATGTGTTTTTCAGCATTCTTCTCTGTTTGCAGGTTTCCACTGATCTCCAGAGTTTTCTAGATAGTGTCAGTTATTTGGTTGATTTCTTTTGTACTTTGTTTTTGTGTTCGTCCAAATTTTTTGTGAGGGATTGGTTTTTGATTTCGGAACCCTTTATGTTAGTTAAAAATAAAGATGTTTGAGTTTATCTACATTTGGGTCCTGCACTTTTGTTTTTTGATTTTCAAAACATTGACAGTTCTAAGCTTATCTCATGCTGATTCAAAAACCTAGCAGCTAGTCTTAGTTGTGATAATCTACCATCCTCCAGGCTCTTATTCTGGATTATCAGAATTCTCTAAGTTTATAGATAACTGGAGCACTGAAAAAATATTTATTGTTGGTGACTTTAATATCCATGTTGACAAAGAAAGTGACAGCCTCAGCTCTGCTTTCATGTCCTTAATAGACTAAGCTGGTCTTACTCAGGCTGTTCATGAATGGTTAGGAGTGTTCAGCCTGACCATCAAACTGGGAGCTAAAGGGTTAAGACAGGCTGGTGGTCAGGGTGTTTGCTCAGGTCTTCATCCTGATAAACAGAGTCCTCCTCATCACCTCTGTTGGGGCCAAAAGGAAATCTGATTTAAAAAATAAATGTATTTTATGCTAAACCGAATTAAAGGGACAGTTCAGTATTTTTGAAGTGGGGTTGTATGAGCTCCATATGGTCACTAAGGACATTAGATACTGTAGAAAGTTCTCTCCTCTCCACCAGAAAGCCACAGCCTGTGACCATCGGTGACGAAGAAAAAGACGCTAATAGAAAAGTACCGTACCGGAGTTAAAGGCTATTTTCTCTGTCTACAAGAACTCAAATCAAAAAGTAATACCACAGTTTAAGACTACGCTACATGGACAATTTTTGAAGTGCATTAATCTTACGGAAATATAAAGTTTATCCGGACCTAAGCCGACTCCGCTAAATCATTCCGCCGTAGTTAGCTAGCTGCTTTTAATGGCTGTTTTAGACTAATTAAAAGCACGTTATCAGACAAATATTGCTGAGATGGGTTTTTGTGATGCTTCCCTTGATTCAGAGACAGATGTGCATCATGGAGAACTCAGCTTTCACCGTATTCCTCTGCGTAACGAGGGCATTCGGTTATACAGTATAGTGAATGCATCTCTGTTACCTGTTAGCTGACAGATTGTTATGATCAACAAACAGCCTCCTCTACTCTGCTTATTTGTCTCTGACAGATCATTATTACTTACTCTGAGCAGAAAAAAGTCCTTCAGGTCTGGGACGTTTTTCCATTCCTCACACCGCTGACAGGGGGACTGATTTAGCTGAGGGACACTCCGCCCCTTCCTCTCTCAGCTGATCAAAACAATGGCACGCTAACGGCTGCTGTAGCTTCGTGTAACTTTTATCAAGTATCATAACTCTTCTGTTTTGACTGTCAGCGGTGTGAGGGATAGACAATGCAGGAAATTAAAAAAGGGATTATTATGACAGCGCCGATGAAGTCTCATTCAGTTTGGAGTCAAGAGGATACCTGAACCGGACTTTACAGAGGACGAGTCGCTAAAGAGGAATACAGAGGAAACATATGGAGCCTGGACATCAAGATAGAGACGTAAATAAACAGTGTTTGACCTGGGAATATGTGATATGGATGGCTGTATACTCGTCAAACGGATTTCCTTTCCCGAAGTTTTGTGGAGATACTTCAATTTCCCGAAGATAAACTGGAAAAACGTCCCAGACCTGGAGGACCTAATGACAGTTTCTGCTCAGAGTAAGTAATAATGATCTGTCAGAGACAAATAAGCAGAGTAGAGGAGGCTGTTTGTTGATCATAACAATCTGTCAGCTAACAGGTAACAGAGATGCATTCACTATACTGTATAACCGAATGCCCTCGTTACGCAGAGGAATACGGTGAAAGCTGAGTTCTCCATGATGCACATCTGTCTCTGAATCAAGGGAAGCATCACAAAAACCCATCTCAGCAATATTTGTCTGATAACGTGCTTTTAATTAGTCTAAAACAGCCATTAAAAGCAGCTAGCTAACTACGGCGGAATGATTTAGCGGAGGGACACACGGCGTGAGTCGGCTTAGGTCCGGATAAACTTTATATTTCCGTAAGATTAATGCACTTCAAAAATTGTCCATGTAGCGTAGTCTTAAACTGTGGTATTACTTTTTGATTTGAGTTCTTGTAGACAGAGAAAATAGCCTTTAACTCCGGTACGGTACTTTTCTATTAGCGTCTTTTTCTTCGTCACCGATGGTCACAGGCTGTGGCTTTCTGGTGGAGAGGAGAGAACTTTCTACAGTATCTAATGTCCTTAGTGACCATATGGAGCTCATACAACCCCACTTCAAAAATACTGAACTGTCCCTTTAAGGAAAGAATATGAATTTAAATCATCTGTTATGAATTTTCTTGCCTTCCTAATTGTTATGTTAGTCAATATTTATTTGAATTAATGTCTAAAGTAAAAGGACAACATTTTTTTTGTTTATAATAACAAATTGACCGAGTTAATTTTCATTTTTTCAGCCCATCCCTATGTACCCAAGTCACTGCCTGCTTCAGGTTATTTGATGTAATTAGTGACACCTGGCTATAGAGGATTGGGGGTGGGAGCATAAAAGTTTGTTGACCCCAAAGACCAGATTGACAGAAGATAGTAACATTTACTTTTTGTTTTATCCATAAAGTTATGATTGTAAATGTTTTTTTTTTTTTTTAATAAACCTTGGAAGTGGATCTGTGGCTGATTTTTGTTTGGACTGTGTGTATTAGACCCACTCAGCAGTGGTTTTTTGGAAGCTTGAAGCCACAACCTCTGAGTAACTTAGGGTGCACTCACATGAGCCATCCCATCTTGTGCTTTGGTTCAATTCACATCCCTGTTGATCAGTGGAGCTCTGATCATGTGTTTTAAAGAGGTTTGTGTTTTTGATCCTGTGACAGCAAAATATCAAATAAAATAAAAAACTGAGGGCAGTCACAGTTATTCGGGGATTTTTTCCCGTCTGTCTATTTGCTCCTTTTTAAAACTGAGGTTTTCAATGGAAAAATATCTTGCTCCATTTAAAGGTCATTAAAGTTCGTTTTTCTCTGACAAATATTAATGTTGGTCCACAAATAACATTCCATGTCTGGTTTTCTCACAAATCGTATCCTGCTCCACTTCCTGCTGCAGTTTACCTGAGTCTGATCATCTGTTAATGTTTTACAGCCTTATATTTTGGATTTACACAAACAAGCTATCCCAATTCTGTGTGTCACTAAATATTCAGTTTTCACATTAGCTGGTCTGTGTGTGGATGAGATGAAAGAGTTGAATGACTGTTTAATCAAATGACCTTTAATATGACCATAAAGGGTTGAGCTGTGAGGATGTGTCTTGTAGTCTGCAGGAGAGGCATATGTGTGTCCAAGTATGATTCAGAGAGAGACAATGTGAGTGCAGGCCGGCCAGGCCCTCTTTAAGAGGACACAGATCAGCAGCCATTGTTTGAGTGAGCCCTAAAACATGGAGGTCAAAGATCACTCTTTTCAGAACACTCACCTGTCCTTAGCAGGTCTGTCCTCCTTAAATTGAGGGGGATGATTTCTAGAGCGGTCACTCCTCATGGAGACATGGCTGGGGACAGGAGATTCTGGTCTCTTCATCCTGATAAACAGAATCATCTTCATCACCTCTGAGTAAGAAGAGTTCAACTTTGATCACGGCCAACACATCGCGGGAGGGTTAGCCTGGCCCCATCGCGGCTGTACATTGACTTTACATGGAGAGTGGTCACCGAAGTCGCGTTCTGTGTGAATGCACCTTAACACCACCTTCAGCCTCAGTCAACCTCAGCTGCCTCAAATTGATTATCAGCCTGCAGTAGATACAAGCTGGAGTTCTTCAGCCTCTAATCACCAGGGGCCTCATGTACAAAGACTTGCGTGGATTTCATACTAGAACATGGCGTACCATCAAATCCCGAAAACGTCGTACGCACAAAAATATCCAGATGTATGAATTTGTGCGCACGGATGAATCCAAGCACATATCCTTTGTACATCCCAGTCAGCGTGGAACTGAGCGCACATGTTGGAGTACCCGACTCCTCCCCGTCCACGCCTCCAAATACATACACAAATCACATTTAAATGAGCCCTGCGCTTGAGATTTCCCCTCTGGATGATCAGAAAATTAAAAAAAATATAAAAATAGTAAGATGGTCTTAATAAAGAATGTCATGGAAAGTGCATTTGAGGCACTACTCCTTGAAGTGGAGGCGCGCAAAAACGTGCTCTTTGACAGGCTTTCCTGACATAATATATTGGAATAATATCAAATAATTATAAGCAACAAATACAAGACGAGTAAGTGGGAGAGTGTGTGAGGCTGTCAGAGGGCACACAAGCAGAGATGAAGAAATTGGTCCGATGGGGGGGCGGGTGCAGGAGAAGAAGTGAACAGACTCTGCTCTCTCAGGGCTGGTTGGAGCACATGTAAATACCCCAAGGTAAATACCTGTGTATTTGTGTAAGTCACATTATGTTTTCATACACAGCAACATAAGACTGGGCTGAACTCGGTATATCGCATCCCCCTTTTTATTTCTTTTGAACCGAAAAGCGGCCGCTCTGTCCTAATGGAAGATCGCTGCAGAGGAGATAAAAGACATAACAGAGACAAAAACTTTGTTTAATCATCTGTTCTGATGTTTGTTAGTTTATCTGAGAGTAGATCAGACAGGAGCTTACTGTTCACTCAGTCACGGTGTCTCATATAAACATAATGTAGTGCTGAATTGTGCACGGATGGCAGCTGTAGATCACCAGTGATCTGTTAATAATAAAAGCTTAAAAACACGTCTGTATGAAAGTTGGCTGTGAATTATTTGTCAGGTTTTTAAGAAGAGTCGTTAAAAGTTGATTTCAGCTTGAATATCCCAATTAATGAATAAAAACATCTGGCATTCCCTGTCCTGGAAACTGTTATTTCTGCCTTATAAATCTCATTAAAGATTTTGGTACATTATTAATAAATAAAACAACAGATATTATAATACAAACAGCGTAAAGAGGTGTGATTTGTTTTTTTCTCTTAATCTGTGCGTAATACGGGCTCCAGTCGATCATCCAAGTGAGCTCCCACTTTCTCTCGTCACTCCCTTGTTTATGCATTAATTAACAATAATCATCATCTGTATATATTAACCTCTGATTATGTTCTGGCCCGACATGAAGTGACTCTAAAGAAAAAATATGGCCCGAGGCCAAACTTGCTGATCCCTCGGACAGAGGTTCGTGCGTAAACGCTGTTTGGTGTTATTTGGTTTGAAAATCTTCTGAATTTAAATTTAAACATGCCTCCATATCAAACAGGACATCACAGTAAACCTGATTTACAGTTTTTGTTCATTAATTTTCTAAACTACTAACATGGATCAAACCCTGTTGTTGCAAATCAGCGCAGAAGTGCATCGGAGAAAGGCGAGGTTGATCATTTCACACTTTTACGCACGGGGTTATTAAGATGACTACACAACACACAGAGACAATCAGGGGCTTAATAGAAAGATCTTAAGATGTAGTTTAATCAGCAAAAAACAGGAAGTCACAAACATCAACCAATGATTAGTAAAGATGCTGTAAAGACGGTATGGAATTGGGGGCGCACATTCTCAATGCGCATAATGAGGATTATCTTAAGACTACTGTAATACATTTACTGACCAAGAAGTCCCCATCATGCACAGTGCCAGCGTTTAGTTTATTTTTTTTTTTGTAAAAAAAAAAAAAAAAAAGAAAAAAAGGCCACCTCGCCACAATGTTGGTTAACGGCTTTTGCACCTCACATAGCCTATGACCTTTACATTGATCTAATAAAATGTTTCCTGTTGACATACACACATTCATCATGTGATGGCTCTTTTATGGTAATGTGTGTGCAGCAGACAGTTCTGATCACATTGGGGAAATCGTCTTTCACTGCAAATTGTACTTTAATGTTGAATGCCGGCTGCGGCTCTGCGCACGGTTTCAGGAGGACTGACCTCTGGAACTAAAAACGGCTGATGATCGTCATCATTTTTCTGTAAATCCTCTCAATCTCCGAACACACGCTCTCATCGTATTGCAACATTTACAGCGTCTTCTCACACTGCTAAAGCAGCCGTTTTGTTTAATGGTATTTTATCCACAACTATTACACATGTAACTGCAGACACGTGGGTGTGTTAATTGTTCATAAGTGTTAATTGTCGTTGTGTCTCTGACAACTACTTGTTTTCACATTTATTTAGCCTATTTAACACTTTCCCGGCATCACCTCTAAGTGTCGCCAAAAGAGCAACAGCAGTAGAAACGTGCGTACGCCAGCCATGAAGCTGGCGTGAGGCACCGCACATTTCCACGGTCATTTCACTCTTGATACATTCGCCACGCGTTTTTGTCGCGTCGCACCTTTGTACATGAGGCCCCAGATTGTTCTGCCTATCAGGATGGTAACTCTTTCAGGTCAACGTTACGTGATGGAAAGAATCTACTGTTGTTCTTTGTGTTAACAACCTTGGTTTTCTTGTGTGCCTCAGGATGACTCTGTCGTTACTCATCAGTTGTTTTTTGGATCAGCTCTCAACCTTCAACAGATACTTAAAGGTGCTATGAGGAGAATCTTTTTCCAGTGACAAAAAGACTCTGCTACCCATGAGCACGCACAGTGACTGTCGTAAAGACATGACCCAAGCCAAAACGTGTGTTTGTTGTGATGCTAATGAATGTAGCTCGAACCTTCCTCAGAACTCTGCATTGCTTTACAACTTATTTTTTGAACAACTTACAGGATGCAAAGTGACAAGATAATGTATCTCTTTCTAGTTAGTTACGTAGCGGTAGTTTTTGATGTGTGATAACAGGCAATTTTTGGAAAACTTAGTATCGTAGTTTTGTAAACGGCTATATATGGTTACTTACAGCCCGGTGCTCTAAGACGTGTCTGAATAATATAGATTTGCTCTAGTTTTAATTGTCTTGTTCCTGAAGTTGAGTATCCAGGCCAGTCCAGCCCTGTCCGACCTGACCGTGAAGCTAAGGAATAGCATTTATAGATAACCTATTTTGATGCTATAAAACTCATCTTAAAGTGTGTATTTTCATCAGGCATATATCTAAAAGTGAGACTTTTTTGTAATTACTTAGAAACCCCTCATAGCATCTTTAAGAAATAACCCACCAACTATCATCTTTAAACACATAAAAATGATGTTTGAGTCTGAGTTTCTACATTTTTGGTCCAGAGAAATATCTGCTTTCCCTCAGACAAAATCAATAATGAACAATTAACCAAACTATCTGTTGATAATGGACTGATGATGATGAAGATCATGATGAAGATGATGGAGTGATGGTGTCAGAGTGTGATGGTTCAGATCTTCATCTCACCTCAGACCCTGGTCTTCTTTAATCAGAGAGGTTTTAGATGGAGGGACCCCCTCCTCTGGTTCTTCAGTCTGGTCCATAGCAGAGCGCCCCCTGCTGTCTGTCAGCTGTGATGAAGGAGTCAGAGAGCAGAGCGTGAACAACAAACTCTTCCTGCAGGAGGGTCTTCAACATTTGGAAGGTGATTGCACAAATGTTTAGTCTGTTCCTGCTCACTGCTGTTTCCTGCTAAAGTGGTGACAGTTCTCTGTCACTTCCTGTTTGTGTCTATGGCTGTGTGTTTGTCTCATACTGCTAATGCTAATTACAGCTATTCAACATTTAACTCTGAACATACCTACTCTGTTTGATTGTCAAACTTTAAACATACTAAGGTTCAATTAATTGCTCCAGTTAGTTGCTCAGCGGCAGTAATTAAGTTCATTTTCTGTCTTCTGCTCTGAGCCTAGCCAAGCCTAGCTTAGCATTTAGCTTCTCTCTGCCTCTTCCTCTCCTGTCTGATGTGCTATATGTTCACTTCCTCCTCACCCTCATTTCCTGATGATGGTAGCTGTATGAAGTGTGGCTTGTTTTCAGCTCTGGAGGTGAGGGTCACTGATCTGGAGAAGCAGCTCTGCACCTCTGAGACTAAACCTTCATCTGCAGTCACAGTTATCTAGCCTGCTGTAGCGGGTGTTAGCAGAGTTAGCGAACAGTCCCCACTGCAGAGGTGGCCCAGATACAGCAATGAATTATGGTACTGATCTGAAAATCAGTGCAGTCCATTCATCTGAGTGTTTTGGACAAAAAGCAAAATAAATGGGCATCAAACACTCTTTTTACTTTTAGCTGATCTTACGAGGGCAGGTCCAGAACCCTGTGCCTGACCCATGGGGATCACAGCTCCTGAGCCCACAGCTACGATGTGGATAGAGTGACACAGTCAGCAGCTCTGAGTGTCAGCGTTGTGATTGTGTCCACCGACTCTGAGGGGGTCTTTGTTTGCATAAATGACCTCCTTCAGGATCTAGAGGTGAGAAAAACAGTGACGGTTTGAGTGTCTGCAGGAGTATGATGGCACACTGGATCGCCCTTGATTTCTGTCATAATGATGGACAGCCTCCAGAACATTCTGTCATTTATCAACAAATCTGTCAATGACAGAAAAATATATTTAATTAACACGACCCTGCTACACCACTTAACCTTTCAGGGTTGTGGGGCTGGAGCCTGTCCCAGTTTACATTAGAGGAAAGACAGGGTCACCCTGGACCAGCAAATCACAGGGCCACACAGAGGAAGACAGACAAATATTGAAACATCATTCACAACCAAGAGTAACCCGGATTTCCACATTTCCAAAACTCTACCTCGAGTACGAGCATCGGCCTTCGGTCTGGCCGAGGTCATTTGGCCTTGGCCATTTGCAGCAGAAGCACAGGGCTGCTGACTGAGCAGCGGTCTCTGTTTGAGGAAACACGGTGTTCTGATCATTTAGAGCTGTGAGGAAGGACTGAATCAGTTTAATGAGGTCAATAAAGTTAGCAACTCTGTTCAAACATGTCTTTGGTTCAATCAGCTGTGGTAAATGACCTTACTACACTTCAGTCAGCAGAGAAAATCCTACTGAGCATGTGCAGAAAACAACAGAGGGTGTTAACTGATGGAACTGAGACTAGAAGCCAGGTGTGAAAGTAAGATAAGATTCTTGCAGGAACTGTGCAACTCAAAAAAAATTTTTTAGCTTGCACGCTTTGCTTCCTCCTGCCTCTACTCTCTCACTCTCAACTGTGGCGAAGAAGAAGAAATTACTGAATTATTAGCCTGCTAAAATTAGACTTGTCGCCTGCTTGACACATTTATACAAAAAAAAAGTAGAAAAAAGAAGTTATATGTCAAATTTTACAGCAGCTTTGTTAGTGGCTGCTTTGGCATTAATGGAATGAAAGGGAGAAAAAGTAAAAATCTTATGGTACATAAAAACTAATAATGAATCAAAGTCAGTGTTGTTACTAATCTTTGTTATATCCAAGATAGTGATAACAGATAAAAAATCCCCAGACTCCAAAAATTTTTCATATTGAAAATCAGTCATTTTGTGTGTGTTCTTTCCCAAAACCAGTGAAACCTCTTAGAAAATTGGCATTTAAAATATTGAAATTCAATAATAAATGGTATTAATTGTTTTTATTAATTTTTAATACATTTTTGATCAAAACTGAAGTAAATTAACACACCTATGCAAGAAAGTAGAAAAAATCTGATATACTTTACAGCAATTTTAGTTAGTGACTGTTTATGGCCCAAATGAAAGGATGGGAATTGGAACAGTACCCAAAGGTTAATTCAGTGTCATAATAAAAATGTAGGCTATCTCATGCTGCAGCTGCAGCAGTGTTCTAGCTGTGAGCTGCACAGCTGGCTTACATCCTAGGCCCACAGTTAATGTACACTACACAAAAAAATCATACAGCCTACTTTTGTGTTCTGGTCTAGTGACATTGTCAGCCGTTTTTGACAGAAGGATAGACTTCATGGCTCATCTCTGGTCTACTGCATAGCCTACCTTCTCCATGTGCTTCCTCTTCACTTTCCGCTCTCTTTTCCCCAACCTGCCTGTCATCCCTCTTTCACTTGAACATACAGTCAATTTTTCTTTGTATTTCTTTGACCTGTCTTGACTGTCTGGGGCACCTTACATCACCTAGGCAACCAGCCATCCAATGAAAAGACTGCATTGAGTTTTCTCACTTCCACGTGTGGTTGTTTGCGGAAGGAGTGGTCCTGCTCACATGACAGAGAGACACAGAGTATTTAACGACGAAAAAAACCGAACGCTATGTATGTAACCACGGTTCTGTGAATCCTGGATAACCGCCAGAGACGGTGCTTCAAAGCACTGGATGGCCTTATACCAACATGGTCATGAGGAATCACCTTACGCAATGCATTGCATTGAGGCTGAAGGAGGCGTCAAAACAATCCCTGCCAGTGGATGGAGGGTGTGAATGTTTAACTTTGTAGAACTGGAGAAGGTGCTCGGTGATCCCCAAAAAGCCGCAGCATAGATTGCCTCCAGGGGTACACCCTGGGGGGCTGCCCACGACATGTAGATAGCTAGTACACCAGTTGGCGAAGTGCACCCAGCTGCCTAATACCTTTGATTGATCACCTCCACAATCCAATGATACAACCACTGTTTAGAGGCAGTTAGCCTTTTTTCTTGGGCCACTGTGACACAAATATTGGTCAGATCTACGTATACCTGCTGTGCTGTCCACCTATGCTCTCAGGGCAAGTACTGGACATAGTGACATAGCAGCGTCGCCTTGCTGACATTTCCCTCAGATAGAGGGTCAAAATGTGCCAACTGTATTGACTGATTTACACTACAGCGAGTGACTGCCTACTACAAGTTAGAACCTATTACGGTAAGTGAGTACTGTAGAAATTATAGCCTAGTGTTCTTCAGGCGCATTAAAGCCTTGTTCAACACATCACAGAAGCCATATTCTGGAGATGATTTTTATGTATTCATTAATTTTACATTTATTTCAGTAAAATTTGCTTGAAAAAAGAAAGGGCTAGCATTGTATGCATGAGAGAAAGTTGCTTTTCAGAGGTGTTCCGGTGCATTCCAGCTTACTTTCACCTCTGCTAGAAGCTCCTCCCTCTGAGGGTCAACGGGCAGCGTCTGTGAACAGGAGTCAGAGGACGGAAACAGGGAAACACTTTAATGGATGGTTTTCTTCATGATCTCACATGAAACATTCATCCTCAGCTGATGTTTGTTTGAAAAATAATGAATCAAACTTTTGAACCATGAAGTTGAAGAAGCAGAGATTTGACAGTAAAGTCCATGTTTGGACAAAAAGGAGTCATTTTAATTCACTGATTTCAGAGTTTGGAATCATTTGCTGTCACACCAGCACAGGTAACTGACCTATTATCAAGTCCCGCCTTTTACAGGAAGTGATCCTCTGCCAAGCCCCGCCTCCTTAGTAACTGTTGCTTGGCTAGACAAACTCAGCTGCTGCTCCCTCCTATCCCATTTCAAGACCACTGACAGTAACTCACGATGTCTCAAGCTCGTCTTCATATCTAATTTATTTGATTCTATTGAGCTATGTGAGGTCATCCATCATCAGCTGTTCACATCAACAAAATGCTTCATTATTTCCTTTGAATGTTCCTGGAACACCAAATGTTGTCAGATTAGAAATGTTCCCTCTGACCTTTGAGTGAAGACAAGTTTACTTTGAGAAATTTTCAGAGTTGAAGTAAAATGATAAAACAATTTCAACACAATGCACCAAAACAGACTCTCCAATCAGAGAGCTGACAGTCAATAGACTTCTCTGAGTTTACTGTGGATGTCAAGCATGAAAATAACATTGAATTTAAAAAGTCCATTCAAATCAGCAAATCACTTTTGTGTTAAAGAATCCAGTTTTTTATTTTGTTGCCATAGTCCCTGAACCTAAGTTCAGTATTTATTGAGTTGTTGTGTCCCTTGTGTTGACCCTGATAGCTGATGTTAAGAGTAAACATTAGCTTGGCTCAGTCTGTGAGATGAAATAATCTAAAATGATGGCAGCACACGCAGACTGGTACTGTAACATGACGCTGTTTCATCCATTAAAGTTACAAACCTAAACATGTCATGTTGTTTTGGGATCAAAAGGAAATCACTCCCATGATTCCCTGAGAACCTAACAGTCATCTTTTGTTATTGTTTTGATGGAGAACCCTCTAGTGGCACATGAATTTAAAGGTACAGTGTGTATTATTAAATGCTATCTAATATAACAGACTTGGTAAAAAATGGAATAGATTACTTAACATTATATTTAAATTAGTTTCTAATCAGCCTTAAATAATTAATGTTTTGTTTTCGTTACCTTAGAATAAGTCATTTATATCTACATAGGAGCGGGTCCTCTCTTATGGTGGCTTCCATCTTGCGTCGCCATCTTTTCTACCATAACTCAGGACGGAGAAACTAAACACTTTTGAGTTTTTTTGTTGACGCCTACTGGAAATGCACAGTTGTGAAATAGATGGAGAAGAACAGAGTGATTACCAAGCAGCTGTGCTAATACAAACAAACATGGAGGACCACACGTACAATTTGCCATCAGAGGAGCGTGAATCTTTGTCAAAGAAATGAAAACGGGACGAAGCCAAACGCAATCAGGACAGAAAAACAAAAAAAAACAGGGTCAACATCGGCGCTGACTTTTCCAGATGCAAGTCTCTGAAGGATGATTTTGCAGACAGACGCCAAAGTTGCCTGTTTTTTGCTGGACAGGTAAGACTAAGGGCTCTAATTCTGTAGAGCAGGCGCAAGCGCAGGTGCACCTGCCTGGCCCGGCCTTCGCTGCGCGGACTGGGTGTGACCTGCGCACTTTGCAAGTTTCCTGCAGTGCCAAGAGAGGCGCACTCATGGTGCACAGGGGCGCAGAGGTTGCGCGTCCACGCCCACGTCTCTGCCTCCCCGCGCAAATGTCAGAATAGGAGGAGAATAGACGTGAGTGGGATTATCACAGCCGATCGCAGTCTTCACCAATCAAATGAGCGCCTCTCCTGTGGCTGAGGCGCAGCGTCTGATTGGTCTGAATTATCCCCGCCACCACGGAAACAGTGTGCTGGAAAGACCCAGCAGTGGAGACGCTGTCCCTTCAGCAGGAGAATGGACAGCGGGGCACGTCAGCGTGTGGGCCAGCTCCCGGGACAGATGTAATCTGTTCCTTTGTCATTAATAGTAAAAAAAATAAGAGACAGTTACACCACAGCTGGCTTATCCATTCATAATACTTGTGATCCACCTGCACTCCTGGTTTGTCATCGCCAAATAGCAGAGCCTTTAGTGATATACTGTATACTCTCCCGGTGTCTCCTCCTCATCCTCCTTGCAATAACGCTCTCCATCTTTTTAGATCACGTTAAAAATAAAGACTAAAATAGAGGAATATGGGAAGTAACAGGTAAATCCTGAGTGACATACATTTATTTTCTCTCCTTTTTCTTCGTCTTTTTCCCCCTTTTTTTCTTTGAATTTAATGAAATGAGAGAAGCCAGATAAATACTCAGTATCAGATGTTAAGGCTGTTTATTGTTGACTTGTAAGATGTGCATCAAACTTCCAGCTGCCGTCAGGTTAAGTTTACATTATGACAAACGACTTTAATCTGACATCAGATGTGACGGGACAGTTAACATAGATATAAATGTACATGCTGGTTCAGACGGTTACATTAGTGATTACTGTGATTGTTTATTGCATTAAAATCTGCCTGACACTCTGGAAACCTGCCTCTGAGGCGTGCGCACATGTGCGCTTGTCACCAAATTACAGCTGCGGAGGGTGCGCTCCGCCCTGCGCCGAGGTTAGACCAGGTTGGAGCTGGCGAGCTTTCAGCGCACTTTCTGCACTGTTTTTGGCACGAAATTGTCACTGCGCCAACATGAATCTGCCGACACCTCCCCTTGGTGCGCCGTCACCTCCCCTTGGTGCGCCGTCACACCCACCTCTGCGCAGACGGTCTGCCAAATTGTCAAATTGGCAGCGCACGGCGGTGCGCTGGACGAAATTAACACTGCGCGGGGTGAGCCAGGCTTGCGCCCCCTGCTCTGTGCCACGAAATTAGAGCCCTAAGTATCGAATTGTACTCTTATATGGAGCCGAATTTATTTGTTTACTTTCGGGAGAAGTCGGAGGAAGACGCAAAGAATGTATCTGCTATGCGAGGCTTATTTCACGGCCACAAGCATTTTGAAATGATTGTCTCTTCCAAACGACCAGTGTGAGCGTTAGCAAGACTGAAAGACAATAGGGAGACAACGTCGTGCTAAAACTCCACAATTTATTCATTTTCTGTGGCAGTAAGACAAAACTAAGCTAAAAATACTTTTTGTCCATGGAAGGCCACCGTAGCTCTGGAGGTTCTCCGACAGGGAGGGGGGAGCGCTGGAGTGCTGCAGTCTCAAACCTCACCTTTAGATGCCGCTAAAAACTACACACTGTACCTTTAAGCCTGAACTGTTTAAGCCATGTGTTAATAATTAAACAATGGTCATGATTTATGGAGCAGTGATTGTATCTCCAAGGATATGAAGCAAAGTCCGTCATGCTTGTAGAGCACCATAAAACAGACCTTTGGTCGCTCCAGATGAATCACGAGGCTCCATTTACTGATACCACCTTAAGAGTCACATTATTCTATCATGAGGACAACAAGAGTTCAGGAAAATACTGCCTTAAAAATCAAAACATGAGACCAAACCATCATTCCTGTTCATGACAAAGAGAGCTCAGATTAATGAGGATGTTTCAGGGTGTATAGCAGTTCACTCTGTAAACACTCTTTAAATATATCTGCTCAAATCACATGGCTGACAGAGAGAGGAGTCTGCCACAGTGATAGAGCCGCCGTGCAGAGACGTTATTTTAATCTGGAGCTTCATAAATAAAAAAAAAACAGAATTAAATGAGAAAAAGAGCCTCACATTGACTGAGCAGCATGTCTGTTATATCAGTGTCTGTGTTTCATTTTAAAGAGCATCACTCAGCATTCACTCTCTTCACTGAACTGATCATCCAGACATTAAAACAGAGCAGAAATATTCAGACTGTATCAACACTCACCCTGTCTCAGATCAGTGTTTGTCCCTCTGCTTCAGTTAGTCCTCTTCAAATGGAGTCTGAGCTCTGACTGATATCACCTTTATTGTTTTATTGTGTTTTCAATCAAACCTGTTTCACCTCCTCAGAGTCTCTCCTCCCCGTTTCCTTTACTACAGATGAAGTTAATGATCTACCTTCATCAGGTCCAGTTTCTTCATCATCGTCTCCCTCTGCTGAGTTTCAAACATTTATTAAAGCTCAGCAGGTTTAGACAGATGCTCACCAAATCTACCTGGAAGCCCCATTTCCTCAGTTAGTTTGATTTCAGATGTAACAGGTATAGTCTGCCATCAGTGGACATTTCTGTGTCTCCATGTCCCATGGCAGCAGCAGCTCTCCTGACCCACGCTTAATGGATGATACAGAAGGTCAAAGGTCAGCTGACAGCCAGGCACAAGCTCCCCGTCCCTCACGTCCTCGACTCAAACACATCAGATTATTTTATACACCACAGGCTCCTCCACATTCAGTAACACATCAGCTTCTTGTTTTTGTCGTTCTTTTACAGTTTACTTTAGGACAGAGGTGAACACACTGGAACACCTCTGAAAGCAACTTTCTCTCATGCGTACAATGCTAGCCCTTTTTTTTTTTAAGTGAATTTTACTGAAATAAATGTGACATTGATGAATACATAAAAATCATCTCCAGAATATGGTTTCTGTGACGTGTTGAACGAGGTTTTAATGTACCTGATGACAATGGTCCATAATTTCTAGGCTATGGTACTCGCTTACCGGGATAGGTTTCAACTTGTAGTAGGCAGTCACTCACTGTAGCGTAATGTTAATCCAATGTCCACTGGTGTGTGTTTTTTTGCAGACAACAGGGTAGTCATTTTTGCAAAATAAAACAAAAATCCACAAGTAATGAATTGTGAGGTGAAATACTCTCTGTCTCTCTGCACCACTTCTTCCTCAAACAAGCACACGTGGAAATGAGAAAACTCAATGCATTGTTTTCATTGGATGGCTGGTTGCCTAGGTGATGTAAGGATTGACTGTATGTTCAAGAGAAAGAGGGGTGACAGGCAGTTTTAGGAAAAGAAAGGGGGAAGTGCAGAGGAAGCAGGAGCAGGTGGGCTATGCAGTAGACCAGAGATGAGCCAAAAATGGCTGACAATGTTTCTAGACCAGAACACAAAAGTAGGCTGTATTATCATTTTTTTGTTTAGTCTACATTTACTGTGGGCCTAGGTTGTTGCAGCATGAGATAGCCTACATTTTTATTGTGACACTGAATTATTCCTTGGGTACTGTTCCAATCCCCATCCTTTCAGCCTTCTGGCCATAAAACAGCCACTCACAAAAACTGCTGTAAAAATATATCAGACAAATATTTGTTCTACTTTTTTGCATACATTTGTTTATTTACTTCACTTTCTGATCAAAAATAAAATTTATTTTTTTAATTTGAATATTTTAAATGTCAGTTTCATAAGTGGTTTCACTGAATTTGTGAGGACTCACCCTCTTTCTCTTGTTCCTCCTGCTCCTTCCCCCTCCCCTCTCGGGCTCTCCTCTCTCCCTGAGTGCTGCAGCAGGGGCGTGTCCAGGTAGCAGACCTGCGCTGGAGTCTCACCTGTTTCCTGCTGCCCTGATTACCTTCACTACTTAAGTTGGGAGCTTCAGTCTGCTGATCGCTGGCTGATTGTACTTCTTTGTGTGGTTCGTCTAAACCTCAAGTCTTTCTTTAGTGCCGGCCTTAAGCTCTGTCTCCGCTACTCGGAGCTCATTTTCTCTTTTGATGTTTTTTTGCTCATGCTCACCTCACCAACCTTCTCTTTGTCTTTATCTGTACATAGTCACCTGTTTGAGTATTTTTGTTTTGGAGTGTTTCTGTGGAGAACAATAAACCCTGAGTTAAACTTTTCTGATCCTCTGCCTCTGCTCTGGGTCCAACCTTTAAAGACACGGTCATATCCAAACAGAATTTGGGGGAAAAAACACACAAATGACTGATTTTCAATATAAAAAAATAATTATATATTATATTTAATATATGTATTATAATAATGATATATTATAAAATAATTTCATACCATTAATGCCAAAAAAAGCCACAAACAAAAACTGCTGTAAAAATTCAACATATAACTTTTTTCTACTTTTTTTGTATAAATGTGTGAAGTAGGCTAGAAGTCTAATTTTAGTAGGCTAATAATTCAGTAATTTACTCTTATTCTCCAACACTGTTATTATTGTTCTGATGTAAAATCCCCCTA
This sequence comes from Scarus forsteni, assembly GCA_036419115.1. Lineage (NCBI taxonomy): Eukaryota > Metazoa > Chordata > Actinopteri > Labriformes > Labridae > Scarus > Scarus forsteni. The sequence goes on along the minus strand of JAZDUH010000222.1, from coordinate 298,863 downwards.
AAGAAATAAATGCTTTGCCACATATTACATTATGTGTCTAACATCTTACATCATGCTCTCCGGGATGTGCACAGTAGTCAGAAAAGAGCTTTATCAACATCTGTCTCGTATAATGCCTGGGCGCAAAGCATGCCAGCTAAAAAAGTTTTTGAGTTGCACAGTTCCTGCAATAATCTTATCTTACAGTCACTGCTGCTTTAGGACATTTATATTATTTCAGCTTATTTCATTTTAATCACAGTTTACCTCATCCCAAACATTTATTATAATCATTTTTATTTTAATTATCTCCCTGACCCCCTCTTTAACAGATATAGATCTTTTTATTTAGATATACTTGGTATAAAAAGGCAGATTATTGGGCTTCTCTTCTGCACAGGAACTGTAACCAGTACGGACAGAAACAGCAGCTCTGGACCAGCGGCCTGAGTCAGTGTGTGGCTGTTCCTCAGTGAATAAGATTAAGTAAACTGCACCCAACTTTAATGTGAAATAGAAATCTTGTTTCCCATAAGTAGTCCATGATTCACATATACTGTTGGACTTTCCAGAGTTGGCGTGATCCCTAAATGAACCGCCATATGCACTCCCAAGGAACAGACCCCCCTGTGATTTAAAACACTCAGAACAATCTCAGGTGACAAAGAAACCTTAAAGAACTGGTGTTAAGGTTCCAAATCATAAACTGTGTATTGATTTGAATTCAGTGTGTGTTGTACATCTCTATGTTCTTTCAACAGGCTCTCTATCATCTCCCTGAGTGAAGTTAATGAAATCTCACATTTAATCTGAAATCTGTGAAAGACCTACAACTCCATCTAGCGACTTCTCTTAGTAAGGAACAACCATAGGCATGTTAATATAATCTGCTGTGGATAATGACAATGTAATTACTGTGTGCTACAATTTATTCTAACAGTGCCTATAAGCGTAATATTAATTTATCCACAGTTGTATACAGCAATATGATAGTGATTCACAAGTATGACAATAACTGTGCTATAGTAACTGTGTGTTTTATTAATGTGTTAGAATTGTCTGATATCATCCTCTTATCATTTGTTCCTGTGTTGTCTAAGACCTTATACTTATGATGAGTCGAGTGATATGAGTAATTCATTCATTAAAGTTTAACTTAATTATTAGTCTCTAGAAGCTCGAGAGTCGTCATGTGATGTCAGCATCCTCCCACTCGAAGGTGCAGACTCCTGATGCCTTGTCATCGCTCTCTTACGCTCTTATGCTACTCTTACTCTCTTTACTCTCTTGTTCGTTTTGACTTTGTTTTTCTTATACTACGGCGTTAGCCCTCTGCCTTATAGGCACGTGTAGTTTTCTTTTCTTATGCTAACCACACATACTCTTATAATTTTTGTTTATTGAGCAACTTTGATCCACGACTTTGTCATAGCAGTATGTTAGAGTAAGCATCTTCGCTGTGGACGATCTTTGGGGTGTCTACGCTGCTGGGTGGGAGCCCGGGGATAGGTTTATAAGACGGAAGTGCAGACGGAGAGAGTGAGCTGTTTTGATGTATGACACGCTGTTGGAGGTTGTTAATAAAAGTGAGTTAACGACTCAGAAGTTTCGGTTCGTTATATGACATGGTGTTAGAAGTGGTCCGGACTGAGGAGGACCCGCGCTGATGGAAAATGCCGAATTTCAAGCCTCTGGAGAGCTTCAGCTTCGACAAGCCAGGGGAATGGCCGGCGTGGCGGCAACGTTTCATCCGCTACCGCACAGCGACAAAGCTAAGTGAGGAGGCAGAGGACGTTCAAGTAAGCACGCTGATATATTCAATGGGATATGAGGCGGAAAACATAATGAAGTCGTTCACTCATAATGACCAGTTCACTCTCTGAGTCGTACCGAGTCAGAGAGTGACGACGACTTTGATGACGTCCTGAGAAAGTTCGACGAATACTTCGTACCGCAAAAGAACGTCATACACGAGAGAGCCCAGTTCCACCAGCGGATGCAAAAACCGGAGGAGAAAGCTGAGATCTTCATTCGTGCACTGTATGAACTTTCAGAGAACTGTGATTTTGGTGACAAAAGGAACGAAAACATTAGAGACCGACTCGTGGTGGGGATACGGGACAAAGAGTTATCAAAGAAGCTGCAGCTCATAAAGGACCTGACACTGGATGTGGCTACACAGATGATCAGACAAGCCGAGGACGTGGAGCGTCAAATAAACCAGCAAGGGACGTCTTCGCAAAGCATCCAAGAGGTAAACCAGCACCACCGTCAGCCTGAGAGAGCGACACACAAAACACAGATAAATGAATGGAGAGAGAAGAGGCCAAAACAGGGCTGGAGAAATAAAGCTGAAAGAGGCCAATACAGCTAAAGTGAAGGAAGATGTCCTAGGTGTGGGAAAACACAACATAAAGAGAAATCAAGCTGTCCTGCACAAGACTCTGTATGCAGGAGATGCAACAAAAAGGGTCACTGGGAACGCATGTGCCATTCCAAAGCAGTCATGGAGGTACGTGAATTACAAGAAGAGGGGTCATTCTATCTCGGAGCAGTGAATACAGATAGCAACTCAAGTAAATGGACAGTGACTTTAGAGCTAGGCAACACCCCTGTACTTTTAAAGATTGATACAGGGGCTGACGCTACAGTGATAAACAGTCAGACGTTTCAAGCACTGAGGCAGAGCCAAGTTTCAAAGGAGCCAGATATGCCTCTTGTTAGCCCAGGCGGACATCTACAGTGTCTAGGCTTCTTTAATACAGCTCTTAGCTACAGGGGGAGACACCAAGAGGCTAAGGTGTTTGTAGTTACGGGGCCAACTGTGAACAATTTGTTGGGGAGAGAAGATGCCATTGCTCTAGGCTTAGTGAGAAGAGTAGAGGAAGTGAGTGGGGCATTTGGGGAACAAGGCACATTGAAAACAGAGCCCGTCATGATACGCCTCAAAGAGGGAGCTGAGCCCTATGCAGTAACAACAGCCCGCAGAGTGCCATTACCCGTACTGCCCAAAGTTAAGGAGCAGCTCAACAGGATGGAGAGTTTGGGAGTGATAGAGAAAGTCACCAAACCAACAGACTGGTGCAGTCCAATGGTGCCTGTTGTGAACTCAAAAGGCAAAGTGCGCATCTGCGTAGACATGAAAAAAGTCAATGAACAGGTGAAAAGAGAAAGATACATGCTACCCACTACAGAGGAAGTCCTGGCGAAACTTTCAGGGGCAAAAGTCTTCTCCTCCCTCGACGCATCCAGTGGGTTTTGGCAAATCCCTTTGCATAATGAGAGCAGCCTGCTGACGACCTTCATTACACCATTTGGCAGATTTTGTTTTAAATGACTGCCTTTTGGCATCAGCATAGCGCCTGAAATTTTCCAGAGGAAAATGCACGAGACCTGAAGGGGTGGAAGTCTACATGGACGATGTAATTGTCCACGGATCCAGCATGCAGGAGCATGACGCACGCCTAAAAAGGGTTCTGGACAGAATAGACAGGGCCGGACTGAAACTGAACAAAGGGAAATGTCGGTTCAGACAGCACCAGATACATTTCCTAGGACATGTGGTGAGCGAGAGAGGGGTTCAGCCAGACCCAAAGAAAGTGAAGGCGATTGCTGACTTGCCAGCGCCAACAAATGTAACTGAACTGAAGCGAGCACTTGGAATGATAAATTATGTGGGGAAATACATACCCCACCTGGCAACCATCGGTGGGCCACTATATGACCTCCTCAGGACCAGCAGGGCATGGACGTGGGACGACATGCAAGATAAGGCCTTTCAGAGCCTAAAGAATGCTCTGATGACCACCCCTGTACTGGCACATGACGGCCCCAAAAGGCCGACAGCTGTGTCAGCTGATGCCAGTAGCTATGGGCTGGGAGGGGTGCTCCTTCAACGACATGAGGACTGTTGGAAACCGGTCGCTTACTGCTCCAGAAAACTGACATGTGCAGAGACGCGGTATGCACAAATAGAAAAAGAGTGCTTGGCAGGAGTATGGGCGTGCGAGCGGTTCGCAAAATATCTGAGTGGTATGGATCGCTTCAAACTGATAACTGACCACAAGCCTCTGGTCCCCCTGGTCAACACCAAGGATTTGGATACTGTACCGATAAGGTGCCAGAGACTACTCCTCCGGTTAATGAGGTTTAATGCAGCAGCAGAGTACGCACCTGGTAAGACTCTGGTGGTGGCAGACACTCTGTCCCGGAGTCCAGCAGACAGCACCATGGACAGTGACACTGAGGCTGATGTCTGTTGTTATGTTGACTCCATCATGAACACTTTACCTGCTTCCAGGGGAAAGCTGGAGGAGATCAGGAGAGCCACATTATCTGACAGTGGACTACAAGCTGTGTTAAAGCTAGTGAGAGACGGGTGGCCAGATCACGAGAGTCATCTTCATCCATCAGCGAAAGCATACTTCCAAAACAGAGGCGAGCTCTCCGAGAGCGACGGGCTAGTCACCAGAGGGAGCCGCATTGTGATACCACCATCACTGAGAGAGGAGATACTGACCAGGATCCACGAGGGGCATCAGAGTCTCTCCAAGTGCAGAGAGAGGGCACAGGCATCAGTGTGGTGGCCGGGCATATCATCTGATTTGAAAAAAAAGCTGGAGAGATGTGAGTTCTGTTGTGAGCATAAGAGAGCACAGAGGAAAGAGCCACTCAATCCTACCTCACTACCAGACAGACCCTGGCAGCGGGTCGGGATGGACTTATGTGAACACAAAGGGAAAAACTATTTAGTGGTTTCGGATTATTATTCTCGCTACCTGGAGGTACTGGAGCTGCCTCTGACAACAGCAGGCCAAGTGATAGAGAAGCTGAAGGCTACCTTTGCCAGGTACGGGGTTACCGACACTGTATGCTCTGGCAATGGGCCACAGTTTTCATGTGACTCTTTCAAGAAATTCAGTCAAGAGTACGACTTCACGCACTTCACATCTAGCCCACACCACCCATCAGGAAACGGACAGGCTGAAAGGGCGGTGCAAACTGCGAAACGGATCTTGCAGCAGGAGGACCCCCTACTGGCCCTCATGAGTTTTCGTGCAACTCCCACTACATCAACAGGTGTGAGCCCGGCTGAGCTTTTGATGGGCAGAAAAATCCGCACGACACTGCCAACTCTAGACTGTAACCTGAGTCCAAGGTGGCCGGACCTGTCCCTCGTCAGGCAGAAGGACGCACTGGAGAAGGAGCGGCAAGCCTTTTACTTTAACAGGAGACATGGAGCACGACAATTACCTGTCTTGCAGCCTGGCAGCAAGGTCCTTGTGAAACTGGACTCAGAAAAGCGCTGGAATACCCCATCAGTGGTGCAGCGGGATGCCGCCACCCAGCGCTCATATGTCATCGACTCTCCAACAGGGGGAGAGAAACGGCGGAACCGTCGTCACCTGCAGACCCTCCCTCAGGGGACTGAGACAAGTGCACCTGGAAGACCAGAGCCTCAGCTGAGTCTATCAGTGTTTCCTCTAGGTTCATTGCCTTGGGGCGGCGGGTTCGGGGTTGCGGGGGTCTGTCAATAATGCTCCATAATATAATTAAAGAGTATTTAGATCTGAATAAATAGTGAGCACTGTGGGCACACAACTACAACATTCTCAAAAGAATTTAAAATAAACCGCATAAAGTATAAAAAGTATCTAAAAAAAACAGGAAGAATGTAACATTTCATGTAACCATGTAAGCTCAGCAGGTGGAGAGAAGATGAATCATAAAGTTATAGCAAGTGACTGACAATGAGGAGAAACTACATGCTGAAAGTTTCCTACACTGCTGCTAGCTGTGCTTCCCTTCTTAGTAAGGACAATTGGCTTAAAAATGCTGAGATTTTTGCTTGGGGAGATTGTTTGGTAAGCTTCAGGTCATCCATTAATGTTTGTTTAAATTGTTTTTTTTTTTAATAATATTTTTTTACCGTTATGGTCGCTCCTTCATCCGCCGTGTGAGTGTGTGTGTATGTCTGTATGTGTAGTGTGTGTGTGTCTTTATCATCCCCTTCACACAACGCACCGCTTCCAGTCATTTCAATGAGGGACAGGCGGCAGACAGCACGCGGTTTGGACCGCCGCGGTAGGAGCGGTTGCCGCCGAAGAGCACGCGCACAGATTTTGGCCTGCAGCTCAGAGTCCAGCGTTTTGAACTTTCTGGCTGTAGTCGCCTGGCAGCAGCAAATCATATCGTACTATCGAAGAACTGGACGTGGGGAAGCATTTCTACTGAATTGTTTTTCGGGAAGGGAGTGTCATAGTAGTATGTCAGAGTGAGCATCTTCAGAGTAGACGATCTTTGTAATGTTAACGCTGCTAAGGAGGAGCCCTGGGATTGGCTGAGGGTTACGGAAGTGTAGACTGAGAGAGAGAACTGCTAACTGTATGACACGCTGTTTGAGTCTGTTATTAAAGAGAATTAATGATTCAGAAGTTATCGGCTCGTTCTATGACAGGGAGTGTTGTGAGACACTTTTAGGTGGCCTCTGCTCTGGCGTTAAGCTGAATCACCGCTCGTCTCGGCCAGCGGTGGCAGCAGCCTCAATAAAGACTGCATGTGGGGGGACTCCGCCTGCAGAGAGACGGTTTGGTTGCCGCGCGGCTTATCGGTGTTGCACAAGAGGAGGGAGGAGGCGTTTCTCAGAGCGGAGAGGAAAAATGCATTTTATTAAATGTAAGCAAACCATAGCAACACAACTATGGGCAAGGTAGTTATCTGCCTCAGCACCCGCGACACCCGATTTAATGCAGGACTCTGATGTGAAGGCGGCGACATGATGCTGCAGTGGTGTATTTACAGTTTTTTAAAAAAATTGCAGGAGCGGCGGGTAGGATGTAGGAGCGGCAGCCCGCCGCTCCTAAATGAATGTAGAGGAAACACTGGTCTATCCACTGACTGTGAGGATACTCTGGACTTGAAACATCTGTCGAAACAGACACCCGATGGTCTGACCATTACTAGATCGGTACGAGTCTGTAAACCTGTTGAAAAGTTGAACCTGTAGAGTTTGTATTAACTGTTTGGGGAGGCATATGTTTGTTTGGAGCATCTAGTAATGGCTATTGAGACCAGTGTTCAATTTTTCCACCTAAATGTCACTATGTTATGATAGCAGACAGTTGCTGTAAGGTTGAGTGTGTTCAAGGATAATATTTCCCAGCTTCTTGTTAAAAGCTAAAGAAAAGGGGGAAGGTGTCATAGCAGTATGTTGGAGTAAGCATCTTCGCTGTGGACGATCTTTGGGGTGTCTACACTGCTGGGTGGGAGCCCGGGGATAGGTTTATAAGACTGAAGTGCAGACGGAGAGAGTGAGCTGTTTTGATGTATGACACGCTGTTGGAGGTTGTTAATAAAAGTGAGTTAACGACTCAGAAGTTTCGGTTCGTTATAAGACAGACTTAACAAGTTTTTCATTCAGATTTATCTTCAAGAATCTGAATACTCTAATATTCATCAAAAGCCTGCATAGCATTATTTTTGATTTTTGATCATTTGAGCAGTTTTCTGTGAGACATCCTTAACCTGGCCAGTGACGGTGCTTAAAGAGATTCATACGGATCAGATCCTTCATATTCTTGTTAAAAACCTTTTTTGAGAGCTTCAAGATGCAACCACCTTCAAAGCTGGAGTCTCCAGATCGAGCTGTCGAGAAGGATCAGTGGGGCGCTTGTGAGATTCGGTCCTCAAATCTGCCGTTCGGCTTCCCAATCCGAACCAACTTGATCCACGCCGGTCCGACCTGATCCACCCGTAGCCTGGACCTTCCGAGCCTCGGAGAATACCACGAGTCTTCTACAACCAAGTAGGCAAACATCCAGTTACTCTGTGCTTAAAAGGAGGTTTGATGCGCTCTTAGACTTAAAAAGGTGTCATTAGATTGGTTTAATCCGAAAATTCCTCTCAGATTTTCGTATGGGTGATAGTTATCCTTTTTATAGGTATATACTCACTCACCATCATTTTGAGGTTCCTGATTTAAACACTATTTCCATTCAAACTGATTGTTTATTGTCATTTCATTCATAGTCTCCACAGTTTATTTTATGCATTGTAACCCTTTTCATTTTAATAAATTTGTGATTATTCTTTTTAAATTTACTGTCTGTTAGTGTTCTTCAAAACTCAGTGTCCCTGAAGAAAGAACTCTGTCTTAAGATTTTGAGAGTGATAAAGCTTGATTTGATGAATTCACCTTATTTAAGGGAGCTAACGAGGTAATTAATTAATTTAATTAAGGTTTGCCCCAAAGAGAACAATATAGTGAGTTGTAAATTTATTATAATTAGTAATTTAACAGGTAAATCTTTCAGATTTAACACTGCCAAATTTCTAATCTCTACACAGGTGTAGCGTCTTCAATATATCCCCTCAAAATATTGTTTGAGCTTATAGAAAAACAACAAACAGGCACATTTTGCATCATGCAGTCTTCAAAAATCACTGTGCAGCATCAGCAGTCAATATGAACAAAATAATAAAATAAAATGAATATATAAAAGAAAAAGAAAAAGACAAATTCAATGAAAACATTGCTTCATTATATGAGGCAACCCTGCTTGATGTGGATTGGTCTGTGATGAATGTGACGAGCAGAACGATTATCCAATCACAAGCTTGTGTTTTTTTTAAACGTTCTGCCCCTGAAAACAAATTTAAAGGGCTCCTACCCAGATGGACTAGTGAAATATTTCTGTGGCAGATATATGGAGCTGTCCATCTGGCTTGTCAGGTTAATCCATGCGAGCATCACTTCGTGAACGACAAAAAACCTCCAAAAGCTGGGAGCATGTCACGTTCAACAAAGCAAAGCAAACGATCAGTTGTAAACATTGCAAGGCCGACTTCATCTGGCAGGAGAGCACAACCTCTATGAAAGAGCACTGCTGAGAAAGCACGTCAGCGTGTTGGAGACGGACAAAGACTCGCCTTGGGCTAAAGATTATTTTTGTCTGTTACATTCAGCAGAACCTTATTTTACTGAATACTTTATAGACAAGACTGCTACTACTTTGTCTGCTTTGTTTCAAGAAAATAAAGTAAGTTTATAAGCATTTATTTAAACAACATACAAACAAGTCTATTGTAACGTCCGTTGGACGTAAAAATAAAGGTGACTCCGGCTTGCAAGTATACCTGCTTTTATTAAACAGTCACTGTGGGCTGTGACCACGCCAACTACAATTTCAATTCACGAACAAAACAGTGAGTAGTTATCTCTAGACCTCCTGCTAACGGCTCTCTCCCTTCTCGCTTGAACCCATGCAGTATCTCCCTCCTTCTGAACTCTGACCAGCTCGCCTGCCTTCCTGGTCCCTTCACTGACCATCAATTTTCAGGAAAAATTAACATCCACACTGAACACATAACAAACAGTAGAACTGCTACACTATTAATGTTCTTACAGTTTTGCACAATGAGTCAAGAAAGAAAAAAGTTGTAATAAAATATTATTACTGAACGAAAAAAAATGTAATTGCCTTTATTGTTGTTTAGAAGATACCTTAAACAACTTTAAGTTGTAAAGACAATTGCAAAAATGTGTCATTATCCGATTAATCGATTAATAGCTAAGATAATCACCCGATTAATCGATTATGAAAATCATCAAAAACTTAAGAAAATCAAATCAAAAAATCAGTTGCAGTCCTATCCAAGAGATGAAGCACTCAGTGTCTCTGACAACAGAAACTGACAGAGAAGGAGGAACCAGAGGAACCACCATCGCGGAGGAGAAACTCCTGCTCGGGGCAGAAAGCTGAAGTGGCTGATAAAACAGAGAGGGCTGGACTGAAGGACGGCACAAAGGCACTCATCACACGGCACAGGAACAGGCCTTGAGCAACAAAGCAATACAGGCACAGATCTACCACACCAGGCAAGATCCCAGGTGCAGGCTGTGCTCTCTTTGCCCTCATGGAGCCACTAGGCCAAGTAGCTGGCATAGTGCATACAGACGTGTGCAGAACTGTTGGTACCCTTCAGTTAAGACAGAAAACCCACAGTGTCCTCTGAAAAAACTTGAAACTGACAAAACTAATAATATATAAAAGTTTACTGAAAATTAGCAAATGAATATCAGACATTGCTTTTTAACGCTTTAAGGCCCAAGACCATAGATTATAGCCAGAAAATTCTAATTTTTTGGAGCTGAAATGTTTGTTTCACTTTCTGCTAAAATCTATAAAAATCAAAATGTCCATAAAATTCAACATATCGATTTTTTTGCATCTCATTTGATACATTAGGTGTTTTTGGCAACTAATAATCCATTTGAGGACATTTTTATCATTTATCTGATTGTATTCAGATGTTTTTTTTGTAATTTAATGATCATATTGAGTAGAAAGAGGTATTACAAAAGTATGTATCAAATATGATACCATTGGCATTATAGGGTTAATTGTGGTTCAATATAATTTTTTCAAAAAAAGAAAATAATGAGACTGGCCGGAACAAAAATGAAGGTACCCTTAACTCAATATTTTGTTAGACAACCTTTTCAGGCAATCACTGTAATCAGGTGATTTCTGTAGCTCTCAGTGAGGCTCCTGCACCTGTCCACAGGTATGTTGGCCCACTCCTCATGAGCAAACTGCTCCGGCTGTCTCAGGTTTGAAGGTTGTCTTCTCCAGACTGCATGTTTCAGCTCCTTCCACAAATGTTCAACAGGATTTAGATCAGAGATCATAGAAGGCCACTTCAGAATAGTCCAGTGTTTTGTTCTGATCCATTCTTGGGTGTTTTTAGTGTAGCGCTTCCTATGTATCACTAGCCTCAGATACAGCGCCCTGGGTTCTTTAGCTTAAACCTAATGGTTATTTTGTCCTTTGTGTTGTTCTTAAGAGTTTATGTGCCTAGTGGCTTAGCCTACTTAAGTGCCTTTAACTTTCAGGACAGATGAAATGCAGATACAATGTAACAGATTGTTTTAACCTCTTCACAATGCAAAATAAAATAACCTCTTAACTGTTCTTATTCTAGAAACTGATCACAAGAAAATATGAATTTCAGGGTTATTTATTGACAAAGTCAATCTATTTGTGCCTTCTAAACAAAATGAAATAAATAATGAAATAAACTTAAACTTGACACTCCTGAGAGTTTTAATTAACCTTGTTCCCTAAAGGGAAATGGCAAAGCCTTCCTTTAAAGTCCAAACCAAATCAATACAAAAGACAAGGGCACCTTATGCCCTGAAAATCTTAGTTAGGTCACAAATTATGGTCCTATAACCTCTCTTAATGTCCTTATAAAAGTAACAAAAATAGGGTAAACAAGTATCTTAGTTTGGATATATATATTTCCCGTTTCACCACAGTAAAACTTTAAATTTAACTCCCCAATATAACAAATAGGTTATTAATACACAACCAGTGGGCCCACAGAAAATAACACAAAAGCCGGCAAATAACGTAAACAAAAACCCTCGTTGCAGGCCTGAATGATGCTTGAGTGCGATGCAATGTAGAAACGTAGGCAGCCTTGAGAACAGGGCTGCGTTCACTCACCAGTGTCAAGTGGGCGATTGAACGGTCTCCTTACTGTGACTGTGAATATGACGAACGAAGAAAACGGGGTCAGGAACCAGGCTCAGTACCCCTGAAGAAACATCCACATTCCACTTCAACTCGGCTCAGCAGCGGCGGTGTCCACGGCGTCTCCCACACCTCGGCTCGGCGGCAGCGTTGTCCCACCCCGGCTCGGCAGCAGCGGCGGCGACGTCCTCCCCACCTCGGCTCGGCTCGGCGGCGGCGTCCTCCACACCTCGGCTCGGCAGCTGTGATGTCCAGCCCTCGGCTCGGCAGCGGCGTCCAAACCTCGACTCGGCTCGGCGGCGGCGTCCAAACCTCGACTCGGCAGCTGTGATGTCCAGCCCTCGGCTTGGCAGCGATGTCGGCGGTGGTGTAGTCCAGAGGACAAGGGAGGGAAACAGCGGGTATCCCTCTTGACGTTGAGCAGTAAAGGCGCAACAATCCGTATATCCAAAGCGCTTACTCAGTACGGGCAAGCATGCTAACAGGCTAGTAGCCCTCACAGACTACAGTTAGTCTTCAGGGTACAGTCCATAAATAACTTTCAGCCGTCCCACACTTTACACTTTCAAGGGGTTAGGCATATTTTAACTTAAAGCAACCTTTGTTAGACAGTTATTAGCGAATAGCCATACTATACAAAAGGAAAATTAACACGCACTGCAACGGGGAAAGGCAGACTCCGCCATTCCTTCATCACTCTCTCCCCTCTCCTCCCTCTCTCTCGGCCAATTACAATTAAAGAAAACAAAGGCCTCTCTCTAAACTGGCCAATTAGAAGCAGGCAAACAAAAAGGATACGTCCTTAAGCTAACATGATAGTTTGTCATACCTCGTGTTGAGGGATGTGTATTTCACACAAACTATAGACTTTTCTTAAAGTGATATACTCTAAGAGTTATTTTATTCTAACTGGGATTTATCCCGGGGTTACATTAGCTGTGTGATTTGGCTCATTATTCTGTTGGAGGACCCATGACCTGTGACTGAGACCAAGCTTTCTGACACTGGGCAGCACATTTCACTCCAGAATGTCTTGATAGTCTTGGGATTTCATTGTACCTGCACAGATTCAAGACACCCTGTGTCAGATGCAGCAAAGCAGCCCCAGAACATAACTGAGCCTCCTCCATGTTTCACAGTAGGTACAGTGTTCTTTTCTTTGTATGCTTCATTTTTGTGTCTGTGAGCATAGAGCTGATGTGACTTACCAAAAAGCTCCAGTTTTGTCTCATCAGTCCAAAGGACATTCTCCCAGAAGCTTTGTGGCTTGTCAATATGCATTTTGGGAAATTACAGTCTCACTTATTTATGATTTGTTTTCAACAGTAATGTCCTCCATTCAGTCCACTTTGGCTCAAACAGTGACAGATGGTGTGATCTGACTCTGATGTACCTTGACCTTGGAGTTCTCCTCTAATCTCTTTGAAGTTGTTCTGGGCTCTTTGGTTTCCATTCGTATTCTCCGTCTCTTCAGTTTGTCATCAGTTTTCCTCCTTCAGCCACGTCCAGGGAGGTTGGCTACAGTCCTGTGGACCTTAAACTTCTGAATAATCTGTGCAGCTGTAGTCACAGGAACATCAAGCTGCTTGGAGATGGTCTTATGGCCTTTACCTTTAACATGCTTGTCTATAATTTTCTTTCTAATCTCCAGAGACAGCTCTCTCCTTAGCTTTCTGTGGTCCATGTTTAGTGTGGTACACACCATGATACCAAACAGCACAGTGACCACTTTTCAGCCTTTAAATAGGCAGACTGACTGATTACAGGCTTGAAGACACCTGTGATGATAATTACAGGACACACCTGAGTTTATCATATCCCTATGTTCAAACCACTTTCAATCATTTCTAAGGGTATCATCATTTTTGTCCAGGCCAGTTTCATTATTAAATTTGTATTTTTCTAAATGATTCTGTTGAAGCACAATTCAAAAGCAATGTCTGATTTTTGTTAGTTAATTTAGGGTATTTTTTAAATTGTTCTCACTTTTGTCAGTTTCAAGTTATTTAAGAGACGATTGTTGGCTTTTATTTCTCTAACAGAAAGACACGTCTATATATGATGGGGACCCCGAGGTCTGCACTGCATTGATGATGCAGCAGCAGGGGCGTAGCTGAGATGTATTCCACATGGGTTTTCATATGTGTCAAAGGGGCCCGCATGTTTGGCATGCCGCATTGCACACAAGAAGAGAGGACAGAAAAAAATTAAAATAAAAAAAATTGTAAAATACTGAATACAACCTCTCATTACTGCCACTGTTTGAGATGTGTTTTTCTCTTTTACATTCTTGCAAATGTATCAACAACCTTGTCCAAGTTAGTCTTCCCAGACATCTCTCTCTCAATGAAAAGTAATGCCAGGCTTGAGAGGCGAGATTCGCTCATTTTTGAGTGCAGATAAGTCTTGATCAGTTTAAGGTGACTGAAAGTGCGCTCTGCCTGTGCACCAATGCTGCCTCACTTTCAGGCTCTCCCTCAATGTATCCTTAATAATAAATGTTATAATAAAGCCTCTGGATTTCATTTTTATTGACAAAGAAAATTAATGATTTATAATGTACGGCTTTTCTGTCTGTGCCCTGAACAATTATCTGGACTACGCATATATGGATTATTTTATGGATGTATTTAGTGGATATTTTCGACACCACAGAATTATCTCTGTTCATACAGAATGGCAAAGCTGGAAACGATTGCCTCTGAGGCCTGAAATGTCATGTCCAGGCAGTGGTGGAGTTCAAGAAAATGTAAAACAGCACAGAAGAGCGTTACAAGCAATCACAGTCAAATGGTCCAGTAGAAGCAAATGCAGATTTGAAACAAAATAATAATAAAAAATAATAATCACGAGTTAATAAATGTATGGGAAACACTCTTTCAGTGCAAGCATATGGCCCGTTACATGTGGACCATTATTGTTTAAAACCACTTTTTATCGGTTTAAAAATAGCCGTTAATCTCCATTCATATGGGTGAAATCGCTGTGTTTGTGTGGTTGAGATGATGTAGCACCATGTCGCTGCAGTAGACAGTGCATGTTTACCTGCATGTCTACCTGCTGCCGGCCACCACCTGGATCTTTTCCGCCCCTGTGAGGACCCCACTGTGGCGGAAAAGATCCGGAAGTTTGGCGCATTTGGCTGCATCTTCTCTTAAAATTGTATTTTTTCGAGCAATACGTTTTGCCGCTCCACTAGCGGCTTTTTCTGGCGGCATCTGTCTTTTCTTCATCTTTTTTCATCTCTCGTCTTCGGTCTGGCTCAATACGTGGCTGAGCCAATCACATTTCAATGGGCCAATGGATCAGCTCAAATCGGCAGGGGTATCCCCCCCTTAATATGCAACATAATACAGTGACCCAGTCTGACGTCACGTTACACTCTGTGCTAACCTGCTGCTGCAGAGAAGGCAGCTGCTGCGCTCATTCCGCCTCGGATTTAAACAAACAAACAAACAAAAAATCATCGGAAGAGTGGTGAGGAGGGCCCGTGGGTTTTCATAACCCACCAACCCCACGTAAACTACGCCACTGGGTGGCAGATTGAGAAAGACCCATTTAGCAGCTTTTACATGACAGCCTGTTTTTCTTTTTTAATAACATTTCTTTAACCAGGAGAACATCACTGAGATCAAATAATCTCTTTTACAAGAGTCTGGCCAACATAGCAGCATATTGAACAATTTCACACAAATACCTGCAGCCATCAAACATATAAAACTGTTTACTGAAATTTACTTCACTTCCTGTTGATCTTGACAACTTTTTGAGTAACCACTTCCTCTTCCTCTGTGGTGTCCACAAGCTGCAAAGATCATGAATAGTCTGATGGTGGTTTGATCTGGTGTGGTCTTAGTAAGTCTCTTCCAGTGTTTATTTGTGCGGGCAGCCAAGTAAGTTTCTGTGACGAATTAAAAGTCTAAGGCTAATTTATATAAAGAAATAAAAAACAATGCAGACTTATGTGTTTTAAGTTTCTTAGTGTTTTGTATACACACACACACACACACACACACACACATATATATATATATATATATATATATATATATATATATATATATATATATATATATATATATATGTATATATATATATATATATATATATATATATATATATATATATATATATATATATATATATATATATATAGATATATAGATATATAGATATATATATATGTACATATATGTATATATATACATATATGTGTGTATATATATGTATATATACATATGTATATATATATACTGTATATACACACACACACACATATGTATATATATATATATATATATATATATATATATATATATATATACATATATATACATATATATATATATATATATATATATATATATATATATATATATATATACATATATATATATATATATATATATATATATATATATATTGATCAAAATCTCAAGACCAGTTGAAAAATTGCTAGAATATGCATTTCGCACATTTGGACCTTAATGAGGTTTTAAATAGAGCTACAATATGCAAAAGTAAGAAGGTGGAGTGTGACAAAAAGCACTTTGAAAAAGTAATTTATTGGAAACAACAAGTAGACTGAAATAGGCTGTTTATCAGCTGATCAAAAGTTTAAGACCACAGGCTATTAAAGCCAAAATCTGCTCCAAATGTTCATTTTCTGTCAGGCACTCACACGGTCATGCCCTCCTGATGGCTAAAGCTAAGAAGCTTTCTCTTCTTGAACGTGGTCGGATCCTCGAGCTGCATAAGCAAGGCCTCTCACAGCGTGCCATTGCTGCTGAGGTTGGACGCAGTGAGACAGTCATTTTAAGTTTTTTGAAAGATCCTGAGCATTATGGAACAAAAAAGTCAAGTGGTAGACCCAAAAAAATTACACCTGCGCTGAGCCAGAGGATCCGATTGGCTGTCCGTCAAGACACAGGGCGGTCCTCAACCCAAATTAAGGCCCTTACTGGTGCTGACTGCAGCCCAATAACCATCAGACGGCATCTGAGGGAAAAGGGTTTCAAAAACAAAAAACAAATTCAAAGACCTCGTCTCCTTCAACGCCACAAAACTGCCCGTTTAGACTTTGCCAGGGAGCATCAAACATGGGACACTGAAAGGTGGAAAAAAGTTTCATTCTCTAATGAGAAAAAATGTAACCTTGACGGTCCAGATGGCTTCAACGTTACTGGCATGACAAGGAGATCCACCTGAGATGTTTCCTACCCGGCACAGTGGAGGGGGGTTTATCATGATCTGGGTGCTTTTTGTGTGCAAAGTGCAAGGTCTCTAACATCCAACAGCTCCATCATGTGGTCATTACTAAGTGGAAAAGGATTCCAGTGGCAAAGAGTGAAACTCTGGTGAACTCCCTCCCCAATAGGTTAAGGCAGTGCTGAAAAATAATGGTGGCTGCACAAAATTTAGACACTTTGGGGCCAATTTGGACACTTTGACAAAGGGGAGTACTCACTTTTGTTGCCAGCAGTTTAGACATTAATGGCTATGTGTCGAGTTGTTTTGAGGGGACAGTGAATTTAAACTTTTTAACAAGCTGCCAACTCACTACTGTACACTGTGTCAAAGTTTCATTACCTCACTGCTGTCTCATGAAAAGATATCATCAAATATTTGGAAATATTTGAGGGGTGTACTCACTTCTGTGATACACTGTATATACCCAGACATGTGTATATGTGTATGTGTATGTGTATGTGTATGTGTATGTGTATATATATATATATATATATATATATATATATACACACACATATATGTATACATATATATGCGTGTGTGTGTGTGTATATGTGTGTATATATATCTATCTATCTATCTATCTATCTATATATATATATATATATATATATATATATATATATATATATTTATATGGATAGAGATTGATAAATGCGTATATATATATATATATATATATATAGATAGATAGATAGATAGATAGATAGATAGATAGATAGATATGCATGTATCAATCTCTATCCATATATATGGATAGAGATTGATAAATGCATTCATTCATCTATCTATCTATCTATCTATCTATCTATATATATATATATATATATATACACACACACACACATATATATGTTTGTGTATATATATCTATACATATATATATACACATATATATGTAAATATAGATTTATCAATCTCTATCCATGTATATATATATATATATATATATATATATATATATATATATATATATATATATATATATATGGATAGTACGGAGCCCCTTAGGTGCCACAGAGGACAAAATATATAACTCGTGGCAAGACGAGATACTTATTCGCGGCGACGATATATATTAATACGCGACGAAATAATAAAACGTGTGCTCGAATACTTATTCGCGGCGCACGCTTTTAGCTAAAGCGCGCGACGACATACTAAAAGCGTCGAGATACTAAAACGCGTGCACGATATAGTTATTCGAAAGTGCACGCTTTTAAGTAAAACGGCGCCGAAATAAAGTTATTCATCGCTTTTGACTTGTCCTTATTCTGTCCGCTACGGCTTCCCATAGAGAAGCCGGACGTTCACAAACACACACAATGGAGAGAAGAAGTGAGCTAGTTAACTTTCACTTCCACCTCGGACTGTCATATAATGACATTCTTGTTGCTCTTATTATGAGAGATGGAATAATCTGAAGTAGAACTTTGCTGCTTATACTAAAACACAACAGGCTCCGCCGTGTACTGTATTAAATGAACTGGTGACCCAGGCAGAAGTGAGGGGGGCGTGTCTGAAGGACCCTTTTGTTTACTATCTGAACACCTCCCGAATCAATTGTATACACAAAAATGAGCTCTTTACACCCATTTACTTAGTGGTGGAAGTGACTTCACAACATTGAGCGTGACGACGAAAGGTTTTGAAGGATTACAGACTTATTTGACAGCGTAAAGAAACGTAAGGTAATATATAGGTAACTATCTTAGATCATGGCCTGAGGAAGATCAACACATGATCGAAACGTTGTCCTAATAAACTGCAGTCAAAATGGAGTAAGTGTGCAGGCATTTCTTCCAACACTGATTTTGAACCAACAGATCACATGACCTGGGAATTATTGAGCTATAATGCCCATATTTACTTTATAAAAGACATTACAAATTCCAAAAAAAATATGAAATTTGTGTGTCCAAATACAATAAAAAGTGGTATGTGTCATAGAGTCAGTATTATTAATTTTGAGCCAATAGGTCACATGACCTGCGACTCATTGACCTATGATGCTCAGATTTGCATTATAAAATACATTAAAATTAATAAAAAAAAAAAATTGAAATATGCCCAAATGGAATAAAAAGTGGATTGTGTCATTGAGCATGCTAACTGTCCTACACTGATTCTGAGCTAATAGGTCACACAGCCTGAGACTTATTGAGCTATGAATTTTTTATGTATTTTATACTGTAAATATGAGTATTTTAGCTCAATAAGTCCATGGATAAGTCCAGGCCATGAGATTTGTTTGCTAAAAAATTAAGACAGAATGGTAGATCTAATGCTGCTCCTTGACACACACCACTTTTTATTGCAGTTGAACGCAAAACATTCTATGAATTTTTAATATATTTAATACTGTAAATATGAGCATTATAGCTCAATAAGTCCCAGGTCATGTGACTTGTTGGCTCAGAATCAACCCAGAATGGTAGATCTAAGCCTGTTCTATGAGACACATCATTTTTTTAATTGCATTTGGACACACTTTATATTTTTTATGAATTTTTAATTTATCTTTTAATGTAAATATGAGCATTAGAGCCCAAATACCTCCCAGGTCACGTGACCTGTTGGCTCAGAATCATCTAGGACAGTAGACTTATGCCTGCTTGATGAGAAACACCACTTATTTTTGCATTTGGACATGTTTCATATTTGTATGAATTTGTAATGTCTTTTATAAAGTAAATATGGGCATTATAGTTCAATAATTCCCAGGTCATGTGATCTGTTGGTTCAAAATCAGTGTTGGACAGTAGACTTAAGCCTGCTCTATGACACACACCTCTTTCTATTGCATTTGGACACATTTAATATAGTTTTAATAAATTTTAATGTATTCCATACTGTAAATAAATAACAATAACATTTTAATGTAGTTCTCATATTTTTTTAGAAAATCTTATTGTATTTAACAACCACTTTTTATTTTGTAAACCTGAATTTAACACACGCTTTTATAAGTAAGTTAGTGCTGACTTTCCACTTATTTTTGTGCGCTTGCCATAAAGTCTGTAATAAGAGCGCACTGAAAAGTTGAAGCGGCTGGCTTGACCGCGTGCAATCGAGAGACGGCTGACGTGACCGCAGTTGTATACGTTGACATATCACAAAAACCTTCATGGTCACAGAACTATAATAAAGTTGTATTTCCTCTATCACATTCACAACTTATCTGCTGTTTATCAATGTCAGTAAAAAAAAGGTAATTACATATATTTTCAACAGGACAGCAAATAAAAGACAGCACACCAATGTTTAACAGTTAAAACATTTATTGAGATCAACATTTGATTCAAACAGCATTCAACAACGCCACGTGCCCCGATCTGATGTCAAAAGTCAGTGATCGTGAAACTCTTAAAGGCTGCACAGTTTACAAAGTATCATTCGACCATCGCATTATGAAGATCTTAACAGGGATTAATTTTCTACTATGGGTTACAAGGACGAGTCATTTTGTGGTCAACAAAACCACACACACTACAGTAGAATATATCCCTCAAATTCAGCATGCTTACAGAAATGCACTCTTGTGCTTACACTTAATGCAGACACATATGCCATCAGTTTGATCACAAGATGAAGCGAAAATTTCCTCCACATTGTAAAAAAAACTACTTCTCTGTACCTGTTTTCAAGTCCTCCCGACTCCGTTATACGTTGAACATGAACACATTGTTTGTTGATACGCCGAAGTGACGGTAAAATGCGGGTTTCGGGGCCATCACCAGTTGACACAGTCGGAAATTTGTCATTTTGATCAGACATCTAAGATATTTACCTATATATTACCTTACGTTTCTTTACGCTGTCAAATAAGTCTGTAATCCTTCAAAACCTTTCGTCGTCACGCTCAATGTTGTGAAGTCACTTCCACCACTAAGTAAATGGGTGTAAAGAGCTCATTTTTGTGTATACAATTGATTCGGGAGGTGTTCAGATAGTAAACAAAAGGGTCCTTCAGACACGCCCCCCTCACTTCTGCCTGGACGGTCACCAGTTCATTTAATACAGTACACCGGCGGAGCCTGTTGTGTTTTAGTATAAGCAGCAAAGTTCTACTTCAGATTATTCCATCTCTCATAATAAGAGCAACAAGAATGTCATTATATGACAGTCCGAGGTGGAAGTGAAAGTTAACAGGCTCACTTCTTCTCCATTGTGTGTGTTTAGAACGTCCGCTTTCTACGGGAAGCCGTAGCAGACAAGAATAAGGACAAGTCAAAACGCGATGAATAACTTTACTTCGAAGATTTTAGCTAAAACGCGCCAATAACTATTTCGTGCACACGCTTTTAGTATGTCGTATGACGCTTTTAGTATGTCGCGACGCTTTAAAAACGCGGCGCATCTAATAAGTATTTCGAGCGCACGTTTTATTATTTCGTGCGCACGTTTTAATATATCGTGCGCACGAGTTATATATTTGGTTTTATTTTGTCCTCTGTGGCGCCTAAGGGGCCCCGTAGGATAGAGATTGATAAATGCGTGCGCTTTTTTGGGGACCAGGAGCCTAAGGGGAGATAAAGTTTTTCCCCTACTTCTGGGGATAAAGAGTGTTTTTTTGATTAAAATTGTTTTTGGTGTAAGTGGCCACCTGAGTGCATTTATGTTTTATTCATGTTCCAGGGTTGGCATGCACACCTCAACCAAAACTATTTGAATCAACCAAACCTTCATGAACTATTAACAGCAGGGTGGCTCTAATATCTGTGACACATCTGCAGGGACATGGGTGCTGCAACATGTCAAACACATACTGGAAGAGCACACCGGAAATTGGTGTTCTTTGTGTATTATATTATTTATTAAGTGCTACCATGACTGACAAAGGGGATGAAATATGATAAGAGAAAGAGTATTTTAATCACCCTCTATCTGAAAAGCTGGTCTGAGTTTGTATGATTTCTGACAACTATTATATGACTGACACACATCCAGGTTTAATATTATTAATTTTTAGTATGTCCATTTGGAAGTTTACAGGAAAAAGAAGGCATGATCTGACTGCAGCAGAAATGGTGCTGGTCAGAGGGAACTTATTTTAGGTCTAACCCCACAAGAGATCATGGTGGCCAGGGAAGTCTGATTCCATTGTTACCTCCGTCAAGGAGGGTCTGTCTGTTTAACTTTTAGCAAATTTTCACAAAAACTACCGGAATTATTTAGATGAACATTTTACCTGAGGTGTGGTCTAGTCCAAGGAAGAAGCCATTACATTTTGGTGGTGAATTGCACATTTGTCTAGATGCAACAAATTCCAACACTTTCTGAAATTCTCATAACTTAACATTGAGCTGTATTTAAAAAAAACATATTCATGACATCACTTGTTGGATTTGCTTCTAAATTTACACGATAATCAGCATAATATAACTCTATCATCAAGACAAATTTCATCTGGATCCAATCCAGTTTGAGGTAATTAAAAAACACAGAAGTTTATAATGGCAAATACCATTTCTCCTCGGCTGCTGTGAGGGTTTTGCCCTCTTATGTCAATATGGGAATTGTTGTTTGATGTTTGTTGTTGTTTGATATGAGAGGGGACTCAGCCAGAACTGTATCTTTTACAGGGGTTGTGAAAAAGCCACTGACGTAACTGAGCTGCTTGGTGGAGGTCTGCGTTCTTCGAGTGCTTTTCTCTTGTTCATACATTTCCCTCATTTCCCATGTTTGGTCAATAAAATGTTTGTCAAAAAAGAAAAGTCCTCGTCAAGTTCTTAGTGCTACCAGCATGACATTGTAATGTTGTACTTGACTGTTTTCCAAATAAAATAAAATAATTAGAATACTGACAATCTGACAACAGTAAAGTCTGATTATTACAGGTATTTCATAGTTACATATGAAAATAAACACATTTCCAGATGCAGGAAATCCCTGTTCTGTAGCTGTCACACTCGTCAGGGGCCACAGTGTTGCTGATGATGCCCTTCTCTCATCCGGAAGATCCCTGGTGGGAGAGGACTGCCACTGCCACCACTCCAGTTGATCTAGATGGGCTCCCAAGCACAGAGTCGCGCTCAGAAGAGGCCGGACCCCGCCAGCCACACCAAGTCTAAAATAGTGAAACGCCCCAGGTCCACCCTTGTTATTTTGTAACAAAGATACATTAACCGTCCACCGTGACTACGTGCTGCTCGAAGTGTTGTGTGGTGCTTTAAAACTGGGGAAAAACAGGTCGAGTGGGCGCCCACAGAGACTGATGTAAAGGAATTAAGAGCTGACACTCTGACTTGATCTGTCATTTCTAAAATATCCATGAATAATCATGACACATAATCCGACATCTTTGAGCCCCTGTTCCTTATGAAAACAGCAAAAAATCGACCGTCTCACCCCAAACTGTGCACTAGGACCTTTAGATAGGGCTGTGTGTTTCTACAATAGATTGAACTCAAGAAGGTCCTGAAGCAGAGCACACTGGTAAAGTAACTTCAAATATTTCCATCAGTGATCATCAGTGCTGACATTTTTATTCCCATCAGCCCCACCACACTGCTGTCATTTCCTGTTTTCACTTTGAAGGTTTTTTAGCCCAACACAACTTCTTAGTCAGTGACATACTTCCACTCAATCCTGTTTTATATTAATAATACAAACAAAATTATAGTTTACATAGATTTCTTTATCAAAAAGGTTTCATGGACAGTGATGAGGATCAGGTCTCCTTCTTATCTCAGTGTTTGGAGTTAATCCAGATCAGCATCACACCGCTCATCTGTTATTATTGACGTCTTGTGGTTTCAGTCAACACCTCCAGCTAATTATTTTTATCCTCATCTCTGCATCAGCTCGTTTCCTCTTGATTTTCAAATACGAGAAAGTAGGTATTACAGAAGAAGTGATGACAAATTTGTTCTTGGAAAGAGGAAGATGACTGAGTGTGGGTAAGAAGTGTGGTTTAGCTCGACACATAAACTCAGGAACAGCAAACTTTACAATCAGTCGACTGAAGACAGAGACAACCTGCTGCAGCTCTAAACCAACATGAAGAACTTTCTCCTCCTCCTCCTCCTCACACTGATCACAGGTAACATCATGATTTAGTCCTACAGCCATGTCTTTAAAAACATTTTCAGGCTGACTTGTGTTGTGTTAGTGTGTTTTACTTCAGCCACTGGTGTGACTGAACTCCTTCAGCAGATGGAGTTTGACCAACATGATTTACATCTTAAATGTCTTTATCATCTACTAGATGATAAAAATAAGACATATTTATTTGTTTATTTTTCTGCAATATATAACTTTTATATTTAAAGAGAAATCCATATAAAGGATGTTTTAATTTTCAACTACAGGACATTTTTTTTTACAGTGATCTTTATTCTTATTTGGCTCTTAATTTACTTCTTTAACAACCTTTTGTTTGAAGGTAGAACATCATTTTCTTTATACAGAAATGAAGGGGCATCTGTTATAACACTGTTATCACTTAATATTTTATCTAAGCTTGAGCTTTGTAACCAAACAGACAATGTCAGGCTTTAAGTTAAATTTTATGTTGATCCTCTGCAGCTTTGTTGTGATTAAAACTGCAACAGCTACATTAGAAATAAGTCTGATATTGTCTATAATTTTTTTTTTTTGTTGGTTAAAAGATAATTTTCCCTCTTTTTAGAGTAAATTTTACATATGTGTTTGGAGTGGGACAAAAAATGTTTTGTGACTTCTGAATTGAGATTATATTGGTTGTAAAGTGAGCATCAGATCTCTCCTGAGTTTTTTGGTGGGAAAAAGCCCAAATGAGAAACTGCACTTTTGGGACAAACAAAAAAAAGACAACCTGGAACTGCCAATATTTACATGCAACTTTTCAGAAAAAAGTACAAAGTTGTTTACAATAAGCAGACTCATGGTTTTATGATTAATAACCTGAAGTTAAGATAAATCAGCATGATCAGAGGCTGTTGACCTTGATTTTTTATCATTTCTTTATTTGTCCAAATATTTAGTGTTATGTTATTTCATAAGTCACTTTATTGTGTGAGGTAGTTGCAGGTTGTGTTACAAACTAGAGAAGGACAAAGAAAAGTAACAAAAAAAATCATGGGTACCAGGATCTTGGTTTTAGTTTTTCTCCTTGTTTACATTTTCAGTAATTATTGTATTGTCTTTACAAACTGTTGAAGTGTGAAAAAAGAGAAAATGTAAAGTACTTAATGTCAGACCTTCTTTACCATTAATAACATGATTTCTGAGGGGATCTGACTCCTTCTAAAAACCTAAACTGGATAGGTTGATGATTTTTTGAGCTTAATCTTGAAGTTTAAAAGTTTAAGATCATGTTTTGGTTTCAGACTCTGATGTAGGTTTTCCTCTCTGATCTGCAGGAAGTGAAGTTGAATTTCAGGATTTTGAGGTGAAGGCATGTGAGGGAGGATGGGTGGACTTCATCTGCAGATATCCAGGTGTTAATCAGAGATATCGAGCTGTAAAGCTTGAAGGACATTCCTTGAACATAAATGTTGAGAAGGAATGGAAACACGATGATGGACTTTCTGTGTTCCATAACACAACATCTAAAAATCTCAGAGTGATCGTCAGACATCTCAGACGCAACGACTTTGGAGAGTATAAGTGTAGATTTTTTCTCAACTCTGGAGAAGAGAAGGAGGTGAAAGTGAAGGTAAATGGTAAGACATATTATAACCATACTCCTATATCTTTTTCATGGGGAAATACTTCAAGAGATGTCGTTGTTCTTCACTTGATGATTAATAAACGGGGTGGACACGCACATCCTATGTAGGGTGCTGAATCCAAAAGATTCCAAGCATGAAAAAAGTGTAGGAGATCCGCACATCAAAATGTAGCTCCCTTGAATTTTTTTATTTTCAGACAGGGGTATTTTGAGCAAAACTGCTCTTCTTCAGACTTTTGACTTAGCTTCACTTGATGATGAAATTATCCTGGGGCCTCATTTATAATGCTTGCTTACACTTAAAAGAAAGCGTACGCCACTTGTAAGCATTGTTTAGGATTTATAAAAAGCAAACTTGACACGAGAATATGTGCAGCTCCACATCAGCTCTGACAAACGGTAACTGCAAAGCCCTCAGGAGGAGGGTGAAATTAAAGACAGCTTTGAGAAATGGATACATTTATGTGAAATTTTAAGTTATTACACATTTTACAACACGGCATAAATGAAGGATACATAACTTACTCCTAAGATTTTCTCTATTGCCTTTCAAGCACTTTTATTTTTGCCCTTTAGATCTTCGTTGTATTAGCTTTACGTTTTCTCACCATCTGGTTTTCTATATTTTTTACTAAATCATCAAACAATGATAAGCAGTTTTATTTTGAATAATAGTGATAAATAAGATATAGGCTACACATGAAAATATTGCTCTTCATGTTCTTCACAATAATAGACTCTAAAAAGACAAAAGGAAAGGAGAGCTACCTGGATTCAGAGAGTTAGTTTGAGGTTCTTTGGAATTGGATTCATAAAATCATTAAGGAAAAGAGAAAAGACTCCAAGTCACACCCTTAATACTATTAACATGCCAGTGTTATAGTGACATGGTCATGTAGACCTTAAAAACAAACATTGATGCATTTCATCATCAGGAAGACATGCAAACAGGGGCTGGGCTGCAGTAGGCCTGTGCTCAGATATCGATACGGCAAAAAATCGTCATGCACTTTTTGAGGATACTTGTATCAATACAGATTCTACAGAATCGATGCGGCCTTAATGTTTGAACAGTTTTTGTAAATACAATTTGGGTAATATTAAAAATGATACAGTTCAAAGTAGAAGCCAAGCTACATGATAAAACACATGTTCCAAATTTAAACTTAGGTCTATGATCTTTGGGGACCTTAAATTAAAGTCCGTAAGCTGAAGAATTATTTAAAACTCATCCTTGTTTTTTTTCTTCTCGTGATAAAAACAAAAGTTGCTGGGAATTCTGTCAAAAACGCAGTCAATGATCACAATTTATGTGTATCTGGACACATATCGTATCGTGGCCTCAGTTTCGGGATGCGTATCGTATCGTATCGTTGGATTGCTGGAAATATACTACTGATCAAAATCTTAAGACCAGTTGAAAAATTCCTAGAATTGACCTTTTGCATTTTGGGATCTTATTGAGGTTTTAAATAGAGCTACAATATGCAAAAGCAAGAATGGGGAGTGTGTCAAAAAGCACTTTGAGAAAGTGATTTATTGAAAACAACAAGTAATGTAAATAAACTGAAATAGGCTGTTGATCAGCTGATCAAAAGTTTAAGTTTAAGTTCAAATTACCAAAAACCCAAACCAGAACAAAAATGTTTCTCAGTAGGACTCAGTCATGAGTAGCTCCACCGTTCTTCTTAATCACTTCAAAAATTCGTTTGGTCTTGCTTGATGAGAGTGTTTCCAGGAAGCTTTTGGGAACATTGCTCCAAGTGGTGAAGATGGCTTCATGAAGGGCATCAACTGTCTGAACTGACGGCCATTTTTATAAACTTCCCTTGACCTCCATCCCCAAATGTTCTCTATGGGATTTAAATCAGGGGAACATGCGGGATGGTCCAAAAGAGTGATGTTCTTCTCCCTGAAGAAGTCCTTGGTCAAGCGAGCATTGTGAACTGCAGCGTTGTCCTGTTGAAAAACCCAGCTGTTACCACACAGACGAGGGCCCTCAGTCATGAGGGATGCCCGCTGCAACATCTGCACGTAACCAGCCGCCGTTTGACGACCCTGCACCACCTGAAGCTCCAGTGTTCACTGAATGAAAAAACACCCAGATCATGATGGACCCCCCTCCACTGTGCCGGGTAGGAAACATCTCAGGTGGATCTCCTTGTCATGCCAGTAACGTTGAAGCCATCTGGACCATCAAGGTTACATTTTTTCTCATCAGAGAATAAAACTTTTTTCCACCTTTCAATGTCCCATGTTTGATGCTCCAAAGTCTAAACGGGCAGTTTTGTGGCCTTGAAGGAGACGAGGTCTTTGAATTTGTTTTTTGTTTTTGAAACCCTTTTCTGCATATGCCGTCTGATGGTTATTGTGCTGCAGTCGGCACCAGTAAGGGCCTTAATTTCGGGTTGAGGACCGCCCTGTGTCTTGACGGACAGTCAATCAGATCCTCTGGCTCAGCACAGGTGTAATTTTTTTGGGTCTACTGCTGTGTTCGAGGCAACCCGTAACTCGTATATTTCCCACCTGTAACTTGTGAAAATGCACTGGAACAGCAGTCGAACTCGTAACTTACAACCTGTGAACTCGTACCAGATCGATGTACTCCGAGTTACGACTTGTGACATCACATCACTGCCTAACCAACAAGGCAGCCTCTAAATAATGACAAACACTGTAAAGTAAACTTCTGTTGCATTATGCGCTGTTTACCCGCTTTTGTTTCACTCAAATGAGTTAGTTGATAAAGAATAAATATTATGATGGTTACCATGTTGGTGAAGTTACATACAAGAACTCCTGGCGCTCCAACTGAAGTTGTATTTTGCCTGGAACGCTTTCAGGTTGAAACTCGAAGATTTTAACTGGGAAATATACGAGTTACAGGTTGCCTCGAACGCAGCATACCACTTGACTTTTAGTTCCATAATGCTCAGGATCTCTCAGAAATGTAGAATGACTGTCTTACTGCGTCCAACCTCAGCAGCAATGGCACGCTGCGAGAGGCCTTGCTTATGCAGCTTGACGATCTGACCACGTTCAAGAAGAGAAAGCTTCTTAGCTTTAGCCATCAGGAGGGCATGACCGTGTGAATGCCTGACAGAAAATGAACATTTTGAGCTGATTTTGGCTTTAATAGCCTGAGGTCTTAAACTTTTGATCAAAAGAACAGTCTGTTTCAGTTTACTTGTTGTTTCCAATAAATTACTTTTTCAAAGTGCTTTTTGTCACATTCCCCCTTCTTGCTTTAACATATTGTAGCCCTTCTTAAAATTTCATTAAGTTCCAAAAGTGCAAAAGGTCAACTCTAGCAATTTTTCAACTGGTATTAAGATTTTGATCAGGAATGTACTCAAATTAGGCTGCAGTAGGTTTTTTTTTGTTTCAAGTGGAGCTCCTCCAGCAGGACATTGCCACTTGGTCTGAGAGACTTGGCCTGCAGATTGAGACAAAAAACCCTTTCCAGCTCAAAAAAAAAGCATGAAATGACACAAAACAGAGAATAAAGAGAAAGCAGACCAGAATTTTGGTTTGTTTTGTTCTTTTTTCAAATGGCATTCAAGATTTAAAATATGACTCAGTGCATAAACAACATGCTTCTTTTACAATAACGCAGCCCCATGCTGTTCTTCATTTAGTCCGGTGTATTTTGTGGCCTGTAGTTTTATCGATCCAGATCCTTTTGGTTCAGTTTCCTTTGTCACCTTTCCTGATGGTCTGTGGGATGTGGTCAATGCCAGTGGTTTGTACTGAAGTTAGATTGCTGTTTTGGAATTCCTGGTAATCTTTTGTCATGGAGTAGTTAATGTCATCCTACCACAATCATGTCTCAGAGGACCACAACTTAGCTTTGAAAGTTTGCATCACCAAAAGTTTTTAAGTTCAAATTCAAGTTCAACTTTATTGTCCCCTGGGGGAAATTTGCTGTGCAAGCAGGTAAAAAGAACATCAACATACAAACACAAGTCATTCAACCGTAAAAGCAAAGGCACAGGACACAGTAACAAGAAACTGTGAGCAGACCATAGATGGAGCCATCCTAAAGACAATTACAATCAGTGTTCAAGCTGATGATCTTTTTCCAAACAGCTCTGTTACGGCTTGAAAGATAAATGAGTTTTTCATCCTATTGGACTTGGCTACAGGTAGCCTGTATCTTCTGCCTGAGGGCAAGAGATCAAATTCTGAATGGAGAGGGTGATCAGGACACTGGATGATGTCCTGAGCCTTGGATCTTACTGTCTCTTGAAATATGTCGGATAGATTAGGCAGCTAAACACCAGTGATTTTACCAGCTACCTTAACAATACGTTCAAGCCTTTTTTTTTTTTTTGTCAGCCAAGCCAAGGCTCCCAAACCATGAAATAAAAACAAAGGTGAGACCAGACTCTACCATAAACTTACCATCTTGCCAACTTGCCATCAGTCTACTGCACACTCTGAATCTGTTTAGTTTTTGGAGGAAGTGAAGCCATTGTTGACCCTTTTTGAAGACTGTCTGTGTTGGTGCTGAATAATAATAATCTTTATTATAGACTCAACAAGAAGATGGTCCACTCACATACACAACACATTTATAAAACAAAAATGAAAACAACAGTAAAAATAATAATAATAATGAAATAAAAATACAATGCAGCAATTTACTGTATGTTTAACCCTTGTGCATCCCTAGGGGTATTTTTTTTATCTTTTGGACACTTTTTTGTGGATAACTTTGGTTGTGTTGATGTAAATGGCATCAAATTTGGTCAGGTTGTGTATTTTCTGAAGCTTTTCGATATTTCAACAGTTATCATTTTTTTAAGTCTTTAATACACTTTAAAAATAAAAAAGCCCCACCGAAGTCCCTAAGGGTATTTTTTATTGCATTGACTCCCATTCAAACCACAGTTTTTTAATACACTGCAATTGCAGTATGATATTTTAGTATTAGTGTTATTTTCATTCCTTGGTGTTGATAACCCTTCAAAATATATATCTTTTTGTTCCACACGACATAGTGTTATTTTCTCAGATACTGTATATCAAAGACTGAGAGCTCATGACAGTATATTTCCCTTATTGTATAAAATCACGCACTGAAAAGCCAGTTCAATAAACATTTACAATTATTTTGGTTTGGTAGTGTTCTAGGGATGTCATAGTGTGGTGTGCATGTGTATGTTGACAAAATTTTGTGTATATGTGTGAATATGGGAGGAGCCAAAATGCAGCCCTCTAATTATGGTCATTTCAATGTAAAATGATAAAATCATTTTTTTAGTGTTTACAATATAGTTGAAGCTTATGCGGGTATTTGTGTGCATGGGTGTTTTTTTGTGTATGTGGGGATGTGTTGGTGTGTGGGTGTGTGTGTGCATGTGTGTGTGTGTGGGTGGGTAGGGCAGGGGCTTGGAGGGGGGCATCTACATATGCTTACTTTTTCATTCAGGCTAAAAGTTTGACCTCAGCATGTACCCACTCACAGACCCGTGTTTACACATGCTCTTTGTCCAATACTAAAAACATCTTGCATCTTAAACTTCAAAATCTGACCCCCAGTGACCCCAAACAACAGCCTGAAAAAGTTTACCTTTGTCTGCACAAAGATAAACACATTTATATGTGTCCATCAGTTTGGGTCTAATTTCATTCTGCCTGGTCAAGTTGAGCAGACACAGCAACAGCACTGCTGAAGTCCTCAACCTCCTTGGACTAGGAAATGAGGAAGACCCTCTGATGAAGACAGCTCAGATGGGGATTCAGAGGATGGTGTGGACCAGAGGACACAGCATGTGGTCCCTTATTTGGATGGGAGTCAAGGACTAGGATAACTTGGTCCCCCACAAATACAGACATGGCCTGCACCAGCCAGCTGGGAGTCTTTGTCAATCCATCAATCAATCTATCAACCAATCAGTCAATCTATCATTCATAAACCAATCAATCAATCAATAAATCAATCAATCAATCAATAAACCAATCAGTCCATCAATCAATCAGTCTTTATCTTCATAGCACCATTTCATAACAAGCGTTATCTCAAAACAGTGTATAATCGAGCAGGCTGAAGACAAACTCTTTGTTTTATGGATACACACATACACACCTGTATAAATATAAAATACACATATTCTCATATTTCCAAAGTCCAACAGGAATCCTTTAGGGATGTCCCGATCCGATATTGATATCGGATATCCGTCAGAAAAACAAATATCGGATTATATCGGCCTGCATCCTAAATCTCCGATATCAGCACTCCGATACAAGCAGTCCATTCTAATATATTTATGTTTTTATTTTATTCAGTTGTAGAATATGCTTATGTTGAAGTTCAACACAGTGGTTATTTTGCAATTGGTGAAATATGTTTTTGTTTGATTTATTGAGGTCACTTTTCAGGGTCTTCTAATATTTTTTATTCATTCTTATGTTTAAGGTTAAAATTTATTTAACCTATTGGTTAATAACAAATGGGTCAGTTTTTCTCATACCTACTATTGCTGACTACTGTTCTCTGTTTGAGTAATCTGACCTGATCAAGCCTTTTCTTACAGTCCATACTACAAAATAGGTAATAAAAAATTATGATTCCTGCTGATATCGTATCGGATTGATATCGGTATCGGCCAATACTCAAGGCTGCAATATCGGTATCGTATCGGAGGTGAAATAGTTGTATCAGGACACCCCTAGAAGCCTTCATGAGCAGCACTGGGCCAACCAAACTACAGGAAGGTGTTTCTTTAGAGAGTTTACAGTAACAGTAGCAGAAACAAACCTGTTTAAGACCTGGAGATCGTGAGCAGATCCAGTCTCTTGTTGGGTATGTGATCGTAAAAAGGGAGGTGAGCAGAAAAAAGTGGACAAAAGTAAGAATTGAAGGTACTGACAGATCCGTGGGCCAATCATAGACCTGTCCTTGTCATATTTGTCTCTGATGAATATAATTTTATAAAAGAGTTGCCCCTTGAGACGTGTGATCTTGTTTTCAAGAGGGTCCTTGTGTCTTTGTGGTTGTAAAGAAAGTTACTGGGGATGAAAATCATTACAACCACAGATATAGAAATCAGCCTGATAACATTAATATCATTAATGAATTTAATACAGAGAAGACTGATGTTAATTAATATATCAGCATCTAGCTGAACTACCATTAAAATGAGTTATCTGATCTAAAACTGATCATCAAATGATGGCGTTTCTGTTGGTGGCTGATGCGAGATAGAGCACATCAGGTCGAGCAGGTCCACAGCCACAGGTCATCCATAATTGTTTGTCAAGGTCATACTAATATAACCTTTTGCTGTTTTGTGGGAACAAATATGCATTTACTTTTGTTGATCTCTCTAAAGTTAATATCAAATATCTCTTAAGTCCTGGCATCACACACTATGTGGCCCTTAGGATGGAAAATAATTAATTTGTGGGTTTTCTGTATTTTTTAAAAGTCAACATTTTCACAAAACTGGCATATAAGAAGTTAACACTCTGGGACAAAATAAAAATGTGTTATGTTTAGTTACAGCTTAAGTAACTAAGAGTGGTTATGTAAAAAAACGAGTGTTACATTCATCTAAACATTTTTTTATGGCAGTTTTTCTCGGCTGATGTATTTTAACCATAGGGACATATTTTGGTTATTTTATACAACATCTGACCCTGCATGGAAAAAATTAACATCAATTCAAATTAATTTAAATGCCAATTTTGACACTCCCAGGGTCTGATAAAATCATTCAAAACATTTTAAATGCAATTTAATGAAAAAAATATCACTTTTTGTGTTTTTCAGTATTTTTAGAAGTGGACTTTTTCACAAAAACTGGCATTGAAGAGATTAAAAATTTGAAACAACACTAAAAATTGTTATGTGTGGTTAGAGCTGAACCTCCTGAAGGCGTCCATGTAAAAAAAATCCAAAGATACATTTATTCATTATTAATATATGACTGTTTTTCTGAGCTGATAAATTTTACCTTATGGACTTATTTGGTGCCTTTTATACAAAATGTGACTTTGCACAAAAAATAAACATGCATTCAAATTAATTTTTCTACAAATCTTTGACACTACCAGGCTCTGACAATCACCAAGAACACATGACATTTTTAAAGATATGGACTAAAAATATTTCACTTTTTGTGTTTTTTTGTATTTTTTAAAAGTGGACTTTTTTCACCAAAACTGGCATTGAAGGGGTTAAAACTTTAAAACAACACTAAAATTTGTTATGTATGGTTACAGCTGAACCTCCTGAAGGTGTCCATGTAAAAAAAAGTGGAATGATACATTTATTCATAATTTATTTATGGCTGTTATTCTGAGCTGATACATTTTACCTTACAGACTTTTTTGGTAACGCTTCCTTTTACGTTACTAAAATTACCATGTATTTACATGCTAATTACTAGGTAAGTACCATGTAATAAGGGATAGTTACTGTAAAATTACCATGTAATTACAAGGTAACTATATAGGTAATTACCTTGTACTTTTAAAGTAATTACCTAGTCAATTCCAGGCAAATACCAAGTACCTACCTGGTAATAAGTATTAATTACTGGGTAATTATAATGTCATTATATACTAACTATTTTGTTAATTGCCAAGTACTTACTAGGTAATTGCCATGCAATTTCTTGAGAAGTACCTGGTAACAGCCAGGTAATAAGTAATTACTCAGTAATTATTAAGTATTTATATGGTAACTATGTGATTAATTATTAGGTACTCACTAAGTAATTATATTATTTCCTAACAACCACATATAATAATTCGTAATTACTGGGTGTTCCTTAAAGTAATTACAGGGTAATTGCATAGTAATTAATAATGTACTTATTTCATGAGTACCAACTAATTTTCTGAAAACTACCAAGTAACTACAAGGTCAATAATAGCAATTACTGAGTAATTACTAAGTAACACATGGTAAAAACCTTATTATTTACACTGTAAATACTTAGTAAATATATTATTGATTATATTTATTAAACAAACATTATTGATTGTATTTATTTTGTAACTACACAGCAACTACCCTTTAATTGTACATGAACTACCGAGGAAGGCTATGTATTGTATTGGTAAATACACAGTAAGTACTGTAAAATTTAGAAAGAAATTATGACACTACCAGTTACTTTCCTATTGGCTACCAGGTGTAATTTCCAAGAAATTTTAAGTTTCTACTAGATATTTACCATGTAATTACTAGGACATGAAGAGTATTTACTACGTATTACTAGGTATTAACACCATGTATTTCCATAGCAGTCAATAGGTTTTTATTACTTACCTGGTAACTTCTTTGTATTTACCCAGTAACTTCAACATTAACCTGGTAATTACAGTTGAACTGTACTGTAAAAGGAAGTGAGGTCTGTTTCCATGCTATTACCTGGTAATTACTGATTTGTTACCCAGGAACTACAAAAATACATACATGGAAATTACATAGCTATTAAAGTGTGACTGTACTGTAAAAGGAAGTGAGGTCTGTTTCCATGTTATTACCTGGTAATTACTGATTTGTTACCAAGGAACTACAAAAATACATACATGGAAATTACATAGTTATTAAAGCGTGACTGTACTGTAAAAGGAAGTGAGGTCTGTTTCCATGTTATTACCTGGTAATTACTTATTTGTTACCAAGGAACTACAAAAATACATACATGGAAATTACATAGTTATTAAAGCGTGACTGTACTGTAAAAGGAAGTGAGGTCTGTTTCCATGTTATTACCTGGTAATTACTGATTTGTTACCCAGGAACTACAAAAATACATACATGGAAATTACATAGTTATTAAAGCGTGACTGTACTGTAAAAGGAAGTGAGGTCTGTTTCCATGTTATTACCTGGTAATTACTTATTTGTTACCAAGGAACTACAAAAATACATACATGGAAATTACATAGTTATTAAAGCGTGACTGTACTGTAAAAGGAAGTGAGGTCTGTTTCCATGTTATTACCTGGTAATTACTGATTTGTTACCCAGGAACTACAAAAATACATACATGGAAATTACATAGCTATTAAAGTGTGACTGTACTGTAAAAGGAAGTGAGGTCTGTTTCCATGTTATTACCTGGTAATTACTGATTTGTTACCAAGGAACTACAAAAATACATACATGGAAATTACATAGCTATTAAAGTGTGACTGTACTGTAAAAGGAAGTGAGGTCTGTTTCCATGTTATTACCTGGTAATTACTGATTTGTTACCAAGGAACTACAAAAATACATACATGGAAATTACATAGTTATTAAAGCGTGACTGTACTGTAAAAGGAAGTGAGGTCTGTTTCCATGTTATTACCTGGTAATTACTTATTTGTTACCAAGGAACTACAAAAATACATACATGGAAATTACATAGTTATTAAAGCGTGACTGTACTGTAAAAGGAAGTGAGGTCTGTTTCCATGTTATTACCTGGTAATAACTGATTTGTTACCAAGGAACTACAAAAATACATACATGGAAATTACATAGTTATTAAAGTGTGACTGTACTGTAAAAAGAAGTGAGGTCTGTTTCCATGTTATTACCTGGTAATTACTGATTTGTTACCAAGGAACTACAAAAATACATACATGGAAATTACATAGTTATTAAAGTGTGACTGTACTGTAAAAGGAAGTGAGGTCTGTTTCCATGTTATTACCTGGTAATTACTTATTTGTTACCAAGGAACTACAAAAATACATACATGGAAATTACATAGTTATTAAAGTGTGACTGTACTGTAAAAGGAAGTGAGGTCTGTTTCCATTCTATTACCTGGTAATCACTGATTTGTTACCCAGGAACTACAAAAATACATACATGGAAATTACATAGTTATTAAAGTGTGACTGTACTGTAAAAGGAAGTGAGGTCTGTTTCCATGCTATTACCTGGTAATTAGTCAGTATTTTGCCCTAAACTAGGAAACTATCACATCACACAAGACACTTGGACCGAAAATGCCGCAAAACCAACCAGTGACTATGATACAGTGTCAGAGTACACTGATACAGAGTCTGGGTCTCCCCCCTGAACAGCACACTGTATCTGTCTGGACATAAGAGTTCCCATCAAAAACCACCATCACCAGCCATCAAATTACATTAAGATGAATGCATTATTTTTACACTTCCTCACTCAAAACACCTCGCTGTGACACATATACAAAAACAAGTGAGCTGCCAAAGATAAACGTTTTAATCCAATGGATTTCAAATTCTCATTAAAAAAACAATTTCAAAAACAGTGCACATTTTGGTAACACTTTGTAAGTACACACTATTAAGCATTAGTTAAGCATTAATAAATATTGAATTCATCATTTATAAAGCATTTTTCTGACATGAATAATTAGTAATAACACATTTATACACACAATTACAAATATTTTACTCATCATAAATAAGCATATCAGTAAAGGATTTTACTGAATTCATCATTTCTAAAGCATTTTTCTGACATGATTATTTAGTAATAATTCATTTATACACACAATTACAAATGCTTTACCCATCATTAATAAGCTTTAGAAAAACAATAATAATAATTGCAGTTTATCAGCATATTGTGACTGTAAAACATGAACAAGGGTAAACGTGGCCAAATGAAAACTTGCCAACACCAACTGCGCATCACAGAAAATTACAGTACGCAAAATAAATTCAAGTTAACGATTTTACACAAAATAAATATTTTGGTTATATATATATATATATGTATACACACAAATACATATATATATATATGTGTGTGTGTATATATATATATATATATATATACATATATATATATATATATATATATATATATATATATACATACCAAAACGGTATCTATAACTGTCGGTTGTAATGATCACATTTTGGTTGCTGTTGTGAGAAAGGTGCAAGTGCCTAAGAGAAGACCAAAGGTATAATATTAAAAAAAAAATTAAATGTTCAACCGAGAATTATTTGTAGAAGACGTAAATTGGTTCACGTAAAATGAGAACAAGATCCAGAGGTGGTACTGGTTAACTTAATAAAATGTTCATGCCAATAGTACAAAAAATTGCACCATTAAAGAAAGACACAATAAAAATATAAGCACACCATGGTTAGATGATGACTTAAAGGAATGCATGCATAAGTGTAATCCAGCAAAATCAATAGCTTTTATGTATGGTATAAAATCTGGCAAATATACTGCATATTAAGGAATTCGCTTGCTAAATCAAATAAGAGAATACTATTTTGATATGTATTTAGTGAGCAAAGTAATGGAGTGGTTAAAAAACCTCTTTACCTCTCTTAGGTGTCTTTGTTTCCATTTCTTTGACTTCTTGGCCTTTCTCTCTCTCCCCTTATTCTTTTTCTTCTTCTTCTTGTCTTCCTCTGATGAGGATGATTCAAAGGGAAGATGAAGGCAAGTTGACTGCCTGGGTGGAACTGCTGCCCCCCTTTTTAAGAGCTGTTAAAATAAATACAAACATTAGGCTAACGTGGCACAAAGAGGCATAAATATATATGTATATAAAGATAGATATATTGATACTCAAGTGTCCAGAGATAAACTAACAAAGCAAGACCAAGGTGTACTTAAATGTGTGTTTATACTGTGTGTAGTAAATCTTACCTGCTGCCAGCTGTTCTTTTAGATAGTCTCTTTCCTTGGTAAGCTCTTCAGCCTTCTGCTTTAGGACTTCTACCCTCAGCTAACACATCTCCAAATCCTGTGGTTGGGGCACAGGGGCAATGGAAACACCTTTAAAAACAAACAAACAAACAAAAAAAAACATTTTAAAATGTATTCAAAACATTCAGTACCATCAAAGGTTTTCATTCATCTCTGATCTCGGCTAGTCTGTTGTATCTGTAACTGATCCAGTGGATCTCCTGTATTTTGTTAGATCATAGTTTGAACATACACAACTTCTTTTTTCCCTTTGTCTTATACTCTTAGACCAAGGGATTTCGCCATATTTACAGATCAACACTTTAATTGTGAAAATAAATCTGGAAATCTCTGTGATAAATTACAAAGCTTTACTATGCAGCAAATTTGTGAACATAACAGCTTCTTGCATCATTTGGGAAGTAAATAACAGAGACACTGGTTTATAATAACATCTAAGGTGTTGATTCAGCAGTTAAAACTGAGATTTAATGTCTGCAGAGAAACCCTTTCACCACAGTGTTTGTACCAGCCATTCAATGCAGGTGGAGACAAAGCTGTTCTGGTATGATGCAGTCAACACACTATCAGGCCTACCTGTATGACTATTTTTAGCCCAATTTGATGGCATTAATTAAAGAAAAAATAATAAAATAATATTTCAGAACGTAATGTCATGTATCTATTTTTGATCACCATACATACATGTAAATACTTATATAGGTCTGCCTGAAGCACTCAGAGCATGTGGTTTATTTTATGTAAAGCCCTTGTTCATTTATATTGCTGTAATTATCATAAAAGTAATTCATAGATATAGATAACTATTTTTGTAATATTTCCTAAAAAAGACTTTGTTTTTATTGAACAAACTGAACCAGAGTATAGTGAGGTGATGCTCTATGGTCTAACACCAGCCAACATTATTAATGTATGTCAGTTTAAAAAAAACAAAAAAAACGTACTTACCACTGGTGCCATCGACGGCCACAGACTCTCTTATATCCACACCAACAATCTTTTCGCACAAATCTTCGTGTTTTGCCAGAGTTCGGCATGATATTGGCGACATTTAAGTTTCTTCCAGGGAAATGTGACGTCTGCTCCCGCCTGCGGTTACCTGCGACGACACGTTGATGACGCAGAAGAAGCATGTTCGCCCCACACTGATGACGTATTAAGAGCGGGATTGTAGTCCTTCAGTGAATCAGAGCGGTTCAGTGATAATGAGCGGATTCACTCGACTAGAAAAACTGAGTAAGAAAGAAATATCAAAAAGAAATGCCCTGAAGCTAATAAAGTGGCTACAGACGAGGAGACTGCTTCAAAGAAGAGTTAAATGCAGAATTTGCCATACGGACATGAAACTGAAGAGAAGTACGGACAGTGGAGACAGATATGCACGGTA
Organism: Scarus forsteni; assembly: GCA_036419115.1. Lineage (NCBI taxonomy): Eukaryota > Metazoa > Chordata > Actinopteri > Labriformes > Labridae > Scarus > Scarus forsteni. Next base: position 259,375 of record JAZDUH010000222.1, on the reverse strand, counting down.
AGACACAATGATAGATTTAGGAAAATTAAACAAATGTGCAGTTATTTGTTGATTTATGTGCATGTTTGGGTCGGATTAATATGAGATGTAATGTTGCAGGATTAAATAATTACATGAAATTTGTTTAATGAGCAATTTAGCAATTTTATTAATGGAGATAAACAGTAATACATATATATATATACATACATATATATATATATATATATATATATATATCTATATATATATATATATATATATATATATATATATATATATATATATATATATACATATATATATATACACACACACACACACACATATATGTATATGTATGTATATATATATATATATATATATATATATATATATATGTACATATACATATATATGTATATATGTATGTATGTATACATACAGTATATGAAATTAGAATATTGCATAATTGTAATTAATCCTTAACTTCCTAATGTGAACAAACAGGTAGAAGAACAAAAACTGTATCTTTAATTCATTAAACAAACGACCATATCAATGAATAGCCATTTCAAAAAGTAGCAACCTGAGAGGAGTAAATTACTTCTTACCAAACATTTAGAACAGGTCAAATGAATTATCCCCTACAAAAAGCAAAGTGTTCATGAAGGTCTACAGCTTTACTGTGTAATTTTATAATGATTAAATTGACACATTTAAATATGTAATAAAAAGTCTAAGCAAATAATCCTTATGACAAACTACAATCTAATTACACATTTTTTGTGTTGTGCTGATTATATTATCATTTTATGGTAACCTGATAATGCCATCTTGATTATATTTATTGTTTATTATTGCTACCTAAACCTGTGTGCCAGTGTGTGTCCTACTTACAGTCTGTTCCTTTTCTTTTTGAAAGTACTGGTCGCCAAATACCACATAAAGGACAGGAAAAACAAATTTCAGTGAGGCACACGTCCATCTTCAGTCACTCAAATGTCTCTCTCAGTAACGATGCAGTTCATGTACAGGTGGGTAATAAGAATAATAATAATAATAATAACAATAATAATAGTATAAACATTAAAGCCATTTTCATTTTCAGCACAAAAGAAATGTATGTTAATTCAATTGTGAATTTAAATAAGTTTCAAGGAGAGTTGAGAAAGTTGTTGTACATAGAATGTGTAAATTTAGGTTTTTTATGTTTGTTTGTTTATGCCTCAGTCTGGGAGAGGAAGAATGACCGGTGGGTGGAAAAGAAAGAAGTGGGTCTCTGGGATGTTGGGTGTCAGGTATCATCAAGGACGAAGAAAACCCATCCTGCGCCTTGTGAAGAGACAATCTGGAAGACATCTGATTCCCTTAATTGTTCATCATGTGAGGCCTAGATCTTCAGTTATCAGTGACGAGTGGCATGCTTATCTGATGCTCTCTGGACTAGGATACAACCATCACACTGTTAACCACAGGAGGTGGTATGTAGATCCCCAAGCTGGTGATCACACAAAGCATCTTAAGAGTGCCTGGATATCCTACAAAGAGCAGATCTGGAGGGGAAACCGCACTGACAGTTTGCTGTCTGACCACCTTTCACTGATTGAATGGAATGAGTGGCTCGCAAAGAATCACCCTGATGGTGCTTTTGACAGACTAATTTATAACATTTCCAAAAAGTACATGTAATTTGCAGTCACTGTTACCAATGCAGGAACCTTCTTTTGAAGGTGGAATTGAGGTAATCCCTGCAGTTTGTTTTTGTAGTGTCTTTAAAATTACATTGCCAGGATTATTTTCTCCGCTGTTGATTGTTTTGTCTGGCTGAATAATTTTGTCAGAGAAAGGGTTTAGAAAAACAGTGACAGTGAAATATCTTTGAACTTTTATTTTTGATACTAGAAGAACAAATATAAATATTTGTGTGTGTGTGTGTCTGTATATATGTATAAACACACACACACACATATATATATATATATATATATATATATATATATATATATATATATATATATATATATATATATATATATATATATATATATATATATATATATATATATATATATATATATATATATAAATATATGTGTATGTATGTATATATATATATATATACATTCATATATACACATATATGTATATATATATTTATATATATATATATGAATAGATGCATATATATACATATATGTGTATGTATGTATATATATATAATATATATATATACATATATATACACACACATATATATATATATATATATATATATATATATATATATAAAAGTAAAAGATTTATTTTGTGTACTTAAATACAAAATTGTTTACTTGAATTTATTTTGCGTACTGTAATTTTCTGTGATGCGCAGTTGGTGTTGGCTAGTTTTCATTTGGCCACGTTTACCCTTGTTCATGTTTTACAGTCACAATATGCTGATAAGCTGCAATTATTATTTTTTTCTAAATCTTATTATTGATGGGTAAAGCATTTGTAATTGTGTGTACAAATGAATTATTACTAAATAATCATGTCAGAAAAATTTAGATTAGATTAGATTAGATTCAACTTTATTGTCATTGCACATGTCACAAGTGCAGGCAACGAAATGCAGATAGCATCTAACCAGAAATGCAATAGCAGTATGTTATAAATATAGTATAAAAAGTGCAAAGATGAAATTATGTGTTAAATACTATAGATACAGGTATATACAGGTTGTTTCTAGGCTATGACAATGGTACAGGACATTGACTATCATACAGGCTATGATAATATAATTATGAACAGTAATGCTTTATAAATGATGAATTCAGTAAAATCCTTTACTGATATGCTTATTTATGATGAGTAAAATATTTATAATTGTGTGTATAAATATGTTATTACTAATTATTCATGTCAGAAAAATGCTTTATAAATGATGAATTCAATATTTATTAATGCTTAACTAATGCTTAATAGTGTGTACTTACAAAGTGTTACCAAAATGTGCACTGTTTTTGAAATTGTTTTTTTAATGAGAATTTGAAATCCATTGGATTAAAACGTTTATCTTTGGCAGCTCACTTGTTTTTGTATATGTGTCACAGCGAGGTGTTTTGAGTGAGGAAGTGTAAAAATAATGCATTCATCTTAATGTAATTTGATGGCTGGTGATGGTGGTTTTTGATGGGAACTCTTATGTCCAGACAGATACAGTGTGCTGTTCAGGGGGGAGACCCAGACTCTGTATCTGTATCAGTGTACTCCGACACTGTATCATAGTCACTGGTTGGTTTTGCGGCATTTTCGGTCCAAGTGTCTTGTGTGATGTGATAGTTTCCTAGTTTAGGGCAAAATACTGACTAATTACCAGGTAATAGCATGGAAACAGACCTCACTTCCTTTTACAGTACAGTCACACTTTAATAACTATGTAATTTCCATGTATGTATTTTTGTAGTTCCTGGGTAACAAATCAGTAATTACCAGGTAATAACATGGAAACAGACCTCACTTCCTTTTACAGTACAGTCACACTTTAATAGCTATGTAATTTCCATGTATGTATTTTTGTAGTTCCTTGGTAACAAATAAGTAATTACCAGGTAATAACATGGAAACAGACCTCACTTCCTTTGACAGTACAGTCACACTTTAATAACTATGTAATTTCCATGTATGTATTTTTGTAGTTCCTTGGTAACAAATAAGTAATTACCAGGTAATAACATGGAAACAGACCTCACTTCCTTTTACAGTACAGCTTTTAATAACTATGTAATTTCCATGTATGTATTTTTGTAGTTCCTTGGTAACAAATCAGTAATTACCAGGTAATAGCATGGAAACAGACCTCACTTCCTTTTACAGTACAGTCACACTTTAATAGCTATGTAATTTCCATGTATGTATTTTTGTAGTTCCTTGGTAACAAATCAGTAATTACCAGGTAATAACATGGAAACAGACCTCACTTCCTTTTACAGTACAGTCACACTTTAATAACTATGTAATTTCCATGTATGTATTTTTGTAGTTCCTGGGTAACAAATCAGTAATTACCAGGTAATAGCATGGAAACAGACCTCACTTCCTTTTACAGTACAGTTCAACTGTAATTACCAGGTTAATGTTGTAGTTACTGGGTAAATACAAAGAAGTTACCAGGTAAGTAATAAAAACCTATTGACTGCTATGGAAATACATGGCGTTAATACCTAATAGTACCTAGTAATACGTAGTAAATACTCTTCATGTCCTAGTAATTACATGGTAAATATCTAGTAGAAACTTAAAATTTCTTGGTAATTACACCTGGTAGCCAATAGGAAAGTAACTGGTAGTGTCATAATTTCTTTCTAAATTTTACAGTACTTACTGTGTATTTACCAATACAATACATAGCCTTCCTCTGTAGTTCATGTACAATTAAAGGGTAGTTGCTGTGTAGTTACAAAATAAATACAATCAATAATTGTTTAATAAATATAATCAATAATATATTTACTAAGTATTTACAGTGTAAATAATAAGGTTTTTACCATGTGTTACTTAGTAATTACTCAGTAATTGCTATTATTGACCTTGTAGTTACTTGGTAGTTGTCAGAAAATTACTTGGTACTCATGAAATAAGTACATTATTAATTACTATGGAATTACCTAGTAATTACTTTAAGGAACACCCAGTAATTACGAATTATTATATGTGGTTGTTAGGAAATAATATAATTACTTAGTGAGTACCTAATAATTAATCACATAGTTACCATATAAATACTTAATAATTACTGAGTAATTACTTATTACCTGGCTGTTACCAGGTACTTCTCAAGAAATTGCATGGCAATTACCTAGTAAGTACTTGGCAATTAACAAAATAGTTAGTATATAATGACATTATAATTACCCAGTAATTAATACTTATTACCAGGTAGGTACTTGGTATTTGCCTGGAATTGACTAGGTAATTACTTTAAAAGTACAAGGTAATTACCTATATAGTTACCTTGTAATTACATGGTAATTTTACAGTAACTATCCCTTATTACATGGTACTTACCTAGTAACTAGCATGTAAATACATGGTAATTTTAGTACCGTAAAAGGAAGCGTTACCACTTTTTTGGTGCCTTTTATACAAAATGTGACTTTGTACAAAAAATAAACATGCATCCAAATTGATTTTTTTACAAATCTTTGACACTTCCAGGCTCTAATAATCACCCAGAACACATGACATTTTTAAACATATGGACTAAAAATATTTCACTTTTTGTGGGGTTTTTTTGTATTTTTTAAAAGTGGACTTTTTCACCAAAACTGGCATTGAAGGGGTTAAACTTTGAAACGACATAAAAATGTGTTATGTATTCATTTTACCTTAGGGACTTATTTGGTGCCTTTGTTAAAGGGATGCACAAGGGTTAAAAAAGGTACAGACTATTGAGACAGTGCTTCCGAAGCCTGGATGTAAACCGAAAACCCATGCAGCAGGTTAAGGCCTTGGTAATGCAGTTTTCTGACAAATCCAGTCGACACATGAAGTTAAACATTAGCTTTCGCAACAATGCCAGACATGTTGATACATTAACAGACACAAATAACTGGCTGGCACTGTGCCACCTAGGAACACTTAGCAATAACCTCATAGCGTCATCATAAGCCACTTTAAGCCTCTGCATACTTTTCACTCTGTAAGAGGACCAGAGATGAGCTGTATACAAGGGAGTGACATAAGCCCTGAATAGTGCACATTTAACATCAACAGAGCACATATAAAATTTCCTTAACAACACATTTGCCTGTGTATATATTTTACAGCATTGACGTTGGATGTCACCATCATCCATTAGATCATCAGAGAAGACATGTCCAAGATATTTCAATTCCTTTGTCATTTCTAAGGGACCATCTGAGAGATGGAAGGCAGGAAAAACCGACTTCCTGTCCTCTTTAGATCTCACAACCATGACCTTACTTTTTTCGCATTATAATTAATCTAAAATTTTCTGCCACATAGTGTACATATTCTTAACAATTGTTGTAACCCAGCAGTATATGGACAGAGTACAACAAGGTCATCAGCATACATAAGATGATTGACAACTTGGTCTCCCACAATACAACCTGTTTTACATTCATTCAACTGTCTTGACAAGTCATCGATGTATACATTAAAGAGGACAGGAGACAAGATTCCTCCATGACGGACCCCATTACTCACATGAAAAGGAGCAGAGATAGTATTATCCCACTTCACCTGAAATGTTTGCTGAGCATACCAGAACATAAAAACTCTGACAATATATTTAGGGACATCTCTTTTAAAGCTGGTGTCTACGATTTGAAACCGCAGCCTGCCCCCCCTTCCCTCACCTCTCCCCTCCGTGTTCCAAGATCCTGCCCCCAGCTCGTGTCGCCTCATATAAGCCCCCTCCGGCAGAGCTACGAGCGACTAGCATAATATATCAGCAGCAAACTCAATCAAAAACAGCTCAGCTCAACTGAAAGTATCAAACACGACAGACATCCCCCTTATAACACACAGCAGTAGCCATTTCAACTGGACCGGCGGCAATGCGGGTCTGGCGCCGCCAGAGCGGAGCCGAGTGTGGGGGAGGATTTATCTTTCTCAGCCTGTCCTCCCCAGCTCAGCTTACAGTGCTAACGATTAGCGGCTAACAGGCTAACCCGCTCCCCTACAAGTTATTAGCCCGTACAGGCTCAAACTAACCAGAGTTATTCAGCAGACATCTCACACTGTAGTAAACAAAGCCATTACCTGATCAACCAGGGGCGAAACGGCCGATGCTGAAGGTCTGACGGCCGGCTGAGGCTATTCGTTAGCCGTTAGCCCGCTAACAGGCCTCAACCAGCGGGCAGAGCTCCGTTGGGCCAGGGAGAGGGAGGCGGATTCCCGGTTCGGCGCTAGGCTTTTCGGCTCCATGATAGTTCAGTAGCTAACGCTGCTAGCTGCTCACCGGAGGCAGAGGGGAGGAGGCGGGACCATGGCGCTACGCATGACGCTGTGAGTGAGAGAGACAGGGATTGGATGGACTCACGGACCAACTCAAGGACCAATTAATAGTCGCCGGTTCTTAGGTTTGATTGGTCAGCTAGTATGCAGCTTTTCAGCGGATATACTGAATGGATTTTTTTTGGTCTTTATACTGTGTAGATAGGACCATAGGACCATAACAGCCTTATAAACGGTGTTATTAAGATGTACAAAGCTTCCAAATCGTAGACCATAGCTTTAAAGCTGTGGTCTACGATTCAAACCGCCCCCCGTGTTCCAAGATCCCACCCCCAGCTCGTGTCGCCTCGCCTCTTATCAAGCCCCCTCGGACAGAGCTACGAGCGACTAGCACAATATATCAGCAGCAAACTCAATCAAAAACAGCTCAGCTCAACTGAAAGTATCAAACACGACAGACATCTCCATTATAACACACAGCAGTAGCCATTTCAATTGGACCAGCGGCAATGCGGGTCTGGCGCCGTCAGTGCGGAGCCGAGTGTGGGGGAGGATTTATCTTTCTCAGCCTGTCCTCCCCAGCTCAGCTTACAGTGCAAACGATTAGTGGCTAACAGGCTAACCCGCTCCCCTGCAAGTTATTAGCCCGCAGGCACAAACTAACCAGAGTTATGCAGCAGACATCTCCCACTGTAGTAAACAAAGCCATTACCTGATCAACCAGGGGCGAAAACGGTCGATGCTGAAGGTCTGACGGCCGGCTGAGGCTATTCGTTAGCCGTTAGCCGTTAGCCCGCTAACAGGCCTCAACCCGCGGGCAGAGCTCCATTGGGCCCCGCGGGAGAGGGAGGCGGCTTCGGTCTCGGCGCTAGGCTTTTCCGGCTCCATGATAGTTCAGTAGCTAACGCTGCTAGCTGCTCACCGGAGGTAGAGGGGAGGAGACGGGACCATGACGCACTACGGATCGCATGACGATGCGTAGTGAGAGAGACAGGGGATTGGATGGACTCACGGACTAACTCACGGACCAATTAATAGTTGCAGGTTCTTAGGTTTGATTGGTCAGCTAGTATGCAGCTTTTCAGCGGATATACTGAATGGATTTTTTTCATTCTTTTTGGTCTTTATACTGTGTAGATAGGACCATAGGACCATAACAGCCTTATAAACGGTGTTATTAATATGTACAAAGCTTCCAAATCGTAGACCATAGCTTTAAGTAATTTAACAAATAATTTGGCATGATTAATCTTATCAAATGTCATAGAGGCATCAATGAAACAGAGAAACACAGAGAAGTTTTGACTTTGGTACTTAGCAACTAACTTAATGCATAAATGCATAGATCAGTACTATGCTTTCTCTTGTAGTTTCTCGCTGGTTGCTCTGGAGGAAGGAAGAAGCTTCGCGACACAAGCTTGTTTGCAAAAAAAAAGAGAAGTTTATTGACAAACCAAGCAAGTGTCTGAATCAGGCACTCCAGACTGCTTGAGAGGCTCAAAATGCCAGAAATGAGACCTCCCGAACAAACTAGGAGAACATGTATATATACTAGACATTGTTTAAATATAACATGTAGCGTGGATTCTCATTGGACCAGAGCATCTTAAGATACATTACCAGTGACCTAAAGACGGACCCAATATGGCCCGAAGTGAAGGCCCCTGTAACTCTTGCCAATTTTAACCTGTCTTTGTTGCCTTAAGTGTCAGTCTTAACTACTCAGCTGTTTACCTAAGCATAGGGGTTCAGTTATATCAGGAGTACAAATGTAAAGAATGTTTCTTTTTAAGCATCCTGAGCCTTCCACCTGGCCATCTATGCCCTGAGTAAATAAAGAAGCACAGCAGATACTACACTCTTAAACCCAAATTGATTGTCAGTAGTTAGTAAATACATTTCCATCCTATTTAAAATAATCCTTTCCAGCACCTTAGACAGGATACTGGCAAGGGCAATAGGCCTATAATTGTCCATGCTGTTTAGTTTTCCAGCCTTCTCCTTAAACCAGACAGACAGAATAGAGTCAGGGAGAACACCATGCACCAGGAAACCAGTAAAACACGTAGCTAACAATGGAGAAAGCCTATAGTTGGCATATTTGAGATGCTCAGCAGAAATACCATCTGTATTGCCTGTTGTCAGCCTGTTGTCTATGATGACTCCCAGGTACTTATGGCTTTCAGCTCTCTCCACAGTTTCGCCTTTAATTGTTAAAAATAGGGGGTGACTCTGACTTCTTCCTAAAATCAATATACATTTCTTTTGTTTTTGAAATATTTAATTTTTAAAAGGAGTCATCGCACCAGTCAATACAGTTTTCTCTGCCAGCTTGTAATATAAACCCTCCAGAGTGACTGTTAGTCATTAGCCACAGCCTAAGAGAAACATGATATATCCCTCCATGTCTCCATTAATTTGTCTCTCGGACGTCCTGTTGGCTTGCTTTGCCTCCTGCTGTTTGCCAACTAATGTTTTTATGGCGGTGCAAAAACACTGAACTTCTGTAGAGGCCATGAGAGAGCAGAAAGCCAGAATCTTATATACTAAGGCTTTAAATAACTCATGATGAAATATTTTATCTATTAAACATGTAAGCATCTGGATCAGCCAACTCCATGTCTGCCATCAGGCAGGTCTAACCAAAGCTCCAGACAGAGAGCTTTAGCATGGTCTAGAAGGATGCTAACCATAACTACCCAGTACTCACTGTTTTAGTGTGCTTTATCTTTATTAAAATGTTATTAACATTTTATTTTTTCACAGAAACAAGAGTGTGCCCATCACCACCTACTCAGACTGTCTTCACAGAAGGTCTAACCACCATCACGTGTGAATTCCCAGAATACCCGTACAAGTCCTGGATCAAGTTTTTGTGCAGAGACAATGGTGTCACATGTGAGGACATTTTAACAACAGAATCATCTCTGCCATCAAATAGAAGGTTCAGCTTCATAAAAACCAGCAATGGTTTTAAGCTTTCCATCAGTAATGTGTCCAAACAGGACAAGGGAGTCTACTGGTGTGGACTGAAACCCAAAGGTGGAATCTATCGAGCGGGATTCAAACAGCTAATAGTTAAAGGTGAGTCATGTGTCTTTCACTTTACTTTGGTTTAGAAAGAGAAGTCCTGAAGCATTAACCTGCCTCTGTATGCTCAGCCTGTCTTATATAAAGGCTTCATGTCTTTTCAGAGTCTCTGGATGAATCACTTCCCTCTGAGACCACATCAACTGCCTCTGAGACAACTCCTACTTCCCAAAGGACTACCTGTAAGAAAGTATTTTTCAGTAATTATTTGAGTAATTATCTGAGTTTCTGAGTTCATACATATTAAGTTTGAACTCAGAAGGCCCTATGTAGCAGTGAAGTTGATCCTTCAGCCATCTTTGTAACAGTTGTCCAAAGGCAGATTCAGGACACAGAGGCAAGTTTCAGTCTGTTTAAAAGAGGTTTGATACACAGGAGGTCAAAAAACAATCAGACGAAGGTACAAGGTGCAACTTGGGAAACTAAAGACTAGAAAAGAGATCCAAACACATGAGAATGGTATGGACATGGAGAACAAGGAGGGGAGGGCAGCAAGGAGTGATCAGGAAAAGAGACAGATGGTGCGTGACAAAAATAAAACAGAAAAGGACTGGAACTTAACCCGAGGATGTGGCAGTTTTGCAGTGAGGCCTGAGCAGCTCAGTTCATCTGTCACTTTAACAGAGTGTTACTGTAAAACAACTCTAAAGGGAGAATCATGTTTACTCTTTAAAAACTTAAGATGGAGGTAGATGTCAAATTAAAGACAAACATGTGATACATCAATAGATGGCATGGTAATGATAATAATAGACATTTTAGCTATAGGCACCTTTCTCAGCACTTATAGTTCGGAGAAAAACTAAATATATAACAAAATGAAAAAAAGGATCAGTAGACAGAAAATAATTAAAGATTAAATAACTTTAAAACTTATGTTAAATTTATGGAAGAGATGCCTGAGTGGAAGTTGCTAAATAATAAACAGAAGGGGACCAAGGACAGAACCCTGAGGTACTAAAGTCTATATTTATGCTTAAAAAATCACATACTTTTTTGTTTTATATTTATATTTTATTTTTCATTTAAATGATGCCTTTTCATGCACTTGCACTGTCCAAATGTCCTGAAAATCTCTGACTGTAAGCTCAGTCTGTCTTATGTAAAGGCTTTTATATCCTGTCAACCTCTGAGTCCTCACAGTCTCTTTGTTTTATTTCATTTCAGTGTCTCCAGGTGAATCACTTCCCTCTGAGATCACTCCTACTCCCCCAGGTACTATCTGTTAGAAACTCTTTTTAAGTTATAATATCAAACATGAACAGATGTGACCAAAGGATCTTTATTTATTCTTCACCAATCACCAACAACAATCACCTGTAGTTCACACCTGTGAACCAGTCACCATGGTAACTATGAAGCAGATCAGCGCTGTTCTCGTAAATATTCTGTTTAGATTTGATCAGACCCTCGATACAACTGCTGGTCATTTAATGATCACAGTTAAGTCAACATGTATGACACCAGAATCAGATTTATCAGAAGAACCAAGGCCTGACCCCAGTCTTCACCCTGATGTACCATCAACTTTACCTTGCACATCAGCTGGATCCTCCTGATTCAATGTCTGTAGTCAGGGAAATTCATCCTACCAAGCTCCAATCTACCAATCTAATGTAGGTGGTTTAAAGTGAGCTGGCCCAATCAGAGTCCTTCAGAGCAGCGAGAGGCGGAGCTACGTGTGAAAAAACAGCAGGAAGTGACTGCTTAAACAGATTAGCATTGATGCTAACAGCTTCAGTTTTATCAGATCCAGACTGATTTTTATTCAAAAAGGAAAAACACAAAGTCTGATAGTTTTGCTCAACTTCTAACAGTTTGAGCTTGTTTTACTAAGTTGCTCAGGTTCTGTTGCTCAGTAGCATCTGCCTACTTAGTTGATTGACCTGTAAAAAATGTGATTGACAGAATGATCATCCAATCACCTGCCAGATAAGCTTCCTGTAGGTTCTGCCCTCCCCAAATACTGTCCCAGATGGACTGGTGAATATACTGAACAGTTCAGCTGGTGTGTCAGGTTAGAAGAACCTAACCTGGACAAAAATAACATCAGGTATGGATCATAGTTCTGTCAAATAAAAGGAGAGGAAGGAGGTAAAGTTAATGACTTACACTGAACAAGACAGGCCAAGAAGAAGAAGTTAGTAAGTGACAATGTGAATAAGAAACATGCAGAAAGACAACGTGACACAAAGACAGGAAGGACCAAGACGCGAGACAGCAAGCAGAATACACAATAGCAGTTTTTATTGAAAGGCTCAGGAGTAGTTGTATCAGGAGTGAGAATCAAACCCAGGACCTCAGGCCCAATGCAGCAACACACTTCAACTGTGGCTCAGGATCTTTAAGTAAATGGTAAATGGACTTGAGCTTATATAGCGCTTTTCTAGTCTTTGACTACTCAAAGCTGCTTTACACCGTAGGTCACACCTACCCATTCATACCCATTCACACCCATTCACACTCACATTCACTCACTGATGGTTTTGTGTATCTATGTTAGTTATCCATCAGTATTTCTAACACATTCACGCCCTTTCATGCCCATTTACACACCACTGACGCAGCAGTGGGAGCAACTTGGGGTTAAGTGTCTTGCCCAAGGACACATCGCCATGTGTCACCTGGAGCTGGGCTTGAACCTTATACATACACTGAAATAATATATATTCATACGAATTAATCCGAATTAAAACAAAGCCACAAGGCATGCAATTTTCTAATTTTAATTATTTCAATAACCGCCTTTGCCCCTTCTTAAAAAATGGTTTGGTCCACACCAAGATGCGTTCTTCCTCAGCGAGAGTAAGTGAGCGCGAGCGAACTCCAGCAGGGTTAGGATGGCCCCCAAAAAACACAAGTCTGGACACCAAAAAAGAGTTGAAAAGGAGGCCAGGAGTAGAAGCAGCAGAGCAGGGGCCCAGGACATCAAAAGCTTTTTTTCTAAGAATGGTGTGAGTAAAACTACCGAAGGCGGCTGAAACACTGCCTACTTGTTCATTCATTTAATGTCTGCAACATCAGCTTACTGTTGAAGGGGCGCAGGCCGGAGCCCGCGTTAGCTGTCATCTGGCCGCGCTACACTCTGGACAAGTCGTCAGTTCATTAAAAAAAATCGTTACTACTAATTCAGAGGCTACTGCAGTAATTGTGTGTTTCACCCATATTGTCGGACAGTGCTCCAGTATGCGCCCACTCAGAGGATGCATTGAATTGTATTATGATGCATTCAGGTTCTGCTCAGTAATTATGAGAATCTTAGAAGGTCAGTAATGTTGCAATGATGTTTTCAATGTGTTGTAAATGTGTTGTTAGTGGGACATTAGAGTAGTCTCAATTAAAAAAAAATGAATGTTCAAAGTTTTGTTGTTGTTTGTTTTCATAGCAGCATAAAACAAAAGACAGCATAATAGCTGACAGCAACAAAGAAAAAAGACTATTTAGAATTTTGGACAGTTAACACTGACTTTTGAATTGTTTAAAAATATTTTTTCTCTGGGAAAGTGAAGCTGTCCACTTAGAGCTATGTTACTAAGAAGCCCATTTAGATTTTTTCCATGAATAGGTTAGTTCCACATCAGGTTTTCCATGAAACATAATATTTAATGTTTATTTAATGTAATATACACAATCGGACAATAAACCTTTATGCTCTGCTGCTCCAGAATCAGCGGCTACCTATTTGTTGAGTGGTTCATTGAAAGTTTATTTGCAATCAGAGGTGTAATAGCATGTTGCAAATCAGTTAAATGAGAATAAGACAACCAATAACACATAATTGACATAATAATACTCTGGCTTGTTAAGTCGCTACTTGTAAAAATGGAAACAAATTGGATGTTATTACACCAGGCACAGTCAAGAACACTGAAAAACAGGAAAATCGAAGGTTGTAATGAATGGGGTAGAGGGGCCCACACCAATATTCTTTCAGGGGGCCCAGAATTCCTAGCAACTGCCCTGGTCAGAAGCAGGGTTGTTTGCCAAAGATCTGAAAGCCACAACCAATCCAGACTTTTAGGCAGATACTCTGTGTCAGAAACAGGAACAGGGTCATATGCCAGATATTAGACAGCCCCCACAGATCAGGACTCATGGACAGGTACTCAGTGTCAGGAACAGGAGGCGAGGTCGGCAACCAAGGATCAGGTGAGCAGGTAAGTACTGGACAGAAACTGGTCGATACCTTGTGGGTGAGCCGAGGATCAGACGAGAGGGGCAGAAACAGGAACAAAGCAGGTTGGCAAGGTGATCCGTCCGGCTTGAAGGTCTGGATTGCTAGGCATGAGAGGGAAGACCATCTGACAACTAGTGATTATGGAGCTGGGGTTTAAGTAGACAGGGTTGATTGCAGAGAATGAGGTGCAGGTGTGTTCAGGAGCACAGGTGAATGGAGTTTTGCCAATTAGGTGGAGACTGCAAAGTCACAGGCTGAGACTGTGGCTGTGACCCACAGTTAATGTCTCTAAATTCTTTTGTCTCTCTTTGTCTCCTGCAGCTGTGTCCTTGTTACAAGCAGTCATCCGTATGATCCTGTCTGCAGCTGTGCTTCTGATTATTGTGATCCTTGTCTACAAAAGTAAGAGACTTTATTTTCAGTTTACATCCCATAAAACAGACAGACATGCACACACAGGACCTTTTAAGATAATGGTGTTTATATATACTTATACATTTCATCACATACAAAAATTATTAAACATGTTTAAACAAGAATTTAAGTTCTGTGGACCACAGACTATAATCAATACTTGCAAGACAGTAAACAAATATAGATAGATAGATAGATAGATAGATAGATAGATGGATAGATAGATAGATAGATAGATAGATAGATAGATAGATAGATAGATAGATAGATAGATAGATAGATAGATAGATAGATAGATAGATAGATAGATAGATAGATACAGTAAAGGCCAAAAGTTTGGACACACCTCATTCAATGTGTTTTCTTTATTTTCATCACTATTTACATTGTAGATTCTCACTGAAGGTATCAGAACTATGAATGAACACATGATGAATTATGTCCTTAACATAATTTTTCATTTATTTCACACAAAAGTGAGAGATGTGTTTTGGTCAAGAAACACAAGGAATGGACATTAGACCAGTGGAAATCTGTGCTTTGGTCTGATGAGTCCAAATTTGAGATCTTTGGTTCCAACCGCCGTGTATTTGTGCCATGCAGAAAAGGTGAGCAGATGGATTTTGCATGCCTGGTTCCCATTGTGAAGCATAGAGTCTATGGTGTGATGGTGTGGGGCTGCTTCGCTGGTGACACTGTTGGGAATTTATTCAAAATGAAGGCATACTGAACCAGCATGGCTACCACAGCAGCCTGCAGCAACATGCTATCCCATCTGGTTTGCATGTAGTTGGACCATCATTTATTTTTCAACAGGACAATGACCCCAAACACACCTCCAGGCTGTGTAAGGGTAACCTTGCATAGCAGATGGGGCCTGCCTGATTCAGTTTCTGAAATCCTGCAGATCCCCATCTTGTAGCGCACCGTAGACCAATGGATTCAAGCGGCTAAATTTTTAACGGCCCAATCAGGGAAAAGAGGCGGGAGCTGCGGGAAAAGCGGAAGTGACGTGAAGGCGTGACGTCAGCAGACGGCTACCCGATTTGTACTGCGCATGCGCGAAAACTGCGTCACTTCCTCCCAAGCCGTGATGTGTATAAAAAGATATACCCGATTGATTCAGACATAGAAATATGTACGGATTAGGTACTAACTCCTGTCATAGATACTTAGTAAAACTTGGCGAAATCTGCCCTCCTTAGAAGTTTACTTGTAAGGATTGTCTTCGACAAGGTTCATGTTACTTATAAGAGTTATATGAATCATCTGTGTGCTACAATTTAGTGAAAGAGGATAGTATGAGGCCGTTAGCTGTTAGCAGCTAAGTTAGCGGCTAACGGCTAACTTTAGCCGCTACGCACGTAAGTTACGTCATACCGGGGCTTGATGTGGATTGGCCCGTGGTGAGTGTGTCAATCAGAACAGTCGCCCAATCCTCTTCTTCTTTGGTTCGAACGGTCGTCCAATTGCCAGCTACTGATTGTTTTGAAGGTCCCGCCTCTGAAAGCTAATCAGAAGAGCGGCTACCCAGATGGACTTGTGAAATATTTCCGTGGCGGACATATGAAACTATCCATCTGGCGTGTCAGGTTAGTGTAAGGACTAGTTGACCAAGAAGGAGTGTGATGGAGGGCTACTCCAGATGACTGGCCTCCACAGTCACCGGACCTGAGCCCAATCGAGATGGTTTGGTGTGAGCTGGACCGCAGAGTGAAGGCAAAAGGGCCAACAAGTGCCAAGCATCTCTGGGAACTCTTTTAAGACTGTTGGAAACCATTTCAGGGGACTACCTGTTGAAGCTCATAGAGAGAATGCCAAGAGTGTGCAAAGCAGTAATCAGAACAAAGGGTGGATACTTTTGTTTTCATTTATTTCACACTCTAATTCTACATGTGTTCATTCATAGTTTTGATACCTTCAGTGAGAATCTACAATGTAAATAGTGATGAAAATAAAGAGAACACATTGAATGAGAAGGTGTGTCCAAACTTTTGTCTCTGTGAGCTGATGATACAAAATCAGACTTATGCTACGTTCACGATGCAAGTGACTCTGCGATCAAATTGTCTCCATCAGAAGCCCATTAAATGTTTTAAGTGTTTTACACATTTTTAGCATCTTGCCTTGAAATGTACACATATGCAATCACACTTTTTTGTGTCGTTTTCATAACACATCCATTCTGAGAGTGAACCAAGCACTGTAACTATATTAATATTTTGTTTTATAAATCTGGCACAATCCACATCACAACTGTAATAAAGACAGTGCTCAATAATATAGATTGTAGTTCTTTATGTGGATGACCCTTTCTATATGGTAAAATTTACAGTTGGACAATATACTGTATAATGTAGCCCACCCAACCCCCACCCATCATTCAATAATGAAAATATGACTGAAGAACCTTTTAAAATACCAAAGAACCATGTGAGGAACCTGAAGAACCATTCACTCAATAAATGGTTCTTTAGTGGGTGGCGGTTCTTCGTAGAACCATGTAGCCCTTTAAAGAACCATTTAAGAACCATTATTTTTCTGTGTGTCAGGTCTTCTCCGTGAGGTCAAAGTGGCCTCCATGGTTTAAGGCTATGCTGTGTGGCACACGACGTGACAAAGAATGCACTGACACTCTGGAGATCAGCTTCTGAGGCTTTGGTGCGCTGTGTGCCTGTCAACCAAATTATCATTGCACCAGGTGTGCTTCGCCCGCGCCTACAATAAACCAGGTTGGAACAGGCACAAAATTGTCACTGCGCCAACCTGAATCTGTCAGCACCTCCTGCTGGTGTGCCATCACACCCATTTTGGCGCAGTGCAGCGGTGCAAAATTAGACAAAATTACAACTACGAGGGATGCGCCAGGCTCCCCCACCCTGTACCACCCTGCACTGGGCCATAAAATTAGGGCCCATTACAACATTATTGTCTTAACCTTTTTTATCTTTTAATTTCTCTTTTCTCTCCCATGGCTAATAACATTATCCTTACTTTTCCATACAGATTTCAAATGTTCAAAAAATAAGAAGGATCGACAGATGAAGACAAACAATGAGGTAAATGCACAGATTTGGATACATCTGAAACACACACACTCCAAATCTATAAAATCTGGGATGTGGTGTAATATGCAAATAAAACAGAAACAATGATTTAGAAATCATTTTTATCATTCCATCATTCTATTAATAGAATGATACACAAAAATCAAGATGGATGATGTTCAAACTGATATATTTCATTGTTGCTTTTTGTTTGTTTGTCTTTTGCAAACTTCACTTATTTTGAATTGAATGTCTGCAACATGTCCAACAAAGATATAAAACAAGGTTGTGCGATTTCAACTTTCCTGTTCATACATTTGTCTTCTCTGTGTCACTAAGTGGGGGTCGGAGTGAACCCAGAATAAACAAGACGACACCACTGGTTCAACTTAAACATTCATCTTTGACAAAACTTTCAGTTCGGGACAGGCTCATAGCTTTCTCTTCTTCTGAAACGGGGGCTGATGCTTTTCTTTTCACTCCCTTTTCTGCCCTGCTGGGCTGTCTGTGTCTATTGCAGGTTCTCTCTGCATTTCTTTCCAAAATCTAAAATCATGGAACTAATCAGCTGGTCTCTTAACGCCATCGACCAAATTTTCAAACAGCGTGTAAAGGAGAACCTGCCTGTCCTAATGGTACTTTCCCAGCCAGGTACACAACAGACTTCTGATCAATTGATTCTGTCCATCGAGGATGTGGAAGATGCCTACATAATTGGATTTATAATAACAGGTTTTTTGCTGTTTGGAGTTAGCAGTGACCTGATTTATCACACAGTTAAAAAGATGATGGCAGCACTTTTGGCTCTTGAGAAGCTGCCCGTCATGACCGAAGGCATGTGCAGGGCTGTCAGCATGACTTGTGACCTCCATTGCAAACTTGATATAATTCTCAAACTCGTTCACAAGCAGGATAACACCTTGGAGAAGTTGACGCCTCGGCTCGGCTGACTGTGCCCACAGATTCAGATCATCATCGTTAAACACCAAAAGACTGGAAAGGCTGATGGAAAATTACAGTTGAGCTGATCCAAACTATTCCTTATCTGTATCTGTTTTGGCTTCTCCGTCTGGCCTTGAGATGGCATATCTCTACTCTCCTGGAATGTTTTATAAAAAGAGGCTCGATCCCCCCCTCCACTCCCTTACCCTGTGAAATTTGCTCTGGATCAGAAACTCTCTCTTAAAAGGGAAAAATAGAGAATCTGTGGGGTCTGAGTTTAGAGTACCCCTACCCTGAAGCTGCCAAGTGTTGCCGGTCAATGAAACACACCCAGGGTGGCTGCTGCTCCCCCCTCTGCCTCCCCAGCACCCCCCTTCTCCACGGCCCTACCCCCATCATACATACTCGTCTTGGAGTCTTTTTATGTGATAAGGTGTTTTCCAAATCCCAGACTGTGCTCCCCTGACAGGTGCTTAGTTTGAACTTGTTTTTGTGAAAAAAAATTTTTGATTTGATTTTGATAGTTAAGCCATTATAGGCTTAGACTACTGGGGGATCTAGCACACTGAGCTCCTCCCTTTCTGTTATTCTAAAGCCACATTTCGACCAAGTGATCTGGTATGGATTGTCACGGTTTGGCTCAGATCAGATCAGTAAAGCCTGATTCTGTTTGCATTTTCACACCCAACCGAACCCTACCTGGTAAGCGGCGCATAAGTCGGATGTTGCACCTGTGCAGTGCTGCGTTGGTGAAGTGCCAGCGGTTTTCTGTGCGGCCACTTCCAAACCTCGTAAATTCACTGTTGTTATGAAAGTACCAGACAGGAAGTTAACAGAAGTTTAAAAAAAAAACAAAATGTGCAGTTGTTTGTCATGTCTAAACCGGAGGCATGAGCATCAGGTCAGCAGTCTGTCAGAGTGTCCCAGAGACATGACACCATGGACGAAGAAAAGTGAGTCGTAGAGCTACAGAAATATATTAAAATTGTACACATGATGACAAAGATCTTTTCTACAAGGATATAGGCCTATAGAAGCTGAATAAATCATGAACCTGTGTGGTTGAGACCAGTAAAGGGACCTTAGAGAAGCAAAATGAGGTGTTGTTTATTTCTTTTCTCAGTCTATAACATGCTTTATGAGCGTATGACATCGCTATTCTCATGACAGCCTGTGGCTCTCTGGGGATCAGCGCTCTCCCTGCAGTAGGGATGTAACGGTTACCGGTAAAACGGTAAATTAATCATTACCGCGTCCTATAAAAATTACCGTTTTACCGTGTTTGATAACCACAATGAGTCAGAAACGCACGGTGATGCTGCTCTTTGCCTAGAAATGCCTGAACTATGAGTCTCTTCCTGGATGAAACGGCCTCATGGGATGCGCGCATGCGCCGTTTGCATCGTTTGGCCTCAGCGGAAGTTAGAGACAGCGGAGAGTTCCCTCTGGAAACGGACTCTTAGGTCTGGTTAAATTTTGGATTTTACAAGGATGCCAAGGGAAACTGTTAGAAGACAGTCACCCTGTCTAAACACGAAGCTGCTGCTAAAGGAAAAGACGTCTTCGGTTAAAACTGCCATAACTCCTCGAGTAAATGAACTGACGGAGCCGTGGAGGTCGAGCGAGAGAGAGAGCGAGAGAGGGCGAAAGAGAGATAGAGCAGGAGAAAAGATTCAATGAGCCATACCCGAGTGAATTACAGGAGGTTTGTCAGTATTCTCTGTCTACATAATGTCTAGATGTTGTAAATAACAGTTTAATGATCATTTTGGAGTGTATTCTTGCCGTTCTTTGGCCGTGTTTTCGCCGTATTTTGAAATTGATCGTCTTTTTCCGTCAAAGTTTGTGCTTTATGGATTTAACCGATCGTACTCTGGAAAAAAAATATCAAGGAGATCTGCCAGGGAGAGGAGGAGGAGACCAGAGGAGAGTCATGAAGGGGGCTAACAGGGACTATCGTCAGTAAAAAAAAAAAAGGCCATGACATGGCCTAATATGACGAGCTGTAACATGGACACTAATGCTGCAGGCAAATTAAAATCTGTGAGTGCATGTAAAATAGGTTAAATGTTGTTAATTTTCAATTGTTTATAAAGAGAATCCTGTTTAAAGTTAAAATCTGAGCAACCAGGTCATGATTTTTAGAACGAGACACTGTTTTAAGTGTTTATTAAGAATGTCAAATACTTGCTAGAATTGTTTTCATTTATTTCTCATGAAAGAAGGGTAAAAATTGTACTCAAAAGGGCATTTCTTGACACATTAATTGACAAGACTAAAAAGAACTATTAAACTTATAATATTAAAGGTGTTAATGATTTCAATTTTGTGTTAAAGTACATTTTAAACATTTTGAGCACACCGCAAAAATACCGTGATAATAATGATAACCGTGATAATTTTGGTCACAATAACCGTGATGCAAAATTTTAATATCGTTACATCCCTACCCTACAGGGTTGCACACCTCTACGCTCCTCGGCGCACAACTTTTAGTGGGGTTTGTCTGTCAGAGCAAGACCGCGGTGCGGCGCCTTTGCATGCCGTGGAATTTGGAGGTTAGGCAGGTCAGAGAACAGCTGCTTGACATCGGTAACGGCGTTGTAACGCATGAAAAAGTAATTCATTAGATTACCTGTTACTAGGGAAACATTAGTAACACAATTATTTCTAACAGTGTTACTCCCAACACTGGTTACCCAACACTTATCGAATTTTGTTCAAGGTGATTTTCACAGAGGATACCGCATCTCAATTTTTTTGGAACATGTTGCAGAGAAATTAAACTTTATTTATACTTAAAAAGTTTCTGACACCATTTTCAGTAACATTTTCAGACTTGCTCTCTTCTTTTTTCTTCTTCTCTGACCCCTGCAGACAAACTCAGGAATTGCCCTGAATACCGTCTACGACACTGCACAACACCCACCTGGGCCCTCTGCTCCAGCGTTACCCTCAAACAGCACTGGGACGAACTCTGGGGGACGTCACGCATAGTCCCACTTACTGCCACCTACTCCACTGTCAGCCCCCTTGACCACACCATGTGATGAAGACCCTTTTTATTCTACACTCAGCAGCCCTGAGGAAGGTCCACACTGACTTCAGCTGGTTTAATTTGATTCACTTTGTTTAGTTTGGGATAGAGTCACCAGGGCTCTCCTCTGATTTAAACCAACAGGAACATTTATGAAAGGAAGAGGAGACCCCTGAGACCCTGCATGTGCACGTGAGGACAGTGCACGCTGGCCTTCTACACCAATCAGCAGAGCCAGAAAAAGACCTGTTGGCCTTATTGCAAGAGCTGTTGTCCACCATCCTGTGGTCACAAAAGGAAATTAGACTGATCACTTTGAATTCAAGAGGTCCACCATCTGCAGGGACAAAACAAGACAGGGATTAAAATATTTATGCTGAAGTTCTACTATTGGAATGAATTAATTTATAATCGATCAGAGTGAAAAACATTGAAATTGTCTCTGTGAAAACAGGACTGAGCTTCAGAAAACAATCCAGACTCACAGACAGTACAATCAGCCTGTTTACAAGACACTGTACAAGGGTTTTTTTGGACTTGTCATAAGTTTCCATGGACATTTTTAGGAACTTTCTTGGGAAATTTGTGTACTATTTGTGGATTTTTTTTCCCCAAGAATTGTTACTGATATTTTTGTAAATTTTAATTTAAGTTTGGGGAAATTCTCTTGGTCATCTTGTAAAATATATCAAAGGTTTCGGAAAAGATTAAAAGAAAAAACAAAAAAAAAAACATTCAAAAGTTTTATATCTCAACAGAGTTAAAGGAATATGAAAAGAAAAAAAGTGTAAATACAGATATAGAAATAATTTGAAAATGATAAAACTAATAAAAATTTACTGAAAATCAGGCATAGTTATCAATTGTGGTTCAACAGAATTATTTTTAAAAAACAAAATGATGAAACTGGCCTGGTCAAAAATGATGGTGCCCCTGGAAAATGTTGAAAATGATGTGACCATAGGGACATGTTAAACTCAGGTGTGTCCTGTAATTATCATCACAGGTGTCTTCAAGCTTGTAATCAGTCAGTCTGCTTATTTAAAGGCTGAAAAGTGGTCACTGTGCTGTTTGGTATCATGGTGTGTACCACACTGAACATGGACCACAGAAAGCTAAGGAGAGAGCTGTCTCAGGAGATTAGAAAGAAAATAATAGACAAGCATGTTAAAGGTAAAGGCTATAAGACCATCTCCAAGCAGCTTGATGTTCCTGTGACTACAGCTGCACAGATTATTCAGAAGTTTAAGGTCCACAGGACTGTAGCCAACCTCCCTGGACGTGGCTGCAGGAGGAAAACTGATGACAAACTGAAGAGACGGAGAATACGAATGGAAACCAAAGAGCCCAGAACAACTTCAAAGAGATTGGAGGAGAACTCCAAGGTCAAGGTACATCAGTGCCAGGTCACACCATCTGTCACTGAGCTTCTGGGAGAATGTCCGTGTTGCTCTGCTTTTCTGAGCGAGAGGAAAGCCTAATCACGTTGATGCAAACCCAGTGTGTAAGAGAGCGTTTACTCTTTAAATCCGGTTCTGGTTAGGCTACGCAACCAGGGACATGAATCGGTAAATTTTGCTTTTTTGGCTCCAGTGGCTACTTACACTCCCGCCAAATCAAGTTATGGTGAAGGGACGCAGCAATACAAACCAACAACATAACATGATTTCACAAAATTGGCCACAAAATACCTTAAAATACCAAATAAACGCCTGGTTCCAATTAATCACTTGGTCCCAAATAAACGCCGGGTGTAGCAGTACATTTTGACAAATAGACTCCCGTTCCAAATAAACGTCTGGTGTAATTTATTCGGCACAGCCTATAGGATCTAGGTTTGAAGTTTACAGAACACTTGAAAACACTGAGCTCACAGCTAACACCTGATCAGACTGAACCTTAACAGTCCACATGGTTTATTTGTGTCTCTAGACGTCCTGTCAGCTTCTCCTCCCTCTGTATGTCAGTAAATGCAGGTTGGTGTACAGCACTCTGTTTCAAGACAGTGCAGTTACACTCAAGAGTGTTAAGTAAGTGCTGAGTTGAAAGAAGACAAGAGTACAACTGAAGTTCTGTAATCTTGTCTTGAAAATGTAAAGATAATATTCAAACTGTTGTAAATAAATAATTTGATAATATTTATCATATTTTTGTCATTTTTTGCTAAGCAAGATTTTTGTGCTTAAGGAATTAAACGCCTGTCCAAGATAGTTACCTGGTCCCAAATAATCACCTGGTCTGCTCAGTGATTGAAGCAAATAAACGCCCCGGCTATTATTTGGTATTTTGCAAATGATATGTCTGATTTTAGGGTTACCCTTTACATTTTTTTATGAAGTCTTATTCACTCTTGAGTAAAAGTACTAACTTTTAGACAGGGCGTTCATAACTGAGGGTGTGTCTCGTTTTGCTGCCAGTTTCTTTTCTCCTACTTGACCCTCCTACAGGCCCTTCTGTGGCTTCTATCACCTGTCACAGATGCCACTCACTTCTTGGAAGAGTTTCTTTTCTTAGAATAACAGTGTCATTTACTCTCAAGTTGCGCCGAGGAACATGCCACTTCTTTTAAAGTATATATTTTTGGGGCATTTTGTGCCTTTATTGATAGGAGAGAGACAGTGGATAGGCTTGTGAAAGGGGGAGAGAGAGTAGGGGAAGACACTCTGCAAACTGGTCACAGGCAGGATTTGAACCTGGACCGGCAGAAGCAAGTACATGGGGTGCTAACCACTACGCCAAACCAGCACCCCAGGAACATGCCACTTCTGACTCAAAGCACTGTTCAGGAGGTACTCCCTTCTTCATCAACTCCAGAACTGCTTAGTTAAAGCTAGGGTCTACAATCTGAAAACCAGTTTGGCTGTTGAGACAGATTTGAAAAACGCAGCCTGCCCCCCCTTCACTCACCCCTCCCCTCAGTATTACAAGATCCTGCCCCCAGCTCGTGCCGCCTCCTAACAACACGCCCCCTCCATTAGAGCAATAAGCCGGCCAGCATAAAATATCAGCAGCAACAACAACTTAAAAAATAGCTCAACTCGACTGAAAGTAACACTCACGACAGTCGCCCTTGTAACACACAGTGGTAGCCATTTCAATTGGACAGGTGGCGAAGCGGGTTTGGTGTTGCCAGAGCACACCAAACCTGCTTCCTTCTCTTCGATGTAGAGGGTAACAGAAGCATGTCCGGCACATGAGAGAGGAAGTGGGGAGGAGGCGGGACCATGGGACCAATCTGAACCGCTGGGAACGGCGTTTCGGATTGGTCAACTATTATGCTGCTTTGCAGTGGATATACTGAATGGATTTTTTTCATTCTTTTTGGTCTTCATATTGCGTGGATCGGACCATAGGACCACAACGGCCTTATAAACAGTGTTACTAAGATGTACCAAGCTTCCAAATCGTAGACCATAGCTTTAAATACTGCACCCTACCTTTTTGCAGTACACTTAACCTTAGTTATGAAGTTTTCAGGGGGAGGTAAAACAACTTTTGATTTCATTAAGATGAGATGGTTAGGAGTTAAAAGCTCAAGACTGGTTGGATCATTGATTAGGTCAATGGTTAAGGGACGGCTGTTTACAATAGCCTTTGCTTCATAAAACAAAGTTCTAAGAGGGCATCATCTAACCTTCCTGGACACAGAGCGATTGTCACATTCAAAATGAATTTTGTGTGCTTGTTGGCCAAAAAATAAACCATTGGAAACCGCAGCACTTTTGAACATTGGGCTGCTTTTGCCTGCGTAAATGCGTCAGTGATCCTTTAAGCTGGTGTGGCAAAACGAGCAGTAATGTACCAAAATGACAACGACACCTGAGGACTCACACCCCAAGATTTGGAAAATAGTCTCCCTCTAATGAGACCAACAAGGACCCGCAGTTCATAGAAATTCACAGGACAGAGACAGTGATTTCAATTAGCAAAAATACTTTAATAATTTAAAAAGAGCAGACTAAACTAGAGAATTTGCATTTCCATGAAGGAAATGCATTGAAATGCTGAGCGTGACTGCTGAAACTGTGAAATGAAATTGCTAAAAGTAATGCAAAGAAAGTTGAAAATGTGACATGAATAGTTGTAAGCAGTAAATCAGGGCTTAAGATGTATGAAATGTGCAATAAAAATGTTTGCAGGAGAACATTATAGCTACTGGAGCTCAGGTGTGCGTCATGACCACGCTCTAACTTCAAAGAAATGTGCAAAAGTTGATGCTGCTTCAACAGTCGTATCTCAGAAACTGTAGCAGATAGTGAAAAGTACATCAAAACTGTTTGCAGATGTGAAAGACAGCAGAAAATGAATGACTGTTTTTGTAACATGGTTAAATGTGTTGATATTTGTAGATGTACCTAATAAAGTGGCCAGTCAGTGTAAAGTAAGGTTGAGAATGTAAGGACAAGCATGATTACACCATTATAAAGAAGGATCTGTATTAGCCGGAGAAGAAAAATACCTCTACCAGGGATTGAACCCTGGTTTCCTTCTCCGCAATTTGCTGCGCTATCTATTTATCCACGGGGTTAAATATGTTGAGCCATGGAAAGCAGGCTATTTCTCCTGAGCACAGCAGCTCAGCACTGATAACGCTTCTGGGTAAACGAACGCTCGCTGTGTCTAAATCGGGATAGATATCAGGAAAAGGATTTCACCGTGAGCGTCCCAACAACCTGCTGAAACGTTTAATAAAATTCTCATGTCTGTACTGCTTAAAATGTTAACACAGTGACGAGTTAAAAACGCGCTTCACTCGGCTGTCCGGGTCTTCGGTCTGACGCGCTCTAACATGAAGGATTTCCTCAAAAGTTGGTGTTGCTTAAAAATTCATATTTAAAAAAACGTAGACGCCAGCAAAAAGCTGAAAATATGTAAAAAATAGCTGTGAAGTCAGTGCAGCTTTTAAAGTACAAATGAAGTCTGTTGGTGGAAGCATGCCCAAGCTGTGGAGCTTCAAAGTTGCAGAAGTTTTCAGCAGATTTCAATGTAAAAATACATGCCGAAATTATTTTTTACTGTAAAAAGTATAACTGCTAAACCTGTGAAAAATACAAGCGCACTTCTCATGAACATGCTGCATATGTCCATTTTTTTCTGTGAAAATCTGTGCAAATTTGAAGCCTGTGAAAGGTGCTAAAGTCCCATAACAAAATGGAACAAAATGGAGGTTAGGGAGAACAATATGTTGAAATGCTGACTCAGCATTTCAACATAATAATACAAAAGGAGGTATGGGGTCTGCCACTGTAAACTAAACCAGGACAGGGCTGGAGAAAGCACACCCCGCCCCACGAACTCCGATGCAGCCCAGCCCGTCAGCGCACATCTGCCAGCTCCATGAAGGAGGAAGAGAAAGAGAGATAAGAGGAGGCGGACCGGATATATTTATGGAGTATCCAGTGAGCACGGCCACACTGCCTCTAGTGGGAGAGTGTAACTCTCCACCTTGCCACACTGGGTTAAAGTTCCAGTTTGATATTTTGATTTTCTTTGAGTCTTTTAAACAAATGGTCACTACAGTAGCTGTTATGGCAGTGACTTTGCTCTTTGCTAGCATTTTCTCCTCCTAGCTTGACCAGGGATCTCAGTTGGGGGGTCCAGGCCCAATGATGCAGCCTTCTCAAACTCCATCTCTGTTCTGCTGTGGGCCAGTCTCTGTAAAAGTTCATCAACAACTTTGTATGCTTGAGTCAGGTCTATGTCTTTCTGCTGCAAAGCATCAGAGGCCATTGCAGTCACCTGGAAGATTGGACAGGTGATCTCTGGACACAGGAGGAATTCAAAGTTAATGCTCTGGAGAACAATCACAGCATCACCTGTTGAAGGGTCTGGTGGGTCTTGCTGTGTCATTTCCTCAAGAAACTCTATGACATTTGGAAAGACGTTCCTTAAAGTGTGTAGAGCATTTTCCCTGCAGGCCCACCGTGTGTCTGACAGCTTCTGCAGTTCCAGTGGACCCAGATCAGGGTACGACTTTTGCATTTCAATAAATGAAGAGTGTTGTTTGAATGAGTTGGTATAAAGTTTTTTGAAAAAGCTGACAAAAAAGATGTTGAAATTGCACTTTAACTAACACCAGATTAAGGCAATGTGCCTGACAGAGCACACACAAAGCCTTTGGACTTCTTTTTAGGATTCTTGACTGAAGACTCCTAAAGCGTCCGCTCATGTTTGCAGCACCATCGTACCCATGACTCCAGATGTTTTCCAGCTTCAGATTGTTTTCTCCCAGTAGATCTTTCACTACCTTGAAAGAGCATCTCCACTTGTGTTCTGAACATTACTCACCTGAAGAAAGCGCTCCTTGATTTGCATGTTATGTACATACCTAATAACAAAAGAAACCTGTTCAGTGTGTGCAGCATCTGTGGTTTCATCCATGAGAATAGAAAGGCTTCACCCTCCTGGATTTCTTTTTGGATTACTCGTTTGACTGATGTGGCCAAAGCTCAGATCATATCATTGACTTCTGTTGGAGAGGAGTGAGACGAGAGGTCTTTTACCAGGTTCCTGCTTCTCTCTTATGGCTTCCAGGTGTAATTTAACTACACTGTCATATTTACTGAACAGCTCCACCAACTCTAGAAAATGACCCTGATTTTGGCTCGACAGGGACTCACATCTCCTCCAAAAGGCATGCCCTGTCTTTCCAGGTAAAGAGTGATGTCTGGTAAGCGGGAGAGGATTTCTCTGTGTTTTTCTCTTTCTGTGTCTTTAGCAGCTTGTAATGTGTGGTCAACCTTTTCAAACCTGCCTACAGTGATCTCATATTAAAGTTGTTCCACGTCATAGCGCACATACTGTATGTGATTCTGAGGCACTGTGCTCTTTAATTCCCTCCAGATCCTTTCTCCATCGATTCACTGCTTCTGTTTTCCAGATTTTGTGGCTTTTGTTGCTTTTTCTCATTCATAAAAGACAGCAGCGGAAACAAAACATTACATCAAGACATGGGGAGTACTTTAGCCATGCATAGCATTGTGTGTTTTTCACACGTTCTCATAGCATTTCTTTTGAAATGACCGCCTCTCCTGTATTCTTTGGAAATGATGAGAGAACTGGTCGACAGGGTCCACGCCGATTTTACATACATCACCTTCCACAAAGCATTATGGGTCGTTCCTTTCCCTTTTCCTTTCTTAAAGGATGGTCCAGTGTTTCCTAAGATAAAGGAGATAATAAAGGAAACAACAACCCTCCTTTCCTTAACTTTTAGAGAATTTGAACATTCCTTATCATGAACGACGTTGAAATGCTTCCAGGTCATTTCTTCTGTTAGAAATGTTTGTTACAGAAAAGGACTTTTTAAACACACCCGTGGCACAGTCCTGAAAACAGCTGATGAGAAACTCCTTCCTGCTCGTGCAAGAACTGAGGACGGATAGACTATTTGACTTGACCCACAGCTCCAGTATTTTCCAGAAGTGGTCTGTAGAGTTAAACATTGGTGGTCAAAGTCCTGAAAAGTTGTCCCGTGGTTGGTGACCCCCTCCCATCTGGATGGGGGCAGAAGTTTTAGTCTCATTGTCAAGGAGCTGCCTCTACATCCTGCAGGAGAGAATAAAGAGTCCATAAAATGATCAACACAAACTCTGAAGCTGTATTTTCAGTCAAAGTCATACCCTGGTTTGAGGATTTCACTGCTGTTCTTGAGCACAAAGCTGGATCATGGTCCTCAGGCAGACGTAATGGTCTGCTGACAAACTGGACATCTCTCTAGTCTGTACTCCTTGGATCCCTAAATAAAAGATAAAAAGACTCAAAGACTTGTTAGTGTCATCATAACCACACATCATTCACCTCCAGATACAAATACCTAATTGGGAAAGAAAGAAGAAATGAACCCTGCTTCTTGTCTGAAGATGTGTTATCTCATGTTAATCGTTATGTACCTGTCGAATTCTATAATTTGTGTAACTGCATTTATCCTGAATGTTTTTATGGCATTTGTAAATAATTTGTCAAGTAAAAACAATCCCTGTGATGAAAGTGGACGCACCAAAATTCACGCAAACAAACCGGGCACTCAGGAGGATAAGTAACAAATTTTGTAGCTGTTTCCTGCCACAAAAGGACATAAAAGAGCAAAGCTATGAACCTGTTAGATACTTTAACGCTGTTTTACATTTATAAATGAAAGCAGCTCCTTACAGCCTTCTTTTTCTTCATCTTCTATGGAAAAACACAACCGAATTGCATTGTGGTAGGCTACATAGGAGTACAATAGGGTACATCGTAAGTACACTCACATTTGCTGTTGTGGCCAGATAGGGACCTTTTCCTCCCTACCTCAGGGGGCGGTGTAGCTGCCGAGGTCCGGCAGCCTATAAATACCCCCGGTCGGCCCCCTCCTCTTCCTCTCACTTCCTCCTCCTCCTTTATGGATATGGCGGCGCATGCTGTAAAGGACGCCATGCCCAGCTGCAAGGGAGCGTGTCAGGTTCCATTTAAAAGGTATGCACGCTGGTTTGTGGCGATCCATTGAATTGTTTGTGCGGGTGCTTACCCCAGTTTCGCTCCGTTACAGCAGTGTGGCATGACCTGAGCCGGCTGTCTCGGGGTCTGTGTGGGCGCTGCGGTGTTTTTTCAGGTAGGGCGTGGATTTTCTGCCTATTTTAAACATTTGACTGTTGGGTGGTGGGAGAATGATTCTGTTTCCCCCTCTCCTCCTCCAGGACTCATTGGCACTGTCGGGCTGTATGCGCCCCTCTCCACTGCCACCGGACATGGCTGCCCTGCTCTCAGGTATGAATTTATTTTCTTCTATAGCTGCTTGCTTTATCCTTTCAGGGAAAATGCTATTGGTCTTAATTTTTTTTTTTTTGTTTACAGTGTATGAGCTTGTTCATCACTCCTTAGCCTTGCGGCTGTCCTGGTTTTAATCTATTATGACTGACTCTAACGCTAATGGTGTGGCTGTCTGACTTTTAACTCCGCTGTGGGACTCCAGGTGGGCTGAGCGTCCGCGGCTCCCAAGGCCTCTCCTACCCCCAGAATATATCAGTGGCTTTCTGGGTTTGGGCCACTTGCCGCTGCCCACTGGACCCTGCCTTATTTTATTAGCGGGGGGGCAGACTTAATTAATTTAGTTTATTTCTTGGGTTGAATTATTTCTTTTGTGATTTGTTTAATTATTGTGGTGTTTTCTTTTGTTTTCTTTTTTGAGCATTTGGTTCTGTTAGAATTGTTTATTTACAGGAGTATGAGGACTGCCATTTTTGTGTTTCTACTTATTGTTTCCTTTTGTTAACAGGTGCTGAGGGCCTCGGCCCGGAGCAGTCTCCTGGTGGTGGTCCTGTTTTTCACTTGTTTTGTTTGCAGTCCACAGTGGTGTGTAGTTTTGGATTCCTCTCCTTTTCGTTACCGCTGTCGTGGTAAGCCCCCAGCCCTGGTTTTGGTTACCTTTTCTTTTAGCAGGTCCCTTACTCCTGATTATAATGATTAGTATTATTATTATGATTATTTTGTCTGCTGCCCATTTTAAATAGTTGTTTAATAAAGTATTGTATTTTTATGGGAATCACGCTCTCTGCCTGTGGATTTCTTTGAACCTGTGTGTGCCTTTCAAGGTTGGTAAAGACACATTTCCTGGGGTGCAAGTCCCCAGGTGGCATTGTCAGCATTCAGACCTCCATTACCCACATTGCCACACTGTGCATTGTGGGTATTTTGTAGTGCACTATATAGTGAATGAAATTAACTGCTGAGAATTCGAACATCACTACGAATTGGCGAACACACTATATGGTACATTATATCTGTGATAGGGAACGATTTCGAACACAGCTAGGCTGTGTCTGAAATGGCATACTAACGTCCTACTCATACTCATACATGTAGTGTGTTCACATTAGATAGTATAAAAAGATTGAGTGTGTGAGAAATACCCGGATGTATACTATATTGGAAAAAATTTTAAGTATGCCAGGTGGGCATACTAGTCTCACTCGAACGCCCCATAATGCATTGCGAGCCCCATAATGCATTGCACCATGCAAGACCGACCAGCATTCAGCTAAAAATCACTATCTAACTTCCCGTTTTCAAAATAAAAGCATCTTTTATTATCTGTTTTTAGTTCTTCAACGCTTTTGTTAATTGGGCTCTTGTTTTGGAGCCGAGCAGAAGTTTCTTAAATAGCATAATGGCGCGCATAGCAGAATGTCTAAAATGCTGAAATGAAATTTGTATCTGTGGGTTTTATGGCTCAAATGACCACATTTTGGTATTCTAGGTGGTGAATTCCTCGCCTAAAATGCTCTCTGAACTTTCAAATGTGGTGAATCAACAGAGATATTTGATAGCCTGGTATGCTTCAGATTTTTTTTGTCGGGTCTTTGAAATGCATCATGGGAAACATGCTACGTATACTATAGTGTGAACGGTTGGCTTCCTTATCATACTTATAGTATGTAGTATACAGTATATACACATGAGTTTGTAGTATGCAGTACGTTAGTATGCCATGTTGGACACAGCCCTACTGTCAGTTCAACATGACCTCAGCCCTGAATGGTCAGTCATCTCCATGATGATATTTAAAAAAAGAAGTAGCCAGTCACCATTTGAAAGCTAACTTTAAGTGCATCATTTTCAAAAAAAATAAAAAATAGAAATTGCACCCTCAAGTTGAGTTAAAAGGGCTCTATCATATGTAAGCAACTTCTGACGTCAAAAAATTCAGATTCATCAACTCAAAAATGTTACAAGCTAACTAGCTTGTTAGCTAAATGAATTTACTTGACGTTTAAAGTTAATCTCTCTGTACAAAGCAGTATTATTTACTGAAAAGTGCTTTGAGTTTCATCTTTGAATGATATTCAGAGAGTCAAAGTAAAAGTGTGGCGTATTGATTAATCGTGCCGATGATGTGATTGTCAAACACTGAGAACAGCTCCGACCAGCAGCTGCTGCGCAAAGATCTGCTCAAACTCTGAGTCATTTTTTCAGTTTTTGCTTTCATTGTTAGGTAGAAATCCAATGAGGTAAAGTCTGTCCTCCTGAAGATGTGTGCTTTCACTTGCCTCAAAACAGCCTTCCAGTAACTTTAAGCAAAGTGCCAACTCACGTCAAGCTACATGCAAACAGGAAGTTAAATTCCTTCATCCAGTTATTTCATCCTCACCGCCAGAGGGACAGATTTTCCAAAAAAAAAATACTCAGAAAACTTATAATTAAATAAACAAATAGGCTTAAAGTAATTTACATGAAGAAATAACATAAAGAAACATATAAAAAGTTTAACTCGGAATTCATGCCAATTTTAGCTACTTTCTTATGCTGTGTTCACACCGCAAGCGAACCAGCTACCAAAATTGAATCGCCCACTGATGTAGCATCGCCCGTCGCTACATCATTTCGGTTACTCATTTTGGTAACCGCTACGGTTGGCTGTCGTTCGGTGACGTCACATCTGCTCGATCATATCATATATCATATATTAGGATGTATAAGCAGACATTATTCCAGCTGTATCCTTTTCACTCACTTATCAGCCACAAAACACTGCAGCTGATGCCCTGCAGCAGAATTATCTGTGGTCCGTCTAGGAAGAACTATTGTCCTCACTGACATTAGTTCCGCATTAGTTCCGCATAGACGGAACTCATCCGCACTGTAGTCCGGATGAATAACTGCCTGTCTCGGGTACCATCACGTGTACTTACATCGCTGATTGACTGGTGCTGCACAGCCACACGCGACATCGCCTGAATAGATCAACTTTTTTTAACTTTGACATCGCGCGACGAGTGAAGTGATCGTCTTGTACGCGGCTGTCGCATTGCGGGAGGGTTAGCCCCGCCCCATTGTGGCTGTACATTGACTTTGAATGGAGAGTGATCACCGAGGTAGTACAAGTAGCGTCCGGTGTGAATGCACCTTTAGAAAACACAAGTGTGTATATTTATGACACAGAACAAACACCTGTGTGAAGCTGGCTCCCCACCTCATGCAAAATTTCGGAAAAATAGTCTGGAAATATGCTGCATTCCAGGCGACCTGTAACTCGGAAATTTCCAAGTTGAACTCTCCGAGTTCTGACCTAAAATCATTCCAGACTAATTATGACTTCGGTTTAAAAAAAAACAACAACATGGCACCCATTGTAAGATTTGTGCTTTAATTTGCTCATTTGGATGAAACGGGGAGGGGAAATGGCACATAAGGTAACAGAAGTTTATACTTAACGGTATTTGTCATTATTTGGAGGCAGCCATATTGTTTATGCAGCAATGTGACGTCAAAAGTCATAACTTGGAGTACGAGTTCACAGGTGGGAAGTTACAAGTTTGACGTACGAGTTACAGGTGGGACAAATACGAGTTAGGGGTTGCCTGGAATGCAGCAATAGTCTGCTGCATTTGTGCTTTGTTTGTGCTGTAAAAATTTTCTTTGGTGCTTCTATGGTTTTAGGGCATCCCTGGCAGATGCCATGTTTCAAATTTAATTTGGGTCGTGCCTCTTTTCATCTTAATTGAGCAGTTGCCATTGGCATACAATGTCTTAAAAAACACTCACCAAAGCCCAATTTCTTTAAACAGTGAAAAAATTTGTGTTTGATCGTATCAAAGGCCTTGTAAAAATTGAGGAAAAGAATAAAACTTGATTCAAAATTAAAGGCCCAATATGTAGGATTCCATTTATTCTGCTCTCTAGCTCCCTCTGTGGTCGTTGAGGGTAACTGCACCATCGTAAAACTGAGCGCCGCACAAGCGTGCATTTGTTTACATAAAGAGGAAGGAGCAGCGAGCCGAAAGGACCTCCAGAGAGACATATAAACCATGTGGACTGATAAGGTACAGTCTGAGCATGTTTCTTTCCTAATATATCGTTTTTCAAGCATCAGTAGTGAGTAGTTAGCTCAGTGTTTGCATGTGTATTGTGTAAGTTTGACCGTAGCTTTTAGCCTGGGGCGAGTGGCTGATGTATAATTGCTACACAGGAGGGACTCGTTTGTTACCCGCTAATAGAGAAAACTTTACGTGTTCCAGACTTAATAAACTAAGCTGAGGCCCTTTGAGACATGACTGTGGTAGGATGACTCTGTGCTCTCTGCAAAGCTGCTAAATATGAGACGAAGAAAACGCCGATAATGATGGAGCAGAGTGATGACACAGCTGAGCTACACCATCATCTACAGTTTATGAAACACGTAAAGAATAAACTCCATCACCTGTGAAAAACTTTAACACGTACGAGTTAGACGGCGGGCATTTGGTAAAAAGTTAGGCTGTAACGTTACGTCTGTTCATTTGTGTAATTTTCTGCTTCCATGTGTATGTTCGATACAGGACTGAGCCTCCACTTCAGAGCCCTGAGAAGAGAAGAAGAATTAGAGATGTGGAGGTCTGGAGGAGCAGCAGAGAGATCCAGCTGACCAGAGGAGACCTTCTGATGTGTTTCTGTTACGATGTGCAAAACTCACAGATATAATACTGTGTAACTTATTCCAAGATTATTAAAGTATGATTAACATAAACTGCAGACCTACTCATTTCAATAACAAGAAACTTTATTTTTTCACAAAAGGCAGTTCAGATCTTGGGAGCAGGTTGGTTCAGGACGTTGAATATGGAGTTATTAGGAAATAGGATAACTACACTGAAATGCAAATAGAAAACTTGACACTGGAGTATTCAGTGCTAGTTGTTAATTTAACCACAGATAAATAGTTCAATATAGTACAAATATTCTGGATATTTACTCACATGATGTAAAGCAAAATTTTCTGGGTTATGTCGTGGTATCTGCTGTACTACAAAATAAAACTACTTACCACTGTAAAATTAGAACAAATACAGGAAAAATTGGGAGGTAATAAAACTGAGTGTAAGGCTAAAATAATACAACAGAGATAA
The DNA here is from genome assembly GCA_036419115.1 of Scarus forsteni. Lineage (NCBI taxonomy): Eukaryota > Metazoa > Chordata > Actinopteri > Labriformes > Labridae > Scarus > Scarus forsteni. The sequence continues at coordinate 223,882 of JAZDUH010000222.1, read as the reverse complement.
AGATCGAAATTGGAAAATATAAAAATGCCTGAAAGGCAAGAGAAAAAGCACTAGGACACTGAATATCATCTTATAGAAGCATGTAGAAATGTTTTTATTCAGAGTAAGTATGCAGGATATCAGACATGATTGAAGAATATTCTCATGTGTCAATACTTCAGTTTTGCTAACTCCCAAAATAAAGCTGCCCCAAATCTCCCCCTTATTTACTGTATCATACAGAGAAAGAGCTGAAGTGGAAATGAAAGAACTGGCAGCAGGTTTCTGGGATCACTGAAGGCTCGGTCCATTTTGAATCTTCATCAGAATAACGGCTTTCTGAAGGTCTTGATGTGACTGTGTTCTTCGGTGTCTTTAAAATCCTATAAACTCCAGCTCTGGGATATTTTTGATTGTAGTTCTGTTGATACCTTGAAAGAGAAAAGAAATTTATTTTACAGTTTTTAATTTCACATCTGTTTAGTTTGTAGTTGTGACAATCTGTCTCACTGAAGGACAGTTAATGAAGCAAATTCTAAAATACAGTGAGAAGAAGGGAAACAATGGCAATGAAAAACAGCTCTGAGTGATTCCTTCAGTAAAATGAGTAAGTCCTGCACATAAAATGTAGTCAAATACCAAGTATTTCGAGTACATTTTGTGGTGTATGAAGATTAGATGGATTGTAATGAGTAAACCTGTTTATTATTTCACCATGAAAGAATAAAATCTTTATGAATTCACCAAAAAAAAAAAAGTTGTGCACATTGTTACTGTAAATATGGCAGGTATAGAAGACAGATCAGAAATAATATACAGTATTTATTACACTATTTGATTTATAGGTTTACAGAAGCACACTGCATTGTTCCTAATTATCATTCAATACAGACTTTAATCTTCACACAGTTCTTTTTTTTAACTATTTGGATAGATCAAGCACACAAAGGTTCATTAATGACAGTAAATGGTGAAACTATTATCATAAACTTTGAGCCCTTCAATCATTTCAGAAAACATACCTCCTGTTTTCTGACTCCTGTGGTGGTGTTAGTGTCTCCTGTCTGAAGCTGATGCTGATCACCTGAGCTGATACCTGAAATAAATACTGAGGTCAGTGAACTGGACAGAGTATATAATCGTCATCTCATGCACCTGGATAAAACGTTTTCTATGTACTCATCTCCAATATTACAGAATAATAGGACATGAGCTAACTTCAGATCATCTGATTGTTGGTTGACAGCTTCTGAAGTGTTCAACACTCAACATCACCGCTGTACTAATCATAATAATATTTTCAGATTCTAAATCTATCGATCATAACTCATAACAATAGCATGTGAGGCTAACACATATGCTAACAGTAACGACCAAGCCTCGGTACAGTAACAGTGTATTTCTTTCTTGATCAACAGTAAAGTGACAGAATAAAACCCCAGCAGCTCAAATCAAGTCAGAAACTTTTAAAGACTTTACTCACCCTCACAGCAGCAGAAGAGCTCACAGTCTGACTTCAGCCTGTTGATTCACGTAGTTCAAAACATCGCTAAAGTCCGTCCAATCTTCTCTCTGGTCTGGCTTTTCACTCGTTTTTTCCTCCTCTTTCTTTCCCAATCCTCATATATCACAGTCCTCTTTCATATCATAGCCTCAGCTTTCATAAAAACCGCACACACGCGTCTGTGTCCGCTGTTTTATCAGCCATAAGCTGAACTCAGGTTTGTGCCGTAAAGCAGGTCGTTGCTGAACCGGCTCGCACCGAAGAGTTACAGAGTGCCAGCGTAGCTCTCACGGCTGCACAGAGGGAGAGAGGGGGGGACTATTTGCATTATTTACTGACTCTCCACTGTTAGATGGGCTTGAAAACAGTTAAGATAAGGTGTTAAAGTTACATATTGTTACTTTAAATCAGAATAATCAAGAATATCCAAAACTATTCTAATGTGGTTAGATATATATGTCTATTTGTAATAAAACCTGAGTGACATCTGTTTTTGTGTCAAAGACTTCTTTAATTCTTTTAGCAAATATCAGAGCTATCATTTTATAGTCATTGTTGAGTAAACAAATAGGCCTCCAGTTATTAAGTAGAAGAATATCTTTATTAGATTTGGGAATGAAATTATTTCTTTTCTCAGTCTAAAACATGTTTTATAAATGTGTGACATATTCTCATGAGAGCTTCTGGCTCCCTGGGATCAGCCCTCCCCCACAGGGCTGTGTTGTGTTGAATTTCAGGGTTACTCCACCTTAAGGCACCGGCACATTCATTTCTGTGCGACCCCATTATCATTGCATCGTTATTACTGTCATTATCACCGGTTATTTAAAGTTCATCAACACTGTGAAACGTCTACCTTAATCTGCTCCCCAACATGTCCCCTAACTTTGAGAAATCAATGCTGTGACACCGAGCTATTGAAGGTAATCTCAAAAAAGGCAAATGTTAAATATTAAACTATCTTCACTCCGGTGATTGTTGTTAATGTTTGATGCGACTGTATGTTGCGATTATGTTTATTGGACTGTTAAATGCAGTGAGCAGAAGAAAACAAATCAAGACATGTGCCTCGTTTTACATTCACTCATAACCTATTCCGCTCAGATCAACCTAGTTACCGCTCAACTTAAATTCCTATTGGCTGAGACGGTTGAGCCCATTTCCTTACTCTCTTCTTTTCAGCAGTGACCTCACCAGCAGACACAACGAGTTCAAACAGGAGCAGAAAGACTGAAAATTGGCTCAAAGATGAAGGAAACACTGGTCAAAATGAAGACTGTGGTGTTTTTGACTCTTGTGGGATTTTTCCTCCAGGATTCGACGGCTGGTGAGCGAACATTGATTTAAGTCCATTTACTGTGAGGACAGAAATGCTGCTCGTCCTTCTAACCAAAGTATCAGAGGTTGTATTTTTAATTCAGTCTTCACACCAAACGCAACAACCCTTTAATGCTTTTACAGTCCAAGAACGTTTTAAATAGAAAAAGTCATGTATTTAAAGGGTAGTTCAGATCTTGAAGTGGGTTTGTGTGAGGTGTGGTGTGATCCTGAATGTGCGTCACAGCGTCACAGTTCAGTTTCCTGTTCAGAAAAACTCTGCAGACACTGGAGTTATGTTCATGATCATGGTGCCAAACTTTGTGTAATTAAACAAAAAGCCACAAAACAGCGTGGGGTCTTCAGAGTCAATTATTACTAAACTAGACAATTCCCGCGGGAATCGTGAGTGGGGCTCGGGCCGCTACCGGGATTTACCTATTGAATACAGGCCAGCTTCAAGCAGCATTATAGCTGGATGACATGCTAAAATAGTTCTAGATGGCAGGAGATTTGCCATGTGTTTAAGTCATTTGTGGTCTGATAAACTGATCATCATCACCTGGCACTTGACCTTGAGCTGTGTTCTTGATAAACCTAGTGGGGTTTCCCAGACTAATGTTCACAAACACTTTATAGGTGTTTACCTGTCAAGGCTTCCATGTCATTAATTCATGGGCACACAGACTCACAAGCATGTGTGCGCTTCGTGCACAGTTTCATTTAGGAACACATACTAAACATTTAGAGTAAGTGTCCCCATTAATATTATGTGTCCCCAAATACTGGCGCTGTTTAAAGTCAAGTCCCCACAATGTCATAAGTACAAACACACACACACACACATAGACCACAGAGACTAATGACCACAAACACTTTATAAGCTGACGTGCTGTAAAGCCTTCAATGTCTTTCATTCACAAACACACTCACAAATGTGTGTGTTGCATACGATTTTGTATTTAGGGACATATACTTAACATTTATAGTAAGTGTCCTCATTAATATTATGTGTCCCCCAATTTCGGTGCTGTTTAAAGTCAAGTCCCCACAATGTCATGAGAACAAACACACACACACACACAGGCCACAGAGATCAAACAGCAGATTAATGTATGAACTTCAAAAGGAGAGAGAGCTTGTTATCAGTTACACAGGTGATTCAATTACACTGACTTTTGTAATGCAATTTTCTGCTTCTTCAATGGTGTTGAACATTGGCCTATATTTCAAAAACCGTAGAAGATATGGGATTTTTGAGCACATTGTGAGCATCGTGCAAGTCTTGGAATCGTGAATATGTAATTTTTATGAAGATAGTGTGAGAAATGACAGAGTTATCACGATTTACAAACAGCCTGTCCAGAATGGGGAGTTCATTTCAGGTTAGAATGGAAGTCTATGGGAGAGATTAATATACTTTGGAGTAAACAGGTGGCTCTCATTTAATTTCAGAATGAGTTAGGGCTTCACATTTTCTTATATATGAGGCCAAGAGTCTCAGATCCATTTTTCTAATAAAATTATTCTGATTCTATTTACCGTTTTGCCGGTATCGCAGTTTGTTCGGGGATTTTTTAGAGTGCTCTCGCCCTCTAGATCTTATAAGCAGATAAGGTCACCCACTGAAAATCTGTGGGTTTTTGATCGATGCAGTTTTTCGAGGTTCGCTGACTGAAAAGCGTAAAGCCCTATTGGCTTATTAGTGGTCCCACTAATTTCAGCCACCACAGCAACCGAAGAAAACACAAGGTATCAAGGAATCTGTTGGAAATCCCTGAAATAATAAGAGAAGCTAAAAAAAACATATGCAACAAGTAGAGATTTTCATCGTGAATTTAGATTAAGGCTGTCACGTGTCCTAGAAACCAAACTCAAATGGTTTTTGAACATGCACATTTTATTTTTATAATCAAAGATATTTGATTATTTGGGTGCATGAGTGCACACACGTGCACACAAGAACACACCTACACTCACTCACACACAGACACACAGGAGAGCAGCGGATGTGTCTGAGGGTCAAGCTGCAGTGACAGTGCTCTCTGTTGGATGGAATGATCCACTGATAAAACTGAATTGACTATGAACCGAAAATGTCAGGAATTCAAAATAAATTGCCATCTCGTGGAACCAGAGGTAATTTTTTTTTTTTTTTATTTATGTGTCTTATAAATGTACTGTTTCTATGCACTTTCACTTGGGCTCACTGAGGGTCCACTGTTTTGTAAAGTGAAAGACAGATTATGATAGTGTTACTTTAAATACAAATAAACCTTCACAACAAGCACATCAAAGAAAAAAAAATATTCACAAAATCCAGCACAATGTTGCGTTCACACCCCAGGTGACCAAGCTACCAAAATCGCATTGCCCACTGACGCGCCATAAATACCTCATTTTGGTCACCGTTGCTGTCGGCTGTCGTTTGGTGACGTCACATCCGCTCGAGTTTCACCGTGATCATATCATATCATATAATAGGATGTATAGCAAAATCAAAGGATTTTAGAATCAAAGGAGGTCTGGCAGAAGATGGTCGGAGTCAAGGAGTGTGTATTGTGAAAGGCAGGAGATGTTGCTGAGCTGGAACAATATCTTACCATCAAAATTTCCCATCACATTATCCATACATTTCTCTCTTTGCTGCTGCAACTATGTAAATTTCCCCAGAGTGGGATAAATAAACTTTAAATATCAAAACATTTTGATGGCATCATAAGCATCAATAATACATAACAATGTACAGCAGTATATAACAATATTATTTTACCTAAAGCAATCTAGTTTGCAGCCCATTTTGCATAGGCTACAGCCCAGTTGGGATCCATCTAGTCCATGTGTGCTGGCCAGCTGGGATGTCCATCTCTTGCCCATGTAGCTTCTTCTGGGATGCCCATCTGGGGCCAAACACCAACCCACTTACCCACTCTGAACCCATGCCCTAGTAAAGCCCATGTAACCCAAGCAAATCTAATGTGGGCCGCACTTGGGTGTGTTGGTTGGGGACACAGCCTCTGTGTTTTCTCGCCTGCAGTGTAAGGACCAAACTATGGTCTGACTTAATTTAGCCAAATGCATGAATAATACTGCAACTCAAATAAAGACTATCCAAATGTACAAATGTTTTAGGACCAAGTTCAGTAACTTGACAATGACTGTTTTTCCTGCTTAGCTTACTTCCAAGCTCAAAGTCTTCATTAAACTGTGTGCTTGGTGACTTTCCAATGATACATAAAATGTGAAATAAAACTAAAATAATGAAAATGTTTTTGTTCCCACAGTGCTTCACTCTCACAAGTATTTCTACACCGCATCATCTGAAGTCTCAAACTTGCCAGAGTTTGTGATTGTTGGAATGGTTGATGATGTTCAAATTGATTATTACAACAGTAACACCAAGAAAATGGTGCCCAGACAGGAGTGGATGAACAAAGTCACAGAAGAGTTTCCTCGTTTCTGGGAGCAGGAGACTGACAAGGCTTTAAAACACCAGCAGGGGTTCAAAGCCACAATTGAAAACTTTAAAGAGCGCTTCAACCAAACCGAAGGTTTGTTCGTTTGTTTTTCTCTACTACACTGTAAATAAAATTATTACGACTGGAACTATCAATTCTTTTTGTTATTGGATTAATTGTGTTGAAATGCCGAGTCAGCATTTCAACATATTGTTCTTCCTAAAATGTATTCTTCTTTTTCTTCTTCTTCTTTTTCTTCCCCGTATTTTTGGCACCTTTCACAGGCTTCAAATTTGCACAGATTTTCACAGAAAAAAATTGACAAATGCAGGATGTTCAGGAAAAGTGCACTTGTATTTTTCACAGGTTTAATAGTTAAACTTTTTACAGTAAAAAATAATTTCTGCATATTTTTTTTACATTGAAATCAATGGGACATTTGTGTAGCTCTGCTGAAAACTTCAGCAACTTTGAAGCTCCACAGATTGGGCATACTTCCACCTACAGACTTCATTTTTGCTTTAAAAGCTGCACTGACTTCTCAACTATTTTACATATCTTCAGCTTTTTGCTGGCTTCTACACTTTTTTAAATATGAATTTTCAATCAACACCAAATTTCGAGGAAATCCGTCTTGTTAGAGCGTGTCACGTGACTTCAGACCATAGCGCCTCCGGACATCTGAGTACTTCACTTTGAAGCACATTTTTAACTCGCCACTGTGCTAACATGTTCAACAGTACAGACATAAGAATTACATCCATAGCTTCAGCATGTTCCTGGGCTGCTCAGGGTGCAATCCCTTTTCTGATATCTATCCTGGTATAGACACAGCATGCGTTTGTTTACCCAGAAGTACCGAGCATTATCAGCCTGCTCTATGAGACTATGCATATGCACAATACAAACAGGAGAAATACTGCGCTTTCCATGGCTCAGTATCCCTGTGGTTGACTGGTTAGAGTGGCAGACTTTGGATCATGAGATTGCAGGTTTGAATTCGGGCGGAGGCAGATGTACTTTTCTTCTCCATTTAATACAGATTCTTCATTACAATAGCATAGTCATGGTTTTATTTACACTCACTTCAAACTTATTACACCGACTGGCCACTTTATTAGGTATATCTACAAATATCACCACATTTTACCATGTTAAAAAACAATCATTCATATTCTGCTTTCTTTCACAACTATAAATATTTTTACTGCACTTTTCACTATCTGCTGCAGTTTCTGAGATATGACTGTTGAAGCAGCATCAACTTTTGCACATTTCTTTGCAGTCAGAGCGTGGTCACTTGACCTGCAGATCTGAGCTCCAGTATCTATAATTTTCTGCAAACATCTTTATTGCACATTTCATACAATTTCAGCCATGATTTACTGTTTACAACAATTCATGTCACATTTTCAACTTTCTTTGCATTGCTTTTAGCAATTTTATTTCACATTTTCAGCAGTCACACTCAGCATTTCAACGCATTTCCTGTATGGAAATGCAAATTCTCTAGGTGATTTATTGGATAACAGCTGCATTATATACACTGCAATTATTCACATTATATCACTCCATCCTTATTGAAATAATCAGTAACATACAAAACAAAAAAGCAAGGTTTCTCAAACTAAAAGTCCATTTTCTTTTTTTTTCTTTTTTAGCATTTTGGGCATTAACTGGATCCCAAAACCCAAACACATATTTTTGTTTTGGTAAAAAAAAGTAGTTCATGCATGAAAGCTAACAACAAGGTCTGCAGATTATTTTGAGCAACCAGGTCCTGATTGTTGAAATGACTGGAATGACTCTGGTTTTGAATTTTTGAAATGTATTTTTAGTTCTTTGAGCACCACAGGACTTTTGTAAGTTGGTCCAGTTATACCACTACACCAAATACAGATGTCGCTACAGCTGATATCTCAAAAATGTAAACTCAACATACAGTAGAAACCGAAATGGATAAACAGGCACTTTAGTAACAATGATAACTCTCTGCAGCAGGGATGTAACGGTTACCGGTAAAATGGTAAACCGAGGTAAAATTTCCTGCTGTAATCATTACCATGTCCTATTAAAATTACTGTTAAACTGTATTTGATCACCACACTGTGTCAGTAACTCACGGTGATGCTGCTCTTTGACCGGAAAGCCTGAACTATGTGTGTCTGCTCCTCGGTGAAGCAGCCGTCTCTCACAGATGGAGGAGCAGTTTGTAATGTTTGACTTCAGCAGTTGGAGCCTCGCTCAGACTCTCTCCGGTTTTTACACTCAAAACAGACAAAGTCTAAAGTCTGGTCAAAGTTTGGATTTTACAAGGATGTTGAGAGGAAACTGTTTTAGACAGTCACCCTGTCTAAAACACCAAGCTGCAGTGAAAGACAAAAATATGTGTGATTAAAGCTGCTGTAACTCCTCGAGTAAACGAGCAGAGAGAGAGAGAGGATTCAGAGAGCCATACCAGAGTGAATTATAGGAGGTTTATCAGGATTTGCTGTGTGAATAAGTTCAGGAGTGATTGAATCATTCTGGAGTGTGTTCTTATTGTTCTTTCACCATTTATTCGCCATATTTTGTCAAATTTAACCACCACATCCTATCATAATCACAATTCACAAACTTTTTCATGTAACTGTACCAAAATCAAAAGAGAAAACAAAGACCACTGACTCCAGCTATGTGCACACTGTTTTATGATGTTTGATGCTCTGCAGTCACATCTGTGATAGCTCAGGGCTCTAATTTCGTAGACCAGGCACAAGCGCAGGTGCACCTGCCTTTGCTTTGTGGATAGGGTGTGACCAGCGCACTTTGCAAGTTTCCTGCAGTGCCAAGAGAGGCGCACTCAAGGCGCAGGGGAGTGCATCCACGCCTCCGTTCCAGCCCCTCCACTTAAGTCCAGAGAGGGAGGAGAAAGGCGTGAGTGGGTTTAACACAGCCAAGCGCTGTCTTCACCAATCAAATGACTGCCTCTCCTTGCCATTAAATGAGCTGAAGTCGAGGCGCAGCGTCTGATTGGTCTGAATAATCCCCGCCTCCGCGGTCACAGTGTGCTGGAAAGACCTGGTAGCGGAGACAGTCAGAGCTGCTGTCACTTCAGCAACTGGGAGAATGGACTGGCCATCGGGGCGCATCGGAGGCCACAAAGTGCGTCACCATTTTGGCCAGTCCCCGGGACAGATGTTATCTGTTCCTTTGTCATAAATAGGAGTAAAAAATTAAGAGACTGTTACACAGCAGCTGGCTTATCCATTCATGCTTCTGATCCACCTGCACTCCTGGTCTGAAATAGGAGACCCCTTAGTGATACACTGTATACTCTCCTGGTGTCTCCTCCTCATCCTCCTTGCAATAATGTACTCCATCTTTTTAGATCACGTTGAAAATAAAGACTAAAATAGAGGAATATGGGAAATCCCAGGTAAATCCTGAGTGACATACATTTATTTTCTCTCCTTTTTCTTTGTCTTTTTCTCCTTTTTTTCTTTGAATTTAATGAAATGACAGAAGCCAGATATATACTCAGTATCAGATGTAAAGTCTGTTTATTGTTGACTTGTAAGATGTGCATCAAACTTCCTGATGCCGTCAGGTTAAGTTTCTATTATGACAAACGGCTTTAATCCGACATCAGATGTGACGGGACAGTTAATATAGATACAAATGCATATGCTGGTTCAGACGGTTACATTAAATAGTGATCGCTGTGATTGTTTATTGTATTAAAATGTTCCTAACACTTTGGAAACCTGCCTCTGAGGCCTGCACACATGTGCGCTTGTCACCAAATTACAGCTGAGGAGGGTGCGCTTCCAGAATAGACCAGGTTGGAGCTGGCGAGTTTTCAGCGCACCTTGCGCACAGTTTTTTGGCACAAAATTGTCACTGCGCCAACATGTATCTCTCGGCACCTCCCATGGTGCGCTGCCACACCCATCTCTGTGCAGACAGTCTACCAAATTGTCAAATTGGCAGCGCACGTTGGTGCACCGGATGAAATTACACTGCTCGAGGTGCGCTGGCTCTGCACCCCCTGCGCTGCACCACAAAATTAGGGCCCTTAATGTGCACTCCCTTTTTTAGTCAGGAGAATTCCTGTACAATTTGTGTCTTGTTCGTTTATTTATTGTCACAGGATTTGATGGGAGCGTAGATGGTGGAGAAAATTTCTATTTTTATTTTCTCAAATCTTGTTTTTTTTTTAATTCACTTATTTTTGTATCAAACAATGTGGTCTTAATTTTATTTTGAAGAGCATGTTTGTGAATGCTCTCATGGGTTGATCTGGAACAAGCATCTGTTCAATGTGCACGTTGTTTAATTAACTCCATTAATTAAACAACGTCAGGATCAGCAGCTTTCTCTGGATGAGTGCCGTGAGGTAGATGTTTGTGTTGGTGTGTGTCTCTGTGGTGGAATCAGCTGATGCCGTGAGATTGAGCTGTGATTTTCTGTCTCTCTCTCAGGTGTTCACATTTTCCAAGTTACGTATGGCTGTGAGTGGGACGATGAGTATGATGAGGTCACCGGTGGTTATGACCAATATGGTTATAATGGAGACGACTTCTTGATCCTGGACATGAAGACCTTCACATTTGTCTCTCCTCAACAACAGGGAGTCATCACCAAAGAAAAGTGGAATAATGACAAAGCTCTTCTGGAGTATATTAAATTTTATTTCACCAGAGAATGTTCTGGCTGGCTGAAGAAGTTTGTGGAGTATGGAAAGAGCTTTCTGATGAGAAGAGGTAAGATTAAGAGATGTGGTACCATTTGATTTTGACCATGTTCATATGTCTTTGTTTTTGACACTCTGGCGTTACAATATATGCCTGGCCAAAAAAACGACGTCACCTGGATTTAACTGAGCAAACAGGTTCAAACCTCCTGTTGGATAATTCCTGCATGGTGATAATCTATCAGCTGAAACAAGTTATTTAACTCCAGCTGATGCAATGAGCAGCTTCTCATTTCTTCAACAACCATGTCAAAGACACAAGATGGAAGTCTGTTTAAAAAGGGTGTGACAAAATGCACTTTGAAAAAGTAATTCATTGAAAACAACAAGAAAACTGAAATAGGCTGTTTATCAGCTGATCAAAAGTTTAAGACCACAGGCTATTAAAGCCAAAATCTGCTCAAAATGTTCATTTTCTGTCAGGCATTCACACGGTCATGCCCTCCTGATGGCTAAAGCTAAGAAGCTTTCTGTTCTTGAATGTGGTCAGATCGTCGAGCTGCATAAGCAAGGCCTCTCGCAGCGTGCCATTGCTGCTGAGGTTGGACGCAGTAAGACAGTCATTCTACATTTTTGAAAGATCCTGAGCATTATGGAACAAAATAGTCAAGTGGTAGACCCAGAAAAATTACACCTGCTCTGAGTCGGAGGATACAATTGGCTGTCCGTCAAGACACAGGGTGGTCCTCGACCCAAATTAAGGCCCTTACAGATGCCAACTGCAGCGCAATAACCATCAGACTGCATCTGTGGGAAAAGGGTTTCAAAAACAAAAAACAAATTCAAAGACCTCGTCTCCTTCAACACCACAAAACTGCCCATTTAGACTTTGGAGCATCAAACATGGGACACTGAAAGGTGGAAAAAAATTTTATTCTCTGATGAGAAAAAATGTAACCTTGACGGTCCAGATGGCTTCAACGTTACTGGCATGACAAGGAGATCCCACCTGAGATGTTTTCTACCCGGCACAGTGGAGGGGGGTCCATCATGATCTGGGTGCTTTTTCATTCAGTGAACACTGGAGCTTCAGGTGGTGCAGGGTCGTCAAACGGCGGCTGGTTACGTGCAGATGTTGCAGAGGGCATCCTCATGACTGAGGGCCCTGCCTGTGTGGTAACAGCTGGGTTTTTCAACAGGACAACGCTGCAGTTCACAATGCTCGCTTGACCAAGGACTTCTTCAGGGAGAAGAACATCACTCTTTTGGACCATCCCGCATGTTCCCCTGATTTAAATCCCATAGAGAACATTTGGGGATGGATGGCAAGGGAAGTTTATAAAAATGGCCGTCAGTTCAGACAGTTGATGCCCTTCATGAAGCCATCTTCACCACTTGGAGCAATGTTCCCAAAAGCTTCCTGGAAACACTCTCATCAAGCATGCCCAAACGAATTTTTGAAGTGATTAACAAGAACGGAGGAGCTACTCATGACTGAGTCCTACTGAGAAACATTTTTGTTCTGGTTTGGAGAGTTTTTTGTAATTTTTTGAGCAATGGTCTTAACTTTTTGATCAGCTGATAAACAGCCTATTTCAGTTTACTTGTTTTCAATAAATTACTTTTTCAAAGTGCTTTTTGTCACACTCCCCCTCCTTGATTTTGCATATAGTAGCTCTATTTAAAACCTCATTATGGTCCAAATACGCAAAATGCACATTCTAGCAATTTTTCAACTGGTCTTAAGATTTTGATTAGGACTGCATAAGGCAGGGGTCGGCAGCCTGCGGCTTTTTTGCCCCTCACTCGAGTCTCTGACAGAAGGGCAAAAGAATTTGTTCTTTAACTTGCACTAAACTCTAATTAACTGATGTTATTTCTGCATGTTTTAGCACTATCTACAAACAATATGCATTTTTTTCATTAAATGATTATTCTTGGTGCTGCTTGATCTTTAGCTGTGAGCTCACCTGTGGTGTATTTAACTTACAATGTAGATATTCTGATGAACCTTCTTGCTTTAAAAACATTGGCAGCTGCTGTACAGGGATTCCAACTTTCAAATGGAGGTGTGTCGTGATAAAGAGATGATAAATTCAACGCAACTGTGACAGCATTTTTGAAATGGGGGATTTTTGCACAAAGGCATAGGGTGGATTTTACATTTCTTTCACGTTCAGTGTGTAGGCACCTTAACTGAGGAAGTAAGAGCATTTCCACACACACAGTGTGAAGGAAACTCAAGGGATTGGGACTGAACAGCTGTGTAGCCTTAAGAAAACCACTAATCAGTAAGGCTAAGCAGAAAAAAGGCTTCAGTTTGCTAGGGAGCATAAAGATTGGACTGTGGAGGACTGGAAGAAGGTCATGTGGTCTGATGAGTCCAGATTGACCCTGTTCCAGAGTGATGGGAGCATCAGGGTAAGAAGCGAGGCAGGTGAAGTGATGCACCCATCATGCCTAGTGCCTACTGTCCAAGCCTGTGGGGGCAGTGCTGTGATCTGGGGCTACTTTAGTTGGCCAGGTCAAAGTTCAGCAACATTATGGCTCAATAATGAGTTCATCTGGCACATGAATAGAATGAATTACCAGTCCGTAGAAGTAGTTGTAAAATCATAATGATTTGCCATGTTGTTAACGGTGAGTTTTGAGGACAAAAAGAGCAAAATGTAGTTTTTGAATATGAGTCAGGCCACTGGTCCTGAAATCTACCTGAATGGCCTAAGAAGAGGAAGAGAGAGAACGTTAAAAACAAGACAGACTGTAAACCACTGAGCTGCTATACAAGCCCCATATTTTATTGGTATTGTAAATATTGTGCAGGACTGCAGGGGTATAAATTAATACATTATTAATAATATTACAAACCTCTCAACTGTCCAGCCCAACTTTCCCTCTTGTTCTCTCTCTCTCTTTTCACCTTATTTTAATGAATCTACAGCACGTTGGAAAACATTACAGAGCCTATACCTGATTAATTTGCTAATGTTTGCTTTTGTTTATAAAGTTTACAAAACCTATGATCATCATCTTAACTGACCTGCTGCCTTTAAAAATAAAAGAAAAAATGTATCTGTGATAAATGATGCCCTATTCATGATCCTTTTTGGTTTTCACCGGCTCTCTTAGTGATGTGATGTGATGTTTTAGAAACAGACGGGCTCATTCCAAAATCTGAACACTAGATGTCACTAAATTCCAATTTCTACACCCTGCACATTTTAGTTATTCAGTATCAAAATTATTGTTCTTTGATTATTTTTCAAGTATTGATAAATGTATTCAAATACTTACTGCAAATTATTTTGAACTCTGATCAAGTTTTGATTTAAATCCTAGGACATAATGAGAGGAATTCTGACCAACAACGTGAGCACGGACCCTCCCAAACCACTAACGGAATAAAAGAAACTATAAACAGTCTTCGTGGAGCCTGCCTCCCCTCCCAAAGAGACCCCAGAAGACCCCTTCCTCTCTGGTGTGAGGGAGGACATGGTTCAGGTTTCTACCCCAAGGACATCAAGACAAACTGGAGGAAAGAGGAACCAGGGAGGGAGGACGGGAGCACGGAGGAGAGTTGAAGGAAGAGCTAGTACATTCATTCCAGATGAGTGTTGGGGACTGGAGCTCCCAGCTCTGATGACTGGGAGTGAGTGTGTACAGATTTCCAGCTCTCTGGTGTGAGGAGGAGGACATGGTCCCATGACTGGACAGAAAGGACATCAAGACAAACTACGGTAAGAACCAGGAACCAGAGGTGTACCGCAGTGAAGAACATGGTCATTTTCTATAGAAACAGGATGACCGGACAGAACCAAACCAGGAGACGCTATCTGTATAAGAGCCATATATATGTATATATATATATATATATATATATATATATATATATATATATATATATATATATATATATATATATATATATATATATATATATATATATATATATATATATATATATATATATATATATATATATATATATATATATATATATATATATATATATACATATATATATATATATACATATATATATCACTGATTCTTGAGAGTCGGGACAAAACACTTTTAAAAAATCTTTTTTACAAAATGCGAACTACATTTGTTAGAGTTACATACATTTGAAGAGAAGGTGCTTATCTTTATAACCATGTAATGGTACAGGTTCTAAATACAAACAGATTTTTAAAAAATAAACATGTTTCCCTTTAGAACTCAATTGTGTCAACTCCGTCAGACACACTTAAAAGTATGCATTTTTAATTCTTCCAGTCCAACAAGAACCTAAAGTTCCAAATTATGTGGTAATAATGTGGCAAACTCTGGTATGCAAATACATTTAGTATTTAAGCATACATTGTGATTTCAAACATTTTTGAAAACTCAGTTTTCCAAATATCAGGATTTTCAAACTTTGTTTTTAATTTTATGATCATAAAACCAATTTTCTTAAATAACAAAAAAAAGCCAAACATCTTTTTATGCAGTCTATTAGAACCATTATTAAATAATCGACATAAACTATTATAAAACATCCATGCTGTCTCCCCCATATTCACATTATCTTTTGACCCTCATATTCATTAAATACATTGCAATTTGGCTTTCTTACTTCAACTTCTCATCACACACTCTGAACTGGATTGAATCCTTTTATTTCTTCCTGTCCTCTCTAAAGTTCAGACAGAACAATAACTGTGCGTTCAGAAAACAGACTTAAACGAAAACTTCAAAGCTGGCAGAGATTAATACATTTTCAATGAGCGCGCTGCTTTCAAAAGCAACCGGCTAAAAAACCGTGCAGCCTAAACCCCAGATGAGAAGTTGCCTTGCTGGTCTATAACTTGAAGTTCAGCGGCAACTGGGCAACCAATCAGAGTAGAACACAGATGTCCCAGGCAACTCAGGAAGTAACTCAGCTCGAGGTCATGGATGACAAAGCGCTACATCACAACGCATTTTATCAGCAGAATTTGAAAAAAAAGAGCAAAAATCGCCGTCTGTTCTCTCTATTAGCGGAAGAATGCAGAAAAATGGATAGGTCTGAGGGACCACTACAGGAAGGAGGAGAGAGAAAGACATGCTGGGGCTCTGTGTGGCAGTGTGGCAGTATGCCTCTGTGATGGGTTGGACCCATAGGAGGATCCCACCCACCAACCTGATGAAGATCCGTGTGGGAGAGGAGAGCAGGGAAGATGAGGGAGAGACAGAAGAGCATGTCACACACACACACACACACACACACTGAAAAAAAGCGCGCTCTTTCCACCACAAGATTTTAGTATATTCAACACTGTAAAAGTTTGATGTCGTGTATAAATTTTTAAATTATCTCCTGCCTTGCCTTCCACCTCCAACCTGTCAATCCGAGAAAGGTGGTAATACGTTAGACAGAAGAGCATTTTACACACAGTTGAACAACAGCAAGCAGCTGCTGCTGTGAAAAATGCTATGCGCGCTCCTTTAAATCAACAAGCAAGATTTTACGCTAGCTGAAAGCGGCTAAAAATATTTCCCTCTTTGCGCGCTGCTTCGGCGGCTTGCGCTTTTGCCTCTTTTGGTGTGAACGCACAGTAAGTCAACATCACGTACCAACAACGTCGGGGTACCACAGGGATCGGTCCTGGGTCCATTGCTTTTCAGTTTATTTATAAATGACCAGCCAAGCTGTTGCCCTGCAAATGTCACCTGTCAAATATATGCTGATGATACTGTTTTGTATGTCCATGCAAAAGACAAAAAACACGCTGCGCAAGAACTGACAGATGCTATGATGATTGTGGACAGCTGGCTCGAGAAATCAAGATTATACTTGAACTTTTCCAAGACTGTCTGCATGTACATCTCAAATAGGGCAAATAACGGCAATGATCCCAACGTCTTTGTGCAAGTTAAAACAATTAAAGTGGTACAAGAGTTTAAATATCTGGGAATCACTCTTGACTCACAACTCATATTCAAACAACAAATAAAAAAGACAGTGAATAGAATTAAGTTTAACTTGTCTAACTAGATTAATTAGGAACAACCTAACTCCTGAGTCAGCAGAATTATATTTTGACACTATGATCATGTCACATATGCTCTATTGTGTAACAAGCTGGGCAGCGGCCTGTAAGACAACACTAAGGCAGATCAAAATTGTTCATAAACAAGCCCAGAAAGTTCTAGATAAAAAACCCAAAACGTACCATCACTGTCAAATTTTAAAAAAGCATGAGTCCTTGAAACGGGTCAACTTTATCAGACACACTAATGCTGTCTTGATGGACAATATTTTCCATGGCCAAGCACCTTCGCTACAAGAATTTGTAAAAAAAAAAGAACTCAAATAGGTCAACAAGAGCTGGTTCCAGAGGTGACTGTGTTGTTCCTTTCAGAAAAAGTGCATATAGTCAAGCCACTTTTTCTGTTCACGCATCTCACACCTGGAACTCAGCTCCAAGTACAATACGCAAACTTTCAACCCTGACCTCTTTGACCAAACAGCTTAAAGCTTAGCTACTGGAAAACCAAAACTGCTCCCATAAACAGGCCTAAACTTGGCTATTTGTCCTGTGTCTATTTTGTCAAGGGCTCCATCTCCAATTTTTACTGAGCAATGTGCAATGCAACTAGCACTTTGTATTCCTACGAACTCCTGGTACCACAAATTACCATCGCTGGTGACTAATGTAATATGTAATTGGGCATTAGGCAATCAAAATAGCACTTTATATTTTTGGGGCGATTTGCAATACAATAATGCACTTTACACTTTAGAACTCTGCACTTTAACCAGCCCCCTGGCCGAAATGTTTTTTGGTGATCAACGTTTGCTTTGTTTCATATTGTTTGTTTGGTTTTGTTTTTGTTTTGTTTTCTCTTGTTTTGTTTTTATTGTGTGGGACTAGAGATGGAAATTAGCCACATGGCTATAACCTCATGTGTTTACATTTGTATGTTCATTAACATGTATTGTTCCTTTTTGTAAAAATTTACAAATCTACAAGTAGGGACTCCTGCTATCCCTCTGTTGTTGTCTACCGCTCCTTTACCACCTCCTCCTCTCCTCCTCTTCTTCTATTCACTTCTGTCTGGACCTTTTTTGTGCCTTTCTCTGATACTTTCTCTGATTCCTCTTTGCCCTGTCTACCATCTCCCCAATCTGTTTCAATTTTTTGTCTTAAACTCTTTTCTTCCACCTTTGTCTTTCAAGTTACAAAAGAATAACCAGACCACAGCCTGCCCATTCCCTACAAGTCAGAAATTTAGATTATACACTGTGATTAAATAATGTATTGCATGCTATATGTGTACATTCATGTGTAAATAAATCCCTGGAAAATCAATTAAACCCTCTGCTTTGTTCAAAAATAGCAACATTTAGGACATTAAGAGGTAAAAGGTGGATTTGTCAACTCCATCAGCTCACATGTCAACTCCGTCAGATGTAGAAACTGATGGAGTTGACGTCTGACGGAGTTGACGTAGGGGCATGCATTTTCCCTCGTAAACATGTACTGTACACTGCAGCTAGCTAATTTTCCCTCAACTGTTAGCTGTCTCAATAACCTCTCTAAAAAGCTTAAATTCAGTCCACAATGGTCTAAGAAAATGCACCATAATGGAGGGACGGAGTTGACATGATCCAGCTGTGACCACAGGAATATTGACATTGTTGGTCTAAAATATCAAAAATGTAAAACTTACCAGAGCATGTGTGGTATTGTTAACTTCAGCACAGGCAGGAAGAGGACAAGGGGTCCTCAAGGGCATATCTGACCATGCTATTTTCTGATTTAATCAGGTTTCATAAAAATTCTGACGGAGTTGACAGAAACTAAGGACAAAACTTCAATTGGCAGATATTTACTGCAAATATTATTTGACGGTCACTTAATACATAGTTTATAAATGAAAAGCCATTCTTTTTCATTTGATGTACATTAATATACAGTTGTCGATATTTTCAAAAGATTTTTGGGCTGGTCATTACTATGACTTATTGCTGAGGACAAGATCGATAACATGGACCTTTTAACATCAGATGAAAGTTTCACATAAATTCCCCCCCAAAAAATACACATTTTTGCAAAAAGTGTTATGAGTAAACAAAGTTCATTTAGATTTACCCTTTAATGTGAGTTAATCACGGTGATTTTCTTGATTTTTGATGTAAATCAGACTTTTCACCGCAGGACATGTTTTGTCCCAACTCTCAAGAATCAGTGAGTCATGGAAAAAATTATTAGACCACCCTTGTTTTCTTCAATTTCTTGTTCATTCTAATATCTGGTACCACTAAACGTATAATACAATGAACACAACAAAAAATGCAGCTGGTCACATAATACTTTATGTCCTATTTGACATTCTTAAGCTTAATTGATTCCCAGGGTATATAAGAGGCCATTTCATGTCACAAGCAGCACTGCACATGCAAAGGCCTAGAGTGGTTTCCTGCTTACATTCAAGCCGTAGCACAACTCAGAAGTTGTCAGCTCTCACATAATGCCTAAAACAAAAGAATTATGTGAAGCCACAAAGGCAGCCATCTTGGCACTGCTGGAAATTGGCATGAGTGAGAGACAGGTAGCGAAAAAACTGAAGATCTCCAAGACAGCCGTTCATTACAACAAAAAAAAAACAAGCTGAACATGGCACTACCAAATTGCTACCTGGCCGTGGCGTCTTTCTACCCCACGAGATGACCGTGCACTCATCCGTTCCTGTGTCAGGAATCGTCAGACCTCAGGGACCTTAAAAATGAGTGGGCACTGTCGAGAAATGTGACTTGTTCAGCAAGGACAGTTGAAACCGACTTGTTGAAGCTGGTTTGAAGTCACACAGAGCACGCAAGAAGCCCTTCATCAATGAAAGGCAGAGGAAGGCCGGTTACTCTTTGCTCGAGACCACAAGGATTGGACTGTTGATGATTGGGCTAAGGTTCTCTTCAGTGATGAATCAATTTTGAATTGATGCCACTCCAGCCAACTTACTGGTTAGGAGGAAGCCTGGAGAAGCTTACAACCCAGACTGTCTTGCCCTACAGTAAAACATGGGGGTGGATCAGTCATGATCTGGGGGTTGTTTCAGTCTGAGTGGAACAGGGCAAATGCAATTGTGTGAAGGCCAAATGAACCAGGTCATGTACAGGACTACCCTTGAAAACAGTCTTCTTCCATCAGCTGGAAAACTCTTTCCTGCCTCGAATGACTGGATTTTCCAACAAGACAATGCCCCTTGCCACACGGCAAGGTCAGTTAAAAACCTGGATGGAGAACCACAACATTACGCACCATGCCTTGGCCTGCTCAATCACCAGATCTTAATCCAATTGAAAACCTGTGGAAAATCATCAAACTCAAAATGGAGAACCACAAGCCCAAAAACAAAAGAAAATTTGTTTGAATTTGTCCAACAGGAATGGGCTGCTGTGACAGCAGAACAATGTCAGAAGCTGGTGGAGAGCATGCCAAGGCATGGCTGCAGTCATCAAAAACAATGGTTATGCAATCAAGTATTAACTCTTGTGTGTATCATGTGTTTAAAAACAAACAGAAAAACATGGAATGCTTAAAAGTAGTGTTTTTGGCGGTACAATGCCATAGCTATTGATGTAAGAATTTAAGTAATTTTGGTTATTATCAAGAAAACCATGGAAAATGAATAGTTCTTAGTTCTTAAATTAAACTCTCATGAGCTATTTTTGTTGTTATCATTATAATTGTCCAAACAAATGTACCTTTAGTTGAGCCAGGCATTAAAATTAACAAGAAATTGAAGAAAACAAGGGTGGTCTAATAATTTTTTCCATGACTGTATATATATATATATATAGATAGATAGATAGATAGATAGATAGATAGATAGATAGATAGATAGATAGATAGATAGATCGATAGACATATATATATTTCTATGTATATAAGGTAGTTGCATACAGCTTGAGTCCTCTGGAGCCCTCTAACACAAACGTAACAAACCCAACCGCTGGGCTGCAGACCAAAACCAGGCCATAGATTGTTTGGTGCAGAGCCATGAAGAAACAAAAACAACAAATTTAATTTTAATACCAGAGACAGAGGGGTGTTTTATTTCAAATGAAGGATCAGATTCATGCATGTCTATCTGTGTAGCTTGACTGCAGCAGCTCACCTTCAGTAAACTCTCATTAAAGTAATTATGGCTGTGTGTTAAAAAAACCTAAATCTAAGTGGTTGTGGTATCTGGCCCGCTGCAGGGTGTCTGATCAGAACTTAACTAGATGTCGTTATAGTCCAAGTGGGTTTATTGAAGCTTGAACGTGGTTCTGCAATACAGAGAACCATTGAGGAATGTCTATTAAAAGACAGTACAGACCTCTGTATAGGCTATCTTAAGTATTTGTATGTACATAGCCTCCATATACACTCTGTATACACATACAATGAGAGCATTTGGCTGTATGTACAATCACTATGATTCAGCACTGTAAGAACTAACAGGAAATATTTAAACCAACAGTCACCTCAATTATCACATGAGGAAGAGAAGTATACAATAACAAACAATGGTCATCTAAACTTAGCTCTATACTATAGTCTAGGTGGTGCAATGCACCTTTAAACACTCACAAGCAGCCTCACGTGACCATAAGCACTCCATTGTCTTAGCTGTATGCAGCCACACACAGCTGATAGCATTAAACATTAAGCACAAGCAGTCAGAAAACTTTCTCACTAAATCTATGAACAACTTAAAGAGACTGTGAGAAGTTTCTAAGTAATTACAAAAAGTCTCCCTTTTAGATATATGCCTGATTGAAATACACACTTTAAGATGAGTTTTAGAGCATCTAAATAGGTTATCTATAAATGCTATTACTTAGACTTCCGATCGGGTCGGACAGGGCTGGACTGGCCTGGATACTCAACTTCAGGAACAAGACAATTAAAACTAGAGCAAATTTATATTATTCAGACACGTCTTAGAGCACCGGGCTGTAAGTGGGGATGTATAACCAGCTACAACTACGATACTAAGTTTTCCAAAAACTGCTTGTTGTCACACATCAAAAACTACCGCTACGTAACTAGAAAGAGATACATTACCTCGTCGCTTTGCATCCTGTAAGTTGTTGAAAAAAGAAGTTGTAAAGCAATGCAGAGTTCTGAGGAAGGTCCAGGCTGCATTCATTAGCATAGCAACAAACAAAAACACGCTTTGGATTGCAGACGTCTTTTGGTGCGTTCCAGTTGTAGTCATAAGTAGGAATTTTTAGTTCCAGGGATACTACTGGAACGTCACCTGAAGTCTGAATTTCCTACTGGGAACTCGATGAAATCTCGCCACCCCTGAGTTGACAATTGAAGATGGATGCCCCCAGTGTGAACAGTTATTTAGCTCCTGTAATAATCCATTTATTTGCACTTCTGACTGGGGTGTGTCGCTCTAGATCAGCTGTATACATAGTATTGTTAGACTTATATTTACAAAAATGCTGCCATAGTGATAATCACATTCTTCAAGTGATATTTGTGAACAACAACGCAGGGCGTGCTAACAACAGCTAACCATAGCCTGGTAGATCGGCATGTTTTTTTCCGACTTCAACTGAAACGCTGATAAGTCAGAGATGATGTCACTCCCATTTCCAAGGTTACGCAGGAACGCAGCATTACGACAGTCGCCACGCTTGCTCATGGGTAGCAGAGTCTTTATTTTGCCAGTAATAGATTCTCCTCATAGCACCTTTAAATTACACCAGGCAGGTGGGTGTTAAAGATCCTCCTGAGTTTCTCTGAAACTCCTGCCACATAGGGTATGACAATATTGTTTCTCTTCTTGTGGACCTCGTCTTTCCTATCCTCCCTGGGCTTTTTAGCAGTTTTGCTAAAAGCCCAGTTTGGATAGTCACAAGTTTGGAGAGCAGAATGAATGTGTTCGTGTTCCCTTAGCTTTCCATCTGCTTCAGATGGGATGTTTTGCGCTCTGTACTGTAGAGTACGGATTACCACCAGATCCCCGTACACTTCAAGCCCAGCAACACTCTGAGGCAGAAACTTGTCCATCCCAAGGACAAAATTCCAAGGGAGAAACAAAGCAATGTGGTGTACGCAATGCAGTGCAATGAGGAATGCTCTGACCTGTACATTGGAGAGACTAAGCAACCATTACATAAACGCATGTCACAACACAGGAGGGCCACGACCACAGGCCAGGACTCAGCAGTCCACCTCCACCTCAAGGAGAAGGGGCACTCTGATGACCACAAGGTGCACGTTCTAGCCAGAGAGGACAGATGGTTTGAGAGAGGGGTAAAAGAAGCCATTCATGTCAAACTATTGTCCCACTTTAACACCTAACGAGCCGCTGGCTCAGTCACATAATGACTTGTTTTTGTGCTTTGCTACCTCCCTCCTGGTATAAATATCCTTACTCCCCACCAGGATCTTTGGAACTGAAGAAGCTTCTTGAATGAGAGGCGAAACGTTTTCCACTCACACGAGCTTGGTCCAGTTGACATGATTTACACTTTGATTGACATGAGTCATGGCCTGGATGACTGAGAATATCCACAGATTCACTCCTCTGACCTTTTTCTTTTGGGCTGTTTTTCAGCCATTGCTACTGCACCTATTGTATCTCTCTCTTACGCTAACTGCGCACGCTACGCAACCTATGACTCCCCCTCCCCCCTCTTTCTGATCTGCGCATGAGTATGATCGCCCCCTAGATGTGGGAGGGTGTACCCTGTTTTGGTGACTCGGCCCGAGCCACAGTATCAAGCCTTCTCCATCGCTGCTCCCAGGCTTTGGAATAAACTCCCTGTTGAAATGCGTCTCATTTCTGGCCTGAGCCTTTTAGAATCCAGACTGAAGACATATTTATTTAGGATGGCTTTTAATACCCAGTAGTGTGGTGACACTTTTACTTTTATTGTTTTACTTTATTTTATTGTTTTTTATTGCTCCTATTGCTTTTATTATTTTCATTGCTTTTGTTGTTTTTATTGCTGTTATTGCTTTGATTTATTTTTAATTGTTTTATTTATTGCTTTTTTGCAGCTATTGTAAAGCACTTTGGTTCACAGAAAGGGTTGTTGTAAAGGGCTGTAAAAAATAAGAACAAGAACATTTACCTGCTGAAATTCAGAGCCAAGGCTGTGTATTGAAACCAGACTTTTTTTTCAACATGCTGTCAGTGGGGACATCTTGTGGATGGAGAGGAGAAATACAGTGATTTTGACAAATAGCATTAGATAAGAAGCTTAGAGGATCGCTGACTACACCTTTAATCATCTGTTCTGATTGTTAGTTTGTCTGAGAGCAGATCAGACAGGAGCAGACTGCTCACTGACTGACACTGTCTTGTATGAAACATATGTAACATACAGATGAGATGGACATCAGTGGATCATCAGTTTCTCTGTGTCCTGTAAACTGTTATTTTAGCCTGATTAATCCATTCAAAAAATCAGTGCATGCAGTGTTGATAAACTAAGTTTACCAGATATCATAACACAAGTGTGTGATTCATTCACATTTATCATTTATTGTGCGTGTAATGGAGACACCAGTCGATCTCTCCAGTGCACCCTTTCTCTCATCACTCCCCCCTGTAATGCTTGTTGATGGAAATACAACTAAAACTCTTTATTTTAGGAAAAAATGGTATAAACCTTTTAATCATCAAGTCTATATATTAACTTCTGATTATGTTCTGTTCATGAATAGACTCTGAAAACATTTGTCCTGAGGTGAACTGCTGCTCTATGATGACTTCAACGTCTCATTAACCCAACCTGACTGTTCAGACCGCCACATTCAAGAAACATACATCATACATATCTGATTCAGTACCACATTTTAAAGTGTCCTGATGTCGCCTTGTTTTGTAGTGGTCAGGTAGGTAGGCATGTCATTGGTAGGTGTGTCTCTAGAGAGCTAACACTCTTGTCTTTGTTTTGTTTATGTTAGACAAGCTCTGAGGTCACAGAGAAACTGAATCCAGCCCCTCAGATCTGAACACACCACCCTGATTGGCTGCCAGCGTGACCCGTTCCTGGTGGTGGCAGAGAGGAGGACAAACTGTTAACCATCATGGAAAATCCAAACCATCTTCTGCACC
Source organism: Scarus forsteni (assembly GCA_036419115.1). Classification (NCBI taxonomy): domain Eukaryota; kingdom Metazoa; phylum Chordata; class Actinopteri; order Labriformes; family Labridae; genus Scarus; species Scarus forsteni. The sequence continues at coordinate 198,849 of JAZDUH010000222.1, read as the reverse complement.
GGCTGCTGGATAGACCGCAGAACAACTTCTCAAGCAGACTTGTGCAGCTTTTCTGTCTAAAGGACAGAAACACTGTACTGTATAATTTTGTTAAAATGTAATGTAATGTAATTACCAGAGTCTCCCAGCTTGGTATCAATGAAGTACATCCTTCCATCCAGCTGTGCAGCTAATCCTTTTTCTGGAGTTGTTGTATTAATAAAACATTTTTCAAACCTTGGTCTGCCTTCGTTGTTCGGCTTTTGGGTCCATTTTTAAAATTACCGGTGTCATTCCTCAACAATGTGACGCAATTGAGAAGTTTTATTTTATTTTTTGTTTCACCAGAATGTCCCACTGACAGGAAACAGTAGCCACGGTTACATGAGGAGTTTTTCGTCTTTCCGAATGGAATCTTTCTGAATGACTGTTCCGAAAACAATAGTATACATGGAAAGGAATATTCCAATCTCTGGTCTACATGCGCCGCTATAATCAAACAGAATAGTCAGTGGGGCATGCGCAGTAAAACGTAAACATCAACATCAACATCACATGATTTATCAAAGATGGAGGACAAAAGTTTGTTTATCACGGTTGTTGGGACAGTTGCTACACTTTTCTTAAAGCAGCGACTTGAAACCCATGCACTCCTGCGAAAAATGACAGAGAAGAAGAGGCGTAGAGGACATGGGATTAATTTGAGATTTGTGTCGTGTTTGTCTGTGCTGCCCGTGCAACCACAGAGTACCCGAAAGCTGTGGATGAAAGTCCGCAGCAAAGATTGTCGGGAGCGAGTGGTTCTGTACGAGTTCTCTGATGTTGACTGGAAGCAGAATTTTAGAATGGCACGCGCTTCCTTCATCAAACTTTGTGGACTGGTGGAGGGATTCATGGCTCCGGAAGAAATCACCGTCAGGGCACCAATCCCATGCATGATGCGTGTCGCGATGGTGTTGTATCGACTAGGCAGCTGTGCAGAATATCGCCTCGTAGCCAACCAGTTTGGCGTGTATAAGAGCACAGTAAGAAATCTCACCTATATTTTTTGTAAGGGAGTGGTTGGGAGACTCATCAACGAGCTGATTGGCATGCCGAATGAACAAGAGGCCAGTGAAATAGCGAGACGATTTGAGGCAGCCCACTTCATACCCCAGATCATGGGATTGATAGACGGGACCCACATCCCCATCCTCCCTCCGTCTGAAGGTTACAAAGATTTTGTGAACAGGAAAGGGTGGCCTTCCTACGTCCTCCAGGCTGTTGTGGATGACAGATGCTGGTAAGATGGCTTCATCTTTGCACTACTGCACATGCACATAGTTTCCAATGTCTTCAGCTAAACAATCAGTCTAAATATTATTTGTGTAGCTGTGCCTGTACAATCATTATTTAGGTTATTATAAAGACAGCTGTAGGACAATAACAACGAACACAACAAAACAAAACTGTAAAATCCAAAGGTGCAGGACAACATTTGGGCAGCCATCCCTCTCAGTGCAAGGCATACACCTGTAAATTCCTTACCATCTAAAATTAAATCTCAAACAGAACTAAAAAAGTTCAGTGCAAAAGTTCAACAGTGGCTTAAACAGCAGCAGAAATGTGATCATTAATCTCTCACAAGTAATTATCAGTATACTATTTTAATAATCTTTAATGTTAAATGTAACTTCTGTTTTATTCCTAATTTACTAGAACTGTCTATATATTTATTCATGGTACTTATTGACTATATTCACTGTATTACTGTATTTGTATAATTCTATCTGTGTTCTGTATATTTTATTGTACTCTAAATCCTGACCAGGGACAACGACTGCAAATTAACTGAAGCTAGATGTCTTATATACATTAATATTTCCCATTTCTGTGGTAATGTTGTATGTATCACCCCTATAAAATAAACATTAAATAATTTAATAAAATATTCCTATAGGCTTACAGGCAGTAGCTACCCTCTTTTCTTGCACCCTCTTCTCTAAGGGTAGTGGCAGATGACTAAGAACACAAATCAACAATTAAGACAAAAATAAAACCATATGTAGAGCATGAGCAGAATGATCCCTCTGTTACTTTGATTGCAAAGTGTCAAAATTAAATTATGAACATGACTGGACCTTGTAAGCTGACAGGCTGAAAAAAAGTTTTTTTGGTTCATTTATTTTGTGCTGACAAAGTTATTGTGACTTTTGCATGCCACATCCATGCCCTCTTTAATGTTGCATTATCATTTTATGACAAATAATTGACCATCAAAATGACATTCCTAGAGATGCATCAAATGCAAAACAATTGCTTAGTCTTTGTTGTTTTGGTTTTAAATGTGCTTTAACAACATATGCATACTTTATTTTAGTTTCAGAAGCATCAGCTGCAAAATGCCTGGAAGTGCCCACGATGCCAATGTTCTCCGACAATCAGACCTCTTTCAAAGGGCTCACTTGCTGCCAAAGGTAGGCACAAATCAGAAGCAATATCAGTTCCAATCTGTTAAAGTACTTTAGCCTATAGATAAACTTATGTTTTAAGAGAGACTAACAAATAAAATACTTGGCCTGTATATACAGACACACATATACAGAGTAAATCTAAGTTTTCCTTGCTCTTCATTTCCTTTTCAGAGTGTCAAGAACATTGAGGGGGAGGACGTCTGGCTTTTCATCACTGGGGACCCTGCATACCCTCTCCTCGACTGGTTGATTAAAGGTTACATAACTTCTCCTTTCATGACCCGAGAGCAGGAGTCATTCAATGTGCACTTGAGTGAAGTGCGAGTAGGTGTAGAGATGGCTTTTGGCATCCTCAAATCAAGATGGAGGGTACTTCTCAAAAGGAGTGACTTTCATTTCACATTTGCACCAACTATGATCTCCACCTGCTGTGCATTGCACAATTTTTGTCAGATGGAAAGGGACTTCGCAAACAGCAATTGGTTGGGGGATTTACGTCCCCTCCCCAGACTCTATCCTCAGCCTGCACAGCCAGTGAATCACCTGTGTAACACTACTGGTAACAATGCACGGGCAGCACTGACCAGATACATGGCAAGCCACTTCCCCCTTCGGGTCCATTAAGAGTTAATTTAAGTAGACAAAAAAATGATGGCACAAAGCAATGCAACCTCGTAGCTAAGGTTTGGTCTTGGTAATAGCACATTTTAGCCTGTTTTCGTCTTTCGGCATTCATTTTAATTTTCATATACACAATTATTTTTCTGTTTTCACATGATCAACTGATACCCACACTCACACATGCTTACTCTACATAAAAATAGCTTTGATAGTTTAACAAATCTAAAATACCAAATTTCCTGATTATATACATTTCACGTTGCAGCCCTGTAATCAGCATGTTTAGAACATATCAATTTGCACTAAGTTCCAGATGCAAATGTTATTTATCCTTTTTTACTGTCCAAGTTCACCTGTACATGACAAACCAATCTGAATTTGAATGTAAATAAAAGTGCTTTAATGAAAGTCGTTGCCTTTCAGAGATTTCTCGTTTCAATGCAGTAGAACATACATTGTATTTTACAGCATGTAACAAAGTGCAAATGCAGTACAAAACACCCTGCCTTTTAACAAAAGTTCACAGTGCACTTTGTGCAAAGTTTTAGGAAATATCCTTGTTCAAGTAGAAACTTGTAATAACATATTCCAACAAATTCACAAAACATGTGTAGTGCAAACAGGCTTACTCAACATAAAACAAACTGTGATGGCATGTCCAAAACATTATTCAAGATCTTGAATTTTGTACTCTGAGTCATCAGGCTGCAACTGTGGAGATGAGTGTTGGGACTGTGGAGATGAGTGATGGGACTGTGGAGATGAGTGATGGGAATGGGGAGATGAGTGATGGGAATGGGGAGATGAGTGATGGGACTGTGGAGATGAGTGATGGGGAGCTGGATGTTGATGCTGGAGTGCAGGGTATTGGTGCTGGGGTGTTGGATACTGGTGCTGGGGTGTTTGAAATTGGTGCTGCTGTGTCGGATATTGGTGTTGTGGTGCTGGATATGGTGGCTGTGAATATGGGTTGTGATGCTGTAATGGACTTTGCCATTGTGCCTGTGAAGCTGCTGGCAAAGAGTGTGGGAGGAGACTCCTAAGGCCTTGGAACAGCTGCCCTATTAAACGCTCGTTGGAACGGGAACTTTCCTCAAGAAACCTGGACAACATTCTCTCTTCTTGTTCGTGACTCCTCTCCATAAGTTGTTCTTGCCACTTGTTTTGTGAGGCTTGCATTTCTTCCAAAAATGTCCGTTGCTCGGACGACCAAGTCTTCAAAGCTTTCTCATAGCCTGATGCTCCCTTCTCTGTAAAAGTATTGTTTGAGCATTATTTTCACAAACATTTTCAACACAAAAAAGTTCCAGTGAAGTTGTTCAATAAAATAATGGTCAAGGAAGCCAGGTGCACCTCATGTAGCAATAATTTATTTGCATAAAACTTACTCTTTTTTGAAGCCCTTTGACCAGTTAAATCCGCTGTCTGGATAATGCTGTCATTTTGGACATTTGCTGGTTCAACACTCTCTGAACTGTGGTCATCCTCTGGAAAACATAATGGCAAATATTACTGACAAGGCAAATGTCATCACAGCACAGGCAAAAACATAGCCTACTGTAAATGAAGACTTCTTTTCCAAAACAGTTTAAATCCAATAGAAAGACAGAATTTGTTACATGATTTTTCTGTTTATTGAACAAAGGTCACTATGCCATCAAGGTTTTATGTCAAACCACTAGATTTCCTTGTTTAAAATGTTCAGCCTGATGTTGTTTCTCATTAAGTTGTATGCGTCTAGGTAAAAATGAATGTGATTTTCCTGAAAAGTTCTAAAATTGTGTTAAAGCGTTTTGGTGTACATAAATACATCTGTGTATTCAATTTTTGTGAATTAATCCAGACAAAACATCTATGTATGCATTCTTACTGCAATATCTGCTCACACATCTGCATGTGCAACCGTGAGCTATGGGCATTGTGCAATATTATATTTAATCTGGCACTTTATAATCCTGAGTAGTAGGGTAATGTCAATGCAACAGGCACTTTTATTTCTGTGCAATAATAGGCATTGTGAATATAATGGTGGCCTGAGCTCCCTGGCAGATAGCACTGTGCACTTTAGTATTTGGCACTTTAGCACTATGGCACCTTAGTCAGCATTCATGCACTTTATAATTCATTGTATATGACTCTCATGGTCCCCCAACTGACAGCCTGACAGTCCCCCATGTATTGTCTTGGCGTCGGCATCAAAACATGTATCGCTGTTAACACATCGTATTGTACATAGGCTTGTGTATTTACTTGAGAACGCAAAATCCACGCCGGGATGTACCTATGGGTTCCCACGCATGCTCCCAACCCATACTGCATGCTGGGTAATGTAGTTCTTGGGTTACTACACTCGTAACATCACAGTTCTGCTCCGAGGTGGATTCCACGTCAATAAGTGCTCATGCAAGCGTAACATGCTTCATCTCTGCATGAGCACTTGTTGCTGTTGTTGCCGAAGGTGGTGTTGTTGGTGATCTGTGAGCAAATGTTGGTATAAAAGTCGTAGCAATATTTATAGCTGCTGGAAGAAGATCAGAATCAGCCCGGCTGCCGCCATTGTTGTTGTTGTTGTTAGAGTGTGTGACAATGTGGGTTGGGGGGCGGGAAGGAGGAGGGGCGCTATGAGGTCTTTCTCTGACTTATCTGTTTATACCAACTACGGCATGAAAATGAATACGCAGATATCCACCTGCAGACCCGTTTTCAAAAAGATGCAGAGTTATGGACAAATACGCGTCTCCGTGTGTCAATATCACCAGATCATATCAGTTATTAAAGACTCAACAGGAAAACCATCACATAATCTTACTGAGATAAATGACATTTTTCGACAATTTTATGTAAATCTTTATTCTACAGAAAATGAAAAAAAACAGGAAGAGATCAATTCCTTCCTAAATAATATCAACCTTCCACAACTCACTACAGAACAAAAGGAACTACTTGACTCTCCAATAACTATGGAAGAATTATTTTATTCGCTAAATCACATGCAAAACAATAAAGCACCCGGCCCTGATGGTTTTCCAACCGAATTTTATAAACACTTCTGGTCCATCTTATCACCCATTTTCAATAAATTGATTCTTGATATCAAAAGGAATTCAATAATACCATTCCACATGAATACAGCCACAATATCTCTTCTCTTGAAACCCAATAAAGACCCAACTTTAACATCCAGCTACCGCCCCATTTCATTAATCAACACAGATTTAAAAATCATAAGCAAGGCTCTAGCTCACAGACTAGAAAAAGTCATCTGTTCTATTATTCACCTGGATCAAACTGGCTTCATAGAAGGCAGACAATCATCCAGTAATACACACAGGTTATTCAATTTAATACAATATTCATCTCAACAACCAACAGACACAATGATAGTTTCCCTTGATGCAGAGAAAGCTTTTGATAGGGTGAGCTGGGATTTCTTGTTTCCCACATTGGAGAGGTTTGGCTTTGGAGAATCATTCATTCAATGGATCAGAATTCTATATACATCACCTTCAGCCACCGTCACAACCAATGGGCAAACATCACAGAGTTTCACACTGCACAGGGGGACTAGGCAAGGATGCCCACTCTCCCCTTTCTTATTCATTATCTTTATCGAGCCACTAGCAGCAGCCATAAGACAAAACAAGAACATAACAGGAATTAAAACACCCACAATGGATCACAAAATCAGTCTTTATGCAGATGACATATTATTGTATTTAAAAAATCCTCACTCATCCCTCAAGGAAACCATCAGCTCAATAAAAACCTTCTCAAAAATATCTGACTACTCCATAAACTGGTCCAAATCCATGATCCTTCCTCTCAAAACCAACCACTGGGATGTGGCAGTCCATTCATCACCGATCCCCTTATGCACCACCCACATTACATACTTAGGAATTCATGTCTCCCCCAGGCTGTCAGAGCTGTTCAACCTAAATTTTATACCACTGCAAAAAACAATACCTGATGATCTTTAACACTGGACACATTTACCACTGTCACTCACAGGCAGAATATCAACCATAAAAATGTCAGTGCTTCCAAAAATCAACTATCTCTTCACAATGATCCCAATCCAACCTCCCCTCTCCTGGTTCAAGTCACTGGACTCCACTATATCAAAATACTACTGGAACAATAAGACTGCAAGAATCAAATTAACAACATTACAAAAACCAAAACAACTCGGCGGATTAGATGCTCCACATTTCTTTAACTATTTCATAGCTAATCAACTCCAGCACATACACAAATGGACCTGTAACAGTCAACCAAACAATCCAGATAACGACATCGAAAAGACCCTCTGTTCAGACCTCAATATCTCAGATCTACCTTTTCTTAGTCAATCAATCAAACGTCACCCATGCTTCAAATCACTATCCATATCAACAGCTCTGACGGCCTGGTGGAAGTTTCATGACATCACAAACTCCAATCTCAGTCCATCACAATACACCCCAATTTGGAATAACCCGGATATTCTTATCAACAAAAAAACAATCAGCTTTCCCTCATGGATTCAAAAAGGCATCACTCACTTGGGACACATCCTCACTAACAACACTATTCTGTCATTCTCTGATTTGGTCCAGAAGTTCAGCATTGGGAGGAATCAGTATCTAGAATACCTACAACTTAAATCAGCTCTTAAATCAAAACTGAAAATAACATGCATTGATCTAGATTTACCTTCTCCAGTTTCAGATTTAAGCACAATTACAACCACAAAGAAAATACAATCAAAAATATATAAAATCATAACTCACTCTGATGGAACATTGTCACTACCAGCTCAAAAATGGGAACAGGACCTGGTCATCACTCCCAATGCTGACTTCTGGAACCAAATTCTTAAAAACATCTTCTATATGAGTAACAATAACAACATTCAACTAATACAACACAAAATTATACACAGAGTTCACTTCACAGGTCACAGGATGTTTAAAATGGGTCTCACACAATCTAGCACTTGTACACACTGCTCCCAAAACACACAAAACACTTACCTTCACGCCCTCTGGAACTGCACACCTATTCAACACTTCTGGGATGAAATCACCACCTTACTCACTAATATTCTGGACTGCCTCATCCCTCTCTCCCCCTCTCTCTGCCTCTTAGGAGACCTAACAATAGTCAACTTAAACCTGGAAAAAAGTAAATCGCTCCTCGTGGCGCTGACTATCGCCAAGAAAACAATCCTAATGAACTGGAAATCAAAACATACCATAACTATTTCACACTGGAAAAATCTTCTGATCGACTACATCTCACTAGACAAACTATCCAGCTCCACCAAACAGAATTCCAAATCTAAAGACTCAACATGGCAACCATTCATAAATTCCATTAACTCATCATAATACTATATAACACCATACTATTCGATATATAATACATAATACTAGGGATTTATATTTTGGTCCTCTTTGCTTACAGTCAGCGCTCCCCATACTCCAGGACACATACTTTTTTTTTTCTTGTTTTTTATTTATTTATTTATTTATTTATTTTTCTGTTCTTCATTCATTCAAGTTTTGAACTCTGTGTTGTTGTTTATTTTTTATTATGAAAACTACCCTGTTTTTTCTACATCACATAATTACAGTAAAGTAAAACAAATGTCTTTTTTTTTTTAATTATTATTATTCTTTCTTCTCTTTCTTTTTTCATTTGAGGCTACATAATCCTATTTATATAAATACTCTGTTATAAGTTGTACAAATATGATATCATGAAGACACTAATATTATCATTATTTAGTAAGTTACTGCTGTATTCTATTATTATTAATGTTATTGTTATTTTTTTTGTTATTGTTGTTATTGTCATTGTTTTATTATTATTATTATTAGTAGTAGTAGTAGTAGTATTATTATTGTTATTTCCTGGTTGATGCATTCAGGATACTGTTTCTCTTTTGCCTGTTTTGTCTGTATAATTTTGGCTCCTTTTAACCCTTAAACTAATTTACCCTCCTCACCACACACGCACACACCCACACACACACACACCCTTACACAAACACCCCAGAACATGATATTCTGCCTTACCTGCCTTAACTGTAACATGTCTTTTCTTTTCTGTACTATTACTTTTTGTATTTCTTCATCACAACCTTTTTTTGTAATGTGTTGCACAAAATAAAAAAGTGGAAAAAAAATATATATATATATATCACCAGATCGATAGTTTATTTTACCGGAGTCTTACAAATTCGTACACATGTAAAGCCCACCTGAGTGACAGTCAGATAATTAATAATTAAATACGATAACAAGTAAAACAAAATAAAGTTAAATATGACATCTATATCTGCACAGTCATTTCTCCTGTTAAGGCGGGAGTTTAATCACACAGGAACAGAGGTGAGTGTTCACGTCCACTGAGGACAAATGACTTGACTGAGAGCTCCTGACTGTACATTAAGCTGTAAATAAAAAAAAAAGCCAAAAAATAATTTAAAAAGTCAGAAATATTCTGCCCTTAAAGTCGTTTTCATAAATTAGTTTGAAAATTGTTTTTTTATTATTGACCTTATCGTTTCCGTTTTGTAAATATTGAATACAGTGAATGAAGTCTTATTCTAGGTTCAAATTTATTGGAGAATAAGTCCATCCAGTTAAATGTTATGTTGTTGGTTGTTAAAATATGGATATTTATTTCATCTTTCACCACAGTATAGCACCTTAAACATTAGCTTTTATTATCCTGAAATATTTTATTTAACTTGAGATGTTTTAGTTTGAAATATTATATTTCAGTTCAGTAAAATACTTTAACCCTATAATGCCAATTGTACCATAATTGATACATACTTTTATAATACCTCTATTTTCACAATTTGATCATCAAATGACAAAAAAACATCAGAATAAAATCAGATAAATGATAAAAATGTCCTCAAATGGATTATCAAATGAGACACGAAAAATATATGTGTAGAATTTTATGGATTTTCTGATTTTTGTAGGATTTTACCAGAAAGTGAAATAAAAATTTAATCTCCTAAAAATAGAATTTTCTAGCTATCATCTACGGTCTTGGACCTTAAAGGGTTAAGAACAAGCACTTTTATTTGAAGATATTTTATTCTGCTTAATGTTTTAAAGTTGTAAATTTCATTCAGTGAAGCACTTTAAACGCTCTGTTTTTCATTAAATGTATAATTTTGCTTCAAATAAAGAAAAGCATTTCTTTATATCTTCGTCTTATTTAAAAAGCATTTACATTATATAAAATTTATGGAGAGTAATAAAATGGTGACCCTAAAAATTTTGGGTGCACCTAAATTTTGTGCTGGTGCACCTTAAAAAGTTTTTTAGGTGCACCGTTGCAACCAACTCAAAAAGTTAGTTGAGAGCCCTGCTATGGGCTTCAATTAAATTATCTTGAACCTTTTGTTTTACTGTTTTTAAATAGTTTTGATTGTTTCATTATCGTGTTGGTTTGATGGTTTTATCTTGTTTGTCCTTAGCCTTTAGCCTTCTTGTCCCATTTGACCACTGTACTTTTGTAGTTGGTTTTATGCCCCCCTACTTTGGTTCATTTCTGTTTTCCTGTTTGTCTAATTGTAGTTGTACAGGACTTTGGTCATCAAAAGTTGTTTTTAAATGTTCTTTATGAATAAATTTTTACTTCACTTGACTTTCAGAGTGAATCCACTGTCTCTTCACAGACCAATAAAAGGTCTAAAGTGGACTAAAGTATCTCAAAATTGGTACATATTGTACATTGGTCAGAATTTGGCATGAACAACATCAGAGTGTGGATCTATCCTGCCTTGTATCAACAGCTCAGACTGATTGTGGTGGTGTGGGGAACATTTTTGGCACACTTTGGGCCCTTACTGACAACTTAGTTCAAACCGGAGCAAAATACATCCATGAGCAGCACAAGAAAAGAAATATATGAGCCACTGCTTGTTATCTTTACCTTTTCAAGAGGTAAAAGGGTGTAATAAGTTGTAAAATTGTAAAAAGGTCAGCTGTTGTTGTTTTTTCGTCAACGGTTCGTAACGGCCGGAAGGTGGTGTTTCATCTGTCTGCGACATTATTAACGTAAACAACAGACAAGTCTGACATTTTACGATTATGTTCTGTATTTTCCCTCTGTAGTACCTTCAGGGTTCCTGCACCATTTTAAAAGTCAAATTTAATGCTTTTTAAGACATTTTTAAGACCTCAAAAATATTATTTAAGACCCAAAAATGTCATGACCATTTCTGTGGTAGAAAATACTTTATTTTATTGTAAAACCCTCAAAGCAAACTGTGGGCATTTTTTCTTTTTTTGTGGGAAATGATGTGCTGTGGTCCCGTCTCATCAGTGTCCCAGAACTGCAAATGAAGGTCCATTTGTTTAGTTTTTGTAGTTTGGTTCATTTTCTCATCAAACATGACAACATACAGGGCTGCCAACTTTTCAAAAAACCTTGGAGTGAGATTTGGTGAAGGCAATCAAAATTTTGCCCGCATACACGGCGACATTTAACACAAAATACCTAATTTTGTGCAGGTTTAATCAGACTATATAGCACTCAGAAGTAACAAAAAGGTGCATGTGCAATCAACTTAGGTTAAAGGTAAAAAATAAAATTAAAACAAATGCTATATTCTGCTGTGTCTGATACGTCAAGCTCTTTAGACCTACATAGTGATATAAACAATAACTATAATGTCATTGTTCCTCATAAGTCTATGTCCTACCTGTCTACAGGTTTGTGTTCATGCACAACCAGTATCTCCAAGACCAGGGTTTACTGACCAAAAACACTGGTCTGATCACCACTACAGCAGCTTTACAAGAATTAACAGCTCAAAACAATATATAAATCTATATGACATTTTTAATGAAAAGCTGAACTAAATCAAACCACACTTTGATTTTATTTTTTTATCAAACTGTCAACAAGCAGCAACAAAACAAAATTTGAATATATCACATAACAATACACAAACTTTTACATAATTAACCAATTAAAGCCTGTTGTATCTTATTTGATACATATGTATTTGATACCTTTATCAAATCAATATGACCAAGAAATACAAAAGAAACATCTTATTCAGATAAATGGTAAAAAGTGTCTTTAAATGGATTATCAGTTGCCAACAACAACACTGTAAAAACAAAAAAGTTGAGTCAACTCAAAATTTCAAGGCAACAGTCTCCACAGAATTTTTGAGTTTGAGGTCCAACTAAAAATTTTAAGTTTGATCAAACAAATATTTTTTTGTTGAGATAACTTATCATTAAAGTGCACTAAACTTAAATTTTTGAGTTTTGAGGTCCAACTAAAAATCTTAAGTTTGATCAAACAAATAAGTTTTTGTTGAGGTAACTTATCATCAAAGTTGTTGTAACTTAATTTTTTGAGTTGCACACAAAAAGAATTCAGTTGAATTAAAGCTCTGCCAACTTGTTAGTTTTTGTTCATAAAATGTACCTTTCATATGTATAACAACTTCAGATTTCAAGTTCTGCAAACCAAAAATTATGAAATAAAGATGTACAAACATATTTTTTAATCAGAAAATGTTCCTTTATATGCATTATGACTTCAGGTTTTGAGCCCTACATAACAAGACTAATTCCGTCCACTTTTCTGTCACACACATAACTAACAAAACCAAGTCAGTTTGAATGTTATTCCAAAAACAGTATCTCACAAAAGTGAGTACACCTCTCACATTTCTGCAAATATTTTATTTTATCTTTTCGTGGGAAAACATTAAGGAAATGACACTTTGACACAATAGTGAGTGTCCATCTTGTACAACAGTGTCAATTTACTGCCACCTTGAAATAACACACAGACAATAATGTCTAAACTGCTGTCAACAAAAGTGAGCACACCCCAAAGCGTTATTTTCGTGTCCATCATTATTTTTAAGCACTGCCTTAACTCTCTTGGGCTTAGAGCTCACCAGAGCTTCACATTTTACCACTGGAGTCCTTTTCCACCTCCATGACCACATCGCAGAGCTGGTGGATGTCAGAGACCTCGTGTTCCTCCACCTTCCTTCTGAAGATGTCCCACAGATGCTCAGTAGGGTTCAGATCTGGAGACATGCTCGGCCAGTCCATCACCTTTACTTCAGTTTCTTTAACGAGGGAGTGGTCGTCTTGGAGGTGATCGTCCTGTCACTACCCCCCCTAAAAAAAAAGATTGCATTAGTTTAAACCAGAAATATACACCACAAAAGGGGCCAATCTTTAAAAGCAACCCCAGAATAGGAATAAAGATAAAATTCGGAAAAAATGCGAATGCTCCAACTGAACAACAGAGCCTGCGAACAGTTGTTGTTCAGCTGGAGCGTTAGCAGCTACCAGCTAACATCAGAGAAAATTTTAAAATGAATGAACAAATAACTTGAATACATTCTCTTATTTGAAGAGTCAATCTAAAATTTCTGCATTTGATCAATTTTGTGGGGCTTTTAGGGGACAATGGCAAAAATGTCAAAGTGTTGTAACCAAAAAAACTTGGCACCAAATTCTAAAACTTGCTGAAAAAAATTTGAAAGTATCAATAAAACACATTATCTGTTATTTTGGCAAAGTTATACATTTGTGTTTTTTAACAATGAATAAAATGTTCTGAATATTATGGCAAATTTGGAGAATTTGTGGACTATATAATATATATACAATAAAATATATGTAATTAATAAATATTTTTATTCCATTGACTAACAACTTGAAAATATATAAAAAATAAATACATAAAAAATATATAATATCAAGTGTAGCAGTAGTGGATGAACATTGACAAAGATGAAAATGAACAGCAGCTTCAAAAAATATGAAACTTTAAAAACATGTTCATAAAAAAAAAAAATGAATTTAGATCTGTGAAATTACATGTATTAACTTTCTAGTGTTTCATGATTATTACAAAATAATAGATCCTCATATCCCCCTATATATGACATTGTCAAGCAAAAACAAAAAAGTAGGTCAACACGGCAGGGTCCATTTATAAATTCTAAAATTAGTTAATAGAAAATGCCCAATTTTAGTTGTTGGCATTTTTTTTCCTCAATGAAAATAATAAAATGCACAAGTTCAATTCTACTTACTGACTCATGTTTGAATTTGTGCCACTTTTCTTGAAAAGTAACATAGTAAGATGGTGTGACTGTTTTATCAGTTTTGTAACCGTTTTTTTTTTGTAATTGAAAATGTTACATTTTACAGGAAAATTCAAGGGGAATAAAATGTAATCCTCTTTTTGAATATACTAAAACACTTTAACAGTTTATGTATAATTTGTCAAACATTATTTAGAAAAAGCTAAACCATTTTCAGTATTGGTCCTGGTCTTTACTGCAAAAACGCATATAATTAAATTTAAAAATAATCCTTAAAAATGTATTTTCATGTGGTAAATTAAAATGTAGTCACTGCATTTATAAGTACACTTGTATACACCCCAGATGTAAAATATTTAATATTTATCCTTTTGTTGTGGTAAGACCACTTGACATTTTCAGTCCAACTTTTCTTTTGTAAAAAATAGTTCAAAGACTATTTGAAACTACATTTAACAAACATTTATACAAAATATACAATTCTTGCAAACCTGATGCAACCTTTCAAAACAATTTATTAAAATATTTTAACTGCTCTTCATGTAAGCTCTTATTTGTCATTGACCCATGAATTAATGTTTAAATACATGTTAAATTATGTATATTTTGATATAGAAGGCGCACCTGACTGTAAGTTGCAGGATCAGCTAAACTATGATAAAAATACCAATTTTTAGACTGGAAAATATGGTAATCTGTAGCACAGTAGGTTTTGTTTCATTTTCTGATTCTTTTCTTTTTGTGAATTAAAGTAACACGTTTAATGTCAGACTGACATTACTGGCATATTTATCTTCAGACTCAGGAGTAGTTCTGGGATTTCTATTGAACTGTATTATGTACAGGTATTCAGTAATAGAGGAACGTTACATTCTTCATGAAGGGAAAATTTCTTGCAGGGCTCTTGGTTCACAGCTAATATGATTGTGAGATTTACTACTTTGTATTTAAAACTTTAAGAAACAGTTTTGGGTAGGAACTTACCATCGTATTGCAAACAACAGGAGCCAGGTGCTGCAGTCAAACTTTGCCTCTCAAGTGGCCTGGTGAACCTCAGCAGTGCATCTGTGCCAATCCAACCCGCTGCACTGTGCAGGAGAAAGGGTCCTCTTAGTATCATTGCTAATCTGTACCGTGCCATAGGCCAATATGTCAGTCTGTGGAGCTGTCTATACATGTATTTGATGTTTAACATTATAGCATGCACATCTCATTGCAGCAATTGCGAGCATGTTTTGTTGATAGCCATTCCCCTCTAAAATTAAACAGATTTACTGCCTCGTCTGTTCAGGCACACAATCTATTATTTGCCAAGATAAGATCAACCTTTTTTCTAGCAACCTTTCAACAGGGAGTTTTGATTTCAAAGTTTGAAACATTATAATTCATGCTTTCACAGAAAAGAAACTGTACTGAATACACATGAAAAACACCTCCTCACCCGGGTTAGTGGTTTGGTGAAGCAGCACCTCGTCACAGCACAGTCAACCACTAGCATGGTAGCTAGCTAATGTTTAAGGTGGCTAATATAGCTGTAATGACCATGCTGTCTTAAGCTAACTGACAAAAAATAAAGTAACATTAATCTGCATCAAGTCAAAATCAACTGCAAAGCTAGACTTTGATTAATAAAAATAAAATACTCACCTTTATTGAGATAACATCCATCCAGGACAAGTGCACAGGAAAATGGCAGAACATGTGGGAACTTGAAAGTGCAGAAAGACCCCTGCAGATTTGAGTTGGAAACCCCGTTCTTTCTGAAAGTCAACTCAAAGAATTTAGTCCTAGCCTCAAACCGACAATTTTAAGTTCTGCCAACCTAAGTTTTGATATGAGACCAACTTTACTCAACAAACTTATAAAAGCTAGTTGAAATAACTGCTTTTATGTTGTTTGCAACACAACAAAACATTCAGTGTTTGCCTGACTTAAAAAGCTTTGTCAGGTCAACAATTTTAAGTTTTTATTTTTACAGTGAACTAATTCTATCAAATGAGATACCAAAAATATATGTGTTAAATTTTCTTTTCTTTGATTTTAGTTGAAAGTAAGATTAACATTTCAGCTCCCAAAAAGTAGAATTTTCTGGCTATTATTTGTGCATTCATTTTTTAAAGGGTTAAATTATTTAATGCACTTAAATATACAATTAACCTAGATTTAATTTTCCTTTAGTAAATGAACAAAGTTTTGGTAGTCCACATTACTATGAACTATCTATTAAAAAAACTTTGAAAATATATGTAGTAATTTTAATTGGGGGACAATAAGGAGTGAAAATTAAGAGTCAGAATTTAATTAGAAACTTGATCTGTTCAACTTAACATCTAATATTTGTGTCATAAATGAGAGGATGAGGATCTCACAGCCAGGCAGAGGGGAGTGGGAGTTGGGGTTAAAAACTTTCAAGAGTTTAAATTGTCAACTAAAATGTTTATAAGACTTGGCTTGTACTGTACAGTCAGAAAACATAACCATACAATTGAAAAACTTTATTTGTGTTTACAGTGGGGATTTTTTGAGGGACAACTTTATAGAAGACAGGGACACGACCAGTTGTTTAATTTTTGTTTTATTCTAGTGGATAAACTCTGACATACTCGGATGAATGTTTGTCCTTTTAGGCCCCCACACACTAAAGACATTTTTACCTCATTTATGCACCGTCCACTAATAATGGCCCTGAGACCCACTTATGGGCCTCCAGCCACAGGTTGAGAACCACTGCACTAGTAGATTGTATTTGAAGCTTGATCCTTAAAAGATTGCTCACATCATGAAGAATATGTGATCCAGGGAACCTCAGGATGAATTTATATTTAGAAAACAGTGAGTGAGTGAAAACAGCAGCTCAGATGGACTGATGAACAATGTTGACTTTTCATTCATCAAAAGGTTGACTCGTCTTTTTTTAAGTCTCTGTGTTCATTTAAAATGTGCTCATGAGCTATCAAGACACAGTTTGAAATATTAAATCACACATAGTGACTGACGATCTCTCACTGTCTGCTGGGATGCACGTCCATCTGCGCCTTTTCGCACACCGGCACAAAGAGGAGCGCGCGTACACGGAAAGTGAAAGTTAAAGTTAAAGTCACACAACAATCCTATAAGTACGTTTTATAGTGGTTATATGGTATTTCTTGGTGTTTTCTAGTGGGTACAGGGTGCATACCTGCATATCTTGTACATTACACCACATGACCTCTGCGTTCTCTCTGCGCTTTTTTGCCTCTGACTTGAGCGTGAGAAATCGGACGTGTGCGTGTGAAACCAACCAAATGTGTGAGTCTCACGGCTAATGCGTGAGAGTTGGCAGCCCTGTTATACATCCATGACTGTCCCCCGTTCGAGCAGCGTGATTGACAGGCGACTCTGCCACAGCCTGATCCGCCCCGCCCCCTCTCTCGGCCGTGCCCACCAGCCCACTGGCCCATCAGCCCACCGGGGAAATCCCCGGTATCCCCGTACGCCAGTCCGCCCTTGTCAATGTCAGTGATGCAGACGGATAAGGACCAAATAAGTTCAGTAGAAGAGAAACACATTTCACTACCGCTGACTGCAGTGACCGCTTGTTTCAAATATAGCGGGTATGACCAGCGGTGCTGCTGTCTGGTTGGGCCCCAGATGCCCGTGGACCCCTGGGCCTGTGCCCATAAGGCCCATTGGCTAATCCGGCCTTGGTGATTGGTGAATCACTTAAACGTTTGTCCAAATCAAATCAAAGAAAACAACAGTAGAACTCAGGGGTGTGTTTAATAGTGAAAGTAAGAGCATTTCCACACACACAATGTGAAGGGAACTCAAGGGATTGGGACTGAACAGCTGTGTAGCCTTAAGAAAACCACTAATCAGTAAGGCTAAGCAGAAAAAAGGCTTCAGTTTGCTAGGGAGCATAAAGATTGGACTGTGGAGGACTGACCCTGTTCCAGAGTGATGGGAGCATCAGGGTAAGAAGAGAGGCAGGTGAAGTGATGCATCCATCATGCCTAGTGCCTACAGTCCAAGCCTGTGGGGGCAGTGCTGTGTCTGGGGCTGCTTTAGTTAATCTTAAATCCTGTTATATTGCCTTACAGCCTTCATATGGTCTTTGTGTTACTGAGTCATTAACATACATGACATCAAACAGGAACAGTGAAGGTAAACAACAGTAAATAATGATAAAGAAACTATAAACAGTCTTTGTTTCTGTGCTGCAGACCTCCCCACAGTGTCCCTTCTCCAGAAGACCCCCTCCTCCAGGATCACCTGCCATGCCACAGGTTTCTACCCCAGCCAAGCTGCCATGTTCTGGAGGAAAGATGGAGAGGAGCTTCAGGACAATGTGGAGCATGGAGAGATCCTCCCAAACCACGACGGATCCTTCCAGATGAGTGTTGACCTGGAGCTCCCCTCTGATGACTGGGGGAAGTACGAGTGTGTGTTTCTGCTCTCTGGTGTGAAGGAGGAAGTGGTCACCAAACTGGACAGAAAGGACATCAAGACAAACTACGGTAAGACCTGAACCAGAGGAGTTTACTCAAACGGTGGAGAGTTGAAGAGAAGATTTGTTTTTGTCTCTTTTATCCAAACCTGTCAACATTTCAGTGTGTTTGAAACAATGTTACAGGCTTAGATCAGAATAAATGTCTCTGAAGGGACAACAAATTAAAGGAAGAAACTTCTCCTGATTTTATATAAAGCTTCAAATATTTGTTTGCTTTTAGTGTCTTCATTTTAGAGGCAAAACAGTTTATTTCCGGAGCACCATTCATAGATACAGAAATTCATCGTTAAAACAATAACATTGTTAATAAAATAAAATGACATAAGACAAGCAAAGGTAGACAGTAGAATACAGAAAATGTCATGGGCAATCATAGAAATAAGGCAGAAAAAATAAATATATATTATATATTTTAATTAAAATAACAGCGAAGATAAAAATATCCATGAGGAGACTATTTTGGGTTTAACTTCTGTTGTCAGACCTCTTTTTGTTTTCAAACATTCAGACCAAATCAGCAACATATCGATCTTCCACTATGATCGTGCATTGGACAAAATAACATTGCAGGACATCATGAGTCAATCTGTCAGTCAGTCAAACCAAACCACCAAACCAGAAACAGAACAAATGTTGTCTCAAGACACTTCACAGCAGAGCAAGTCAGTAGATACAGACCCTTTCCAAAAAATTTGAATATCATGGAAAAGTTTATTTGTTAAACATCCATGGATTATAGATTAAGGTCTCACAATTCAGAAGATTTCAAGTATAAATTTGTTTATTTTACATAATTTTGGCTTCCAGCTCATAAAATTCACACAAACAGGATTCCAAAACATTAGAATGTTGTAAAGAAATCAGCTCAAATCTTGCTGGACATGAATGTTTGAAACTAAGTGTCACACACTTTTCATACCAAACTCAAAGCACCTGCACAGGTCTCCCCAGGTGTCATTAAATTGCTTCAGTCTGGTCCCATTGTCTCAGTTTGGTTCAATATGGGGAAGACGGCAGACTTGACAATAGAGGACCATCGCTGATCCCTCCATAGATTGGGTAAGCCACAAAAGTGCACAGCTAAGGAGGCTGCTGTTCACAGAGAGCTGTGTCCAAGTGGTGCAGGTGTAGGTAAAGTCTGCTTTCTTAAATCCAAGGTCACTGCAACACTCTACCAGAATGTTTTAGAGTACTTCATGCTTCCTTCTGCTGAGGATTTGTATGGAGATGCAGATGTCATCTTCCAGCAGGACCTGGCCCCTGCCCAAACCACCAGAAAAACCAAAACCTGGTTTGATAACCATGCCACAACAGAGCTTGACACACCGGCCAACTCACCTGACCTAAACCTCATTGAGAATCTATGGGGTTTTAACAAGAGGAAAATGAGGGGCACAGGACCCAAGATCAAAGAAGAAATGACAGCAAGCATCAAGAATATCTGGGCCTCCATAACTCCCAGGCAATGCCACAGGCTGACTGCCACAATGCCACAGGCTGACTGCCACAATGCCACAGGCTGACTGCCACAATGCCACAGGCTGACTGCCTCAATGCCACAGGCTGATGCCTCAGTGCCACTGCACATCCAGGCAGTGATTAAAGGGATTTACAACAACAGGGTGTTGAGGGGTTCTGGTTTAGTGACCTCAGGATTGGGTCTCTGCTTTTTGCAGGTGATGTGGTCCTGTTGGCTTTATTGAACTGTGACCTCCAGCTCTCACTGGATTGGTTCGCAGCTGAGTGTGAAGCTGCTGGGATGAGAATCAGCACCTCCAAATCCGAGTCCATGGTCCTTGCCCAGGACAGGGTCGAGTGCTCTCTCCGGGTTGGGGAAGAGATCCTGCCCCAAGTGGAGGAGTTTAAGTACCTCGGAGTCTTGTGCACGAGCAGAGGAAGGGTGGATCCGGAGATCAATAGGCGGATCTGTGCGGTGTCAGCAGTGATGCGGGCTCTGCACCGGTCTGTTGTGGTAAAAAGGGAGCTGAGCCGAAAGGCGAAGCTCTCGATTTACCGGTCAATCTTCACCCCTATCCTCACATACGGTCACGAGCTGTGGGTCGTGACCGAGAAAACGAGACTGTGAGTACAAGCGGCTGAAATGGGCTTCCTCCGCAGAGTGTCCAGGCTCTCCCTTAGAGACAGGGTGAGATGTTCAGTCATTCGAGAGGGGCTCGGAGTAAAGCCTCTGCTCCTACGCATTGAGAGGAGCCAGATGAGGTGGCCCGGGCATCTGGTCCGGTTGCCTCCCTGGTGAGGTGTTTCTGGCACGTCCCACCGGTAGGCGGCCCCGTGGTAGACCCCGGACACACTGCAGAGACTATGTCTCTCAGAAGACGTGAGACTATTGTAGTTCTTTGCTTCCTGTAAACACTGAGAAGAAAAGGCGATTTCTTTACAGTATTCCAATGTTTTGAATTCCGGTTTGTGTGGGCTTTATGAGCTGCAAGCCCAAATTATGTAGAAATAAACAAATACTTGAAGTTGTGTAAATTGTGGGCCCTGAATCTAAATCCATCGGTTTAACTTTTTGAATGCTATTATTGGAAAAATCTTTTCCATGACATTCTAAATTTTTGAAAGGGTCTGATGATATGTAAATATACACACACACATATATATATATGTATATATATATATATATATATATATATATATATATATATATATATATATATATATATATATATATATATATATATATATATATACATATATATATATATATGTATATATGTATAGATAGATAGATAGATAGATAGATAGATAGATAGATAGATAGATAGATAGATAGATAGATAGATAGATAGATAGATAGATTTTTGTGTTTTCTTCTTCTCTGGTTATAGTTTCATCTGTTTTATTTATCATGATCATATGGGGATTTAAGTATGACATGAATCAGAGTAATGTTATTTTAATGTTTGTTTCTGCACTTCTGATCAACAGTGAAGCCCATGAATCCTGTGCTCATTGCCCTCAGCATTCTTGCCGTGGTCGTGGTTCTTGCCATCTCTGGATTCCTGATTTACAAAAGGAGAAAGTGTGAGAGACAAAAAAACTTTGTTCTCCTCCATTTTGTTTGAAGTTTTTCTTTATTAATCATAGAACTTATCATTAATTTTGTTTTTCATACTCTGATGGATGACATTTTTCCACATTGGCTGCAAAAATCTGTCTTCCCTTTACCACTCTGTTAACCCAGTGATCCGATGTGAACAGCTCAGGCTTCAGAAGTGACAGACATGATCAGTTTAACATGAATGACATCAGGCACAGCACAGTGTGATGAGAGGCAACAAACACAAAGAGACCAAAGCTGAGCTTCACATTGCTGAAGAAGAACCTGATGTTACAGTAGCTCACCTTGAGTGAGCTCTTATTGAAGTAAAGATGGCTATATTTTATTTCTTATAAACCTAAAGGCAGCCGTTCTTTCCTGCTGATGACAGATCGCTGTCTGCAGAGCCAAACAGCTCAGAGCCACAGTGCTGAACAGGTTAAAAAAGAGCTGAAAGCTTAGTTTAATCATCTGTTCTGATGTTTGTTAGTTTGTCTGAGAGCAGATCAGACAGGAGCAGACTGCTCACTGACTGACGCTGTCTTATAGAAATACATATGACATACAGATGAGATGGACAGCAGTGGGTCATCAGTGTCTCTGCCTACTGTAAACTTTTATTTTAGTCTGATTAATCCATTCAAAAAGTCTGAGCAGTGTTAATAAACTAAGTTTATCAGATATAATACAAATGTGTAATTCATTCACTTTTATCATTTATTGTTTTTATAATGGAGGCGCCAGTCGATCGCGACTTTGAAAACATTTGTCCTGAGGTGAACTGCTGCTCATGAAGTCAAAGTCACCTTAATGCAACCTGAGTGTTCAGACCACGGTCTTATTCAAGAAAATCAAGTGAATATCTGATTTAGTTCCACTTTTGAAAGTGTCCTGAATCTGTTTGAAAATGTCAGATTCAAAGTGACTTGTGTTGTTCACACTGTCAGAAACAAACCAGATACAGGTCACATTGACTGCAGTGTGAACAGAGCCTTGTTTTGTAGTGGTCAGGTTGGTAGGTATGTCATAGGTAGGTGTGTTTCTAGAGAGTTTAACACTCTTGTCTTTGTTTTGTATTTCAGCCTCCTCCCTAACCCCGCCCCCCAATGTTGAGCACACCGCCCTGCAGCCTGAGAGCTCCTCCGCGAGGGACATGGACCATTAACACATTTTAAGGGTGTTTTCACACCAACCATATTTAGTGCGCACCAAAGAAGTTTTTGCCCAGGGTTTGGTACGTTAGTGTCAATGTGAACGCAACCACCGCACTCTGGTGCGCACCAAATCAGCCGGTCCGAGACCTCCATGAAAGAGTGGTCTCGATCTGCTCCATCTCCCTACATTTGGTGTGGTTTCACTGGTGTGAAACAAAGTGGTTCGAACCGATCTACTTTTGATGCATTATTGGTATTGGAAGCACTGAATTATGGGTAAAGTCATTCATTATTTACTTCCTGTTAATCCCGCGGTTGAATCTTTTGCTTACTCAATTTGTTGATTTGTTTAGAAGAGAGTGAAACATAAACATTGGTTGTTTGGTGTAGGAAATGGTTACCATGGTAGCCTCTTCTTCGTTCTCCTCCGTAGCAGGCTTGGTAACCAGTTACGTGCATATCGCCCCCTGCTGTTTCAAACTGAGTAAATACACAAGTCGGCCCGGGCACGGTTCGATGTTGCAAGTGTGAATGCAAGCCAGGGGGGGAGGGGGAGGGGGGCGAACAGCGCCGCAGCACAATTTGAAACAAGTGGACCTAATGTAAAAGTGCCCTTAAACAGTGGTTCAAATGCTAAGAGTCCCCCTTGTAAAACATCTGTGAGGATTCCCCCCTCTCTGAGCTGTTTCTGCCTGTTCGGGCAGAAACGGGCAGAATCCACGGGGGATTCTTCCTCTCTGCTGCTGTGGGGAGTGGACGTGGTTTCCCATGCACACTTCTGCTGCAGCCACACACTTTCATTAAGTCATCACCTGCACTATGAAGCTGGCTGGTGGACATTTCTTCAGTGTCGGTGGATTCCCACAACCACAGTGGTCTGTTGGCTCGTTTATGTCTTGCGCTTAACTCTTATGTGTTTAAGTGCTAAACCTTTTTGGTCTCCTGTTGGGAGTTTTGTCCCCAGAGGTTTCTTTGTAAGATTTTTTATCATTGTGAGTGCACTCTTTAGTTTCTTTGCTCCTCTTCTCCACAGTGTCTCCATGAGCCTTCACCACACAAACCACCTGTAAATACTCACTGAGATGAATCCTCAAAAATCCTGAAAGACAAGGATGTTTTAGTTCCTCCCTCCATCTATCTGGAGGACCCTCATTGTAACTCACTAGAGACATGTGGAGCCTCAAAGTCTCTCTTTATTTCCCACCAACGAGCAGACATCTGTGTGGATGCTAGAGATGGATTTATTACTCTGGACTTCCTTCCTAAACAGTGATTGGCTGAGACCTGATAAGGCGTTTGAACAGACTACGTTCCCAGAGTCTTAAATAATTCTGTTCTACCCCCAGAAGATTCTTAGGTGGCATCTAATGGCCCTTTTCCACTAGCACGCCTTGGCCCTACTCAATTTGCAGTGTGTTTCCACTAGCCTGGTACCTCCTAAACAAGCTAGTCTTAGTACCTACTCCGCTCTGGTTCCAAGCGAGCTGAGTCCATACTAAAAGATGACGTGACCGACTGCCGGCTACTGATTGGTCAGACAATGTTATCATCAATGAGTCATGAGCGTGATGACCTAGCATGCTAGCGGTAGCTACCATTAGCTTACCCTCATACGTCTTTTCTTTGCAGCTGGATTGCTCTCGTCCTCGGCTTCATTCTGTTGTATAGCTTCCAAAACTCTCCTGTGCTTCTCAAGGGGGATTTCTTCTTACCACCTGCAGCCTTCTTCTGCTTTCCTTTCTTAATTGGTTTGTGACAAAAAGCCGCAGATTGTTGTGTCATGCTCAAAATGACGTCACCGCAGTGCCGCTCTCTGTTTACAGAGAAACTGCACACCATTGGGCAGGTGACTGGGGCTAATGGAAAAGCAGCACAAGGCGAGTAGAATAGAGTTGAGTAGAGTAGAGTAGGGCTAGTGGAAAAGGGCCATAAGTTGACTTTTGACCCCCCTGCTCATTTGAACCCCTCATCTGCTCTTCCTCATCTCTGTCCAGATGTTTATCAGCCAACAGAAAACCACAAACCTTAAAAACTCTTAAAATGAAACAATGGTCACATCTGACAATGTCATATTTCACCCTGTCATGAAAAATACATTTTGATGATGTGACTTCTGTGTTTTTAGCTCTAAAATGCCAAAGTTATGAATAAGTTGAATTTCTAGTTTCTAGTGAAGTCTTTGACAGATCAACAGCCAGCTGCAGTAGAAACTGAGGAGAGAACTTCCTCTCCAGGAATGTGCCTTTACTCTGTATTATTTCAGTTAACGCTGTTTTATTGAAGAATGTTTATAAGAGGATTTCTACACCTTAAGTTTTGGTAGCATACCATCTCAAAGGCGTGTTAACTTATATGCAGAGTTGGGAAAGTTATTTTAAAATGTAGGGTTTGCTCGTTACTCGTTACTTCTGAAAAAAGTAACTCGTTGCTTTACTTAGTTACCCTCTGTGAAAAGTAACTTTCCAAGTTACTCATTACTTTTCTGTTACTTTTACATTGCTTGATCATGGACAGAACCCCATATCTGTTCCTAAATGTGAAGGCCTACAAAAAGTTCTACTACAGAGAACATAAGTTTTTTGTGCTCTTTATTTTACAAAATGTCACATACCCTGTGGAATCAGAGCTCCTG
This sequence comes from Scarus forsteni, assembly GCA_036419115.1. Classification (NCBI taxonomy): domain Eukaryota; kingdom Metazoa; phylum Chordata; class Actinopteri; order Labriformes; family Labridae; genus Scarus; species Scarus forsteni. The sequence continues at coordinate 173,356 of JAZDUH010000222.1, read as the reverse complement.
TCCAGTGTTTCCTCATTTTGCTTCTGAAATAAGCAACCAGGTCAATAAAAACAAGCCCAAAATAAACAACCTCCAGCTATTTCCTTTCCTAATGTGATATACTACTTTTTAAAAAGAGAAACCTACATAGAGTGTGTTAATTTTTGTTTACATCACATTTCAATATCACAGCGCTAAGTATCTATTCAAGAAAAGACCATCGCTTATAATAAGCAGACCTGGCAACTTTGGCTCTGGAGCATGCACCATGTGCGTGACTGTGTTTGGGAGCATAATGACAGGAAACGAGGAAGTGGACAAACTGCCTACCGCAGTCGTGTTTTCCTTTATGTTAGGAGCTGGAAGATAATCAGGGGGATTCACACAAACTTAAGAGCCCCAAGAAGAAACTTCATGTCTAGAAACAGGCCCAAAAAACACAACCCGCGGCCGTGACTCACAAGATTTTTGGACCTTAGAAGCTTATAAGAGCGGACTTGGCAACGCTGCTCGTGTCTGTGCGAGCAGCTGAGAAGGCAGCTTCAGTGTCGGATCTGTCCGGGAAAATGTAAGGTCGTGCTGCATTAAAAAAGGAACTACGTTTCGTTACCAAATTTTCAGTAGTAGCCTGTTACTTTACTTTTTACTCGAAAAAGTAGTTTCGTTACTGTAACACGTGACACACAACACTGCTTATATGTCTTAGTGCTAACGACATATATTTTGTTTGTTTGAATTGTTAAGACTGAAACTGTTTTCTCTTTATTTTTTAGATATATACTGCTTGATATCAAATCGCTTATCACTATATTTTCTAACCAGTTGAAGTTAGGGATGTAGCAGTAAACCGTGGTAAAATTTTCCATGGCAATCATTACCGTGTCCTATAAAAATTACCGTTATACCGTGTTTGATAATAACAAAAATGCACAGTGATGCCGCTCTTTGCCTGGAAATGGCAGAACTATGAGTCTCTTCCTGGATGAAGCAGCTTCATGACAGCGGAGATTCCTCTCTGGAAACGGACTCTGATGTCTGGTTAAATTTTGGATTTTACAAGGATGCCGAGGTGAAACTGATCGCTGTCTAAACATGAAGCTGTGGCAAAAGAAAAAGACTTTTGGTTAAAACTGCTGTAACTCCTCAAGTAAATAAGCTGACCAAGCCGTAGAGGTAGAGAGAGAGAGAGAGTGAGAGAGAAGATTCAATGAGCCATACCTGAGAGAACTACTGGTGGTCTAAGATTTTTTTTTTTATAATTCTGTTCAACCTCAGGTCAAAAGCAATGTCTGATTTTCATTGGTCAATTTTCATAGAATTTTTATTTATTATTACTTTTGTCAGATTTAAATTATTTCTGTGACTATTGTGGGTTTTTCCTTTATTAACCGAGGGCTACCAACAGTTTTGTCCACGTGTATATATTTTGCTAACCACATATTTTGTTGTCAGTATTTTCTGTCTAAATAATGTATAAATCTTGTAAATAATAGCATTAGTATTGTTTTAGAGTGTGTTCTTGCCGTTCTTTCACTGTGTATTCTCCGGATTTTGAAACTGATCGTCTTTTTCCGTCAAAGTTCGTGCTTTATGGATTTAATCAATCTACTCTGGAAAGATTAAAGGAGAAAATATCGAGGAGATCTGCCATGGAGAGGAGGGACCAGAGGAGAGTCATGAAGGGGGCTAACTGCTTCAGGGATTATTGTCATTAAAAAAAAAGAAAGTCCTGGACATGGTCTAATACAACGACCTGCAACATGGACACTAATGCTGCATGAAAACTAAAATCTGTGAGTTAATGTTAAATAGATTTTTTGTTGTTCATTTACAATTGTTTATGAAGAGAATCCTGTTTAAAGTTCAAATCTGTTTTTTCTACTCTTGTAATTACACAGAGTTTAAGCATTTATTACAATATAATGACAAATACTTGACAGAATTGTTTACTTTTATTTCTAATGAAAGAAGGGTACAGAAATGTACTCAAAGGGCATTTCTTGACACATTTCTTGACAAAAAGGCAAAAAGAAGAGTTATGATTATAATATTAAAGGGTTAAATGATTTCAAGACTGTTTTAAAGTACATTTTGAACATTTTGAGCACACTGCAACAATACCACAATAATAATGATAACCAGGATAATTTTAGTCACAATAACCATGATACAAAATGTTCTTATTGTTACATCCCTAGTTGGAGTGCTTATATTGGATTATTAATCAAAGTAAGACTTAATATTTGATCAAATACAAGTTGATAAAGTCTTTGTCACTAAGGCCCTCCTCCTGTGAGACCCTCCTTAGGAGTTAAACCAGAGACACATTCCTCTCTCTTTATTCTTCATTGACTTCTATCCCTACACTTTGTCTAACGTCTCCAAGGCTCTCCTTTTTCTCCTTCATCTTTTTGTCTAAGTTTTGTTACACTCCTGCCAGTAAGTTATAAGACTCCAAAGTTTTGCTTCATAGTAAATGGACTTTTGTTGTTAATTTCAGAGTAATATTTGTCCGACCAACAAATAATAAAATTTTGAATGAATTACGAATCATTGTTTTCATCTGACTCTTTTCTCAACAATGTGACTCATTTGAGAAATGTTATTTTATGTTTTTGTTTCACCAGAATGTCCCACTGACAGGAAACAGTGTTTATGGAGAGAGATGAGGCTCAGGCATCAGACTGTCAAAGTCATAAACACATTAATAAATGATTTAAACAGCACAGCATGGAGAAATAAAACAAGAATTTAAATCACCGACCTCTGAAGAAAAACATTCTCGTGTCTGTCATCATTTTCTTTATTAAACTCTTAGATGTCTGTAGAAAGATTGGTGACCTCTTGGTCTCCTGATCTGGAGGCTTTTTCTCGAGTAATATTTGTTTTTCTATCAGTATTTTAGCATCTACATAATTAAAATACAAACAGAACAAAACAAAATAACCTCATATAGTAGTCAACATTGATAATGCATTGACAGACATCATTACATTGCAGATAAATGTTGTAGTTATGGGTTAAAAACTTGAATTCAAACATTTACAGTACAGGCCAGAAGTTTGGACACACCTTCTCATTCAATGTGTTTTCTTTATTTTCATCTCTATTTACATTGTAGATTCTCACTGAAGGTTTAAAACTACAAATGAACACATGTGGAATTATGTACATAACAAAAAAGCGTAAAATAAATGAAGCCATGTCTTATATTCTAGTTTCTTCAAAGTATCCACCCTTTGCTCTGATTACTGCTTTGCACACTCTTCATTCTCTTTATGAGCTTCAACAGGTAGTCCCCTGAAATGGTTTCCAACAGTCTTAAAGGAGTTCCCAGAGATGCTTGGCACTTGTTGGCCCTTTTTCCTTCACTCTGCGGTCCAGCTCACCCCAAACCCTCTCCATTGGGCTCAGGTCCGGTGACTGTGGAGGCCAGTCATCTGGAGTAGCACTCCATCACACTCCTTCTTGGTCAACTAGCCCTTACACTGCCTGGAGGTGTGTTTGGGGTCATTGTCCTGTTGAAAAATAAATGATGGTCCAACTACATGCAAATGTGACACACAGAAATGTGTGATCACAATTTCGTTGTGTATTTTGTTTCTAATATGTTATATTTTATATAAAAGTTCTTGAATGGGAGCATTTGTATTTTTGTAGGTTTGTATACAGCTTGTTTAGGATGTATTACCAGATTACGCCACAAGGGGGCTCAACCCTCCTTGGAGACGGCTTAGAGTGTACTGCAGCCCTCGTCTTCAGACTGGCAGAAGCGAGGAAAGAAAGCACTACTTGATGTCCGTCTCATTCTTTTCTCCTGATTTACACAGGTTAGTTCAAGTCATGAAGCGCAAATGATGTCAAAACAACTTTTACAGTTTGTTGTTGTTAAAATAATGTCGTGATGACAGTAGTTTTAGGGCCAGTAGGTGTACTTTGTTTATTGTAATGTCCGTGGTGTCAGCGGCTAGTAAATATTAGCCTAGCATACTACCTTTATATGAGTGACACGTTGTGATTGCCGTGTCCCGTTTGGCGCTCCCTTTTGTTTTGTGAATTCTGTAAGGCTCCCCTGACATTCTTTAAGAGTTGAAAAGTCCGGAAAATACCAGTTATTTGTTTTTATCTTATATATATTGTGTGTTCAGATAATTTTTGTGCATTAACCTGCCCTGCTAGTACTTAAATGGGGTTTCCCATAATCCAAGTTAGAAACACATGCTAAAAGACCTTTTTTGTATGAAAATGCAAAGCTTTGTATAAGGAAAGATGAAAGAATGTGTAAAGTATGGACACAATGATACACAATTTGGCTTTGAAATAATGAATGTTTGTGGATAAAGACTAACAGAGGTGCAGTTTGTGCTAAAGAGAAACATATTTCTATGTAAGAAATAAACAGACTGGCAGAAGCGAGGAAAGAAAGTACTACTTGATGTCCGTCTCATTCTTTTCTCCTGGTTTACACAGGACATTTTAATCTGGACACAGACCCTTCGCATGGGGCCTGTTACAGATTCTTGGTGGCCCGTACGGGGATTGGCTCTTCATCTTTGTTAGGAGCTGATCCCAAAATCTACAATACCTGCAACGAGAGACCTGGTGGTATCGTGCCTGGTGCCAGATGGAGCTGTCGATGTGGTTCCAGACAACAGCGACACGAGGAGCAGACCTGTAGACGAGAGTGAGCTGCAGCGGTGGACGGGGAGCAGACCTGTGACTGAGAGTGACTTGTAGCCGAGAGGGACCGGTTGTGGAGGACAGGGAAAGACGTCGCCATGGATGACAGCGAGAGGAAGAGCCTGGTGTGGGACATCAGGAAGGGCCTGTTTTCTCTGTCAGCGGACGATCTTTTCAAGGTAGCTGTTAACATTGGTCCAGTGGCAGGCAAAGACTCAGCGCAGCTTTCGAGTGAAGACGCAGAGGGATGTTTCGAGTACATCAGTACCTTCATGTACAGTAAGGATTTGTTAGAAGCTGAGGACAGTGGGATGGGAGAATTATTGAATTTGAAAGATATTGTTGATGATGTTATTCAGTCTCAGAGTGATGTTGGAGTGACCACAGAGTCACCACAGCGTGACAGAGTGACCACAGCTAACTCACCAGCCACTATCACAGCCAGTGTAGTCCTATCAGACTCAGTTGATCCACCATCTGTCAGCAGGACAGTCAATGATTCTGGGTTGAGTAATACTAATGTTTTATCAGACAATGTCTAGAAAATGATTTCTGATTATGAGGTTTTGGGCAAAAAGCTTCGGGGTCTTGTTGATATTCCCAACACGCAGATAGCCACACAGCCCACAGCAGAACAATCCCCTTTCCTCCTACCAAAAATACAGTCAGACACTGCCACATATCCAATCCATGAGCCAGTCGTGCCCCTGAAAAACCTGCCTTACATGCACCGCCATGAGTTCAAAATTTATGGGGGACAAATTGGCGATCACTCATCAGATATTACTTATAACAGTGTGTGCAGACAGATTGAGGAGGGAGTTAAGGACAGTTTTACTGATTCTGACATTGTGAGGGGTGTGCTAAGGGTTGTAAAACCAGGGAATTTCAAAGACATGTTAGTCAATAAGGAAGACATGACTGTAGCAGAGTTGAAGGGATTCCTCCAGTCTCACCTCGGGGACAGAAATAGCACGGAATTATTCCAAGAGCTAATGTGTGCAAAACAAAATGAACATGAGACTCCTCAACAATTCCTCTATCGTGCTATTGGTCTGAAGCAAAGAATCCTTTTTGGTTCCAAACAGCCAGGAAATGGGATAATGTACAGCCCAGACACAGTGCAAGATGTCTTCCTGCACACTGTATATCAGGGAATAGCACACAAATACAATGACCTTCGGAGAGAGTTGAAACCTCTCCTTTCAGATCACACAGTCACAGACGAGATAATCCTGAAGCAAGTCATGAGAGTCACAAGCGATGAGAGCGAGCGTCAGCGTAGGCTAGGATCAACTCCACGCATGAGGCACACAGCTGCACACGGAGCACGGGTTGAAGCAGGAGCTGGAGAGCAGCCAAACACAAAGAAAGAAACTGTTGGTCAGAAAGACAAAACAGACACAGTTAAACAGTTGTCAGAGAAAATTGACATGCTCACCAAACTAGTTGATTCACTCACTGAGGCAGTACAGAAGGGACAAGCATGTCACTACCCATCCGACAAGTCTACAGTGGGCAGAAAAGAGAAACGCTATGGATGTCCAAAGTGTGTACAGGATGGATTAAAGGATTGTAAGCACTGTTTTTCATGCGGGGAGCTTGGACACAGAGCCGTAGGTTGTCTCAAACATCCAAAGCATCAGGGAAACGCGAACCGGTTGCTGTGCAGGGACACTCAGTAACCAAGGTTCTTTCAAAGTCGCACCAAATAGATGCTCAAGCTGCTTCAGACAACACTAACCTTGAACGCAAAGACATCAAGCCTACTACGACAGCCCAAACAGCTGCTGAAAACAAGAGGGGCAGGCACAAGAAAGCAGACACACACTATACACACGATGCCAAGCCACCCCCAAATGGACCTATAGCCAAACTGATAGGCAAGAAAGCTTTAGCCAAATGTGTCTTTAATGGCCTAGCAGTAGATGCTCTTGTGGACACTGGAGCTCAAGTCAGCATACTAGGCAGACCCTGGAAAGAAAAATACCTACCTGACCTTGACATTCGTCCTTTGTCTGAACTGGTAGAGCTCACAGGGGACAAAGAAAAGTTGGAAGTGTATGCCGTGAGTGGAGAGCGCATAGCCTTTGATGGGTGGGTTGTCATAACAGTGAATTTACCTGGGAATGAGGATCCAAGCTTATCAATCAGTACACCCTTCCTAGTGAGTTCTGCCCCCCTTGAGGTGCCCTTAATAGGGTTTAATGTACTTGAAGTGATAATTCAGGGGAAACCAGACCGACTAGCCCCCACACTGACACAGCTGCTGGGTGGGGCCATGTCCATCCCTAGTGATACAGCACAGAACATTGTACACTTTGTGCAGACCAAAAAAACGTTTCCAGCCTCTGGACGCCTACGAATAGGTCAAAAAGATAAAATCATTCCTGCTGGTAGTGTAACATGGGTAAAGTGTCAGGTACCTCCTCAGCTTGACCCTTCTGACCCTTTGGTGCTGTTTGAGCCTGAGGAAGAGAGTGTACAGCTACAGCAGCTAGATGTAGGTGAGGGTCTACTGGAGATCCAGACAGGCAGGACTCCCCACGTAGCTGTTCCAATAGGCAACCACACAAAACATGATATTATTCTGCCTCGAAAATCTTCAATTGGTAGCATCCAGCCAATCAAAAAGATCATTGAGACAGATACATATGCTGACAAAGACATAAAAGCCCAGAGTGCCACCACCTTTTCTCCAGACCAGTCTACCTCATTGTGGCACCCTCCAGTTGATGTTAGTCATCTTACACAGGAACAACAAGAGGCTGTGAAAAAAAATTGTACACAGAGTCATCAGCGTTTGCAAGAGATGCTAATGATATTGGCTGTATTCCAACTTTGCAGATGTCATTAGCCCTCAAAGACAACATTCCTGTGCAGAAAGCCTACTCCTCTGTCCCGAAACCATTAGTGGCTGAAGTGAAGGAGTACATTCAAGATCTGTTGGCTAAAGGATGGATCATCAAGTCCAAGTCTCCTTACGTGGCCCCTTTTGTCTGTGTCCGTAAAAAGGATTGTTCACTACGCCTGTGCATCGATTATAGGTTACTGAACCAGAAAACAGTCCCTGACAGGCACCCTCTACCTCGGATCCAAGATCTGACCGACACTTTGGGGGGCCACTCCTGGTTCAGTGTCCTCGACCAAGGAAAGGCGTACCATCAAGGGTTTATGGCCGAAGGTTCCCGGCATCTCACAGCCTTTGTAACTCCCTGGGGGCTGTACGAATGGGTGAGAATCCCTTTTGGCCTCTCCAACGCACCTGCAGCCTTCCGGAGGAGCATGGAGGAGATGTTGGACTCACTCAGAGATGACTGCTGCATACCCTACTTGGACGACATCCTTTGCTATGCAAAGACCTTTGAGGAGCATGTTGAGGGTGTCCGCAAAGTCCTCAGAGCACTGCAACAGCATGGGGTCAAGTTGAGGCCTGAGAAATGTGAACTATTTCGCAGACAAGTGAGATATGTGGGTCGACTTGTATCTGCAGAGGGTGCGCACATTGATCCTGCTGATTTAGAGGCAGTGCAGTGCCTCAAGACAAACCCCCCTCGTACAGTTGGGGATGTGAGACGGTTGTTAGGCTTCCTCAGCTATTACCGTAGCTATGTACAGGACTTTGCTCGAATTGCCAAGCCAGTGTATGGGCTCCTCCAACCCAAACCTAGCATGTCCCCAGCTCAAACCCACCAAACAAAGACAAAGGGACCCCAGCTGTCTTCCAAGACTCCTGTTGAATGGAAAACTGAACACCAGTGTGCACTGGACCAGCTTATCACAATGCTAACCAGTCCACCTGTATTAGCATACCCGGACTTTAGCTTACCTTTTGTATTGCACACAGATGCATCAGAACAGGGCCTGGGTGCTGTACTTTATCAGAGACAGGGTGGTAAGCTAAGGGTTGTTGGGTATGGCTCCAGAACACTGTCCCCAGCTGAGAAAAACTATTGTCTACACAGTGGGAAGTTAGAGTTTTTGGCGCTTAAATGGGCAGTGTGCGAAAAGTTTAGGGACTATCTCTACTATGCCCCTCATTTCACCATTTATACTGACAATAACCCTTTAACTTATATTATGAGCACTGCCAAGCTGAATGCCGTTGGGCACCGCTGGGTCGGGGAGTTGTCTGACTTTCGGTTCGAGGTGAAATACAGACCTGGAAAGGCAAACACAGATGCTGACACACTGTCACGTCTGCCCCTTGACATCAATAAATATGTGGCAGAGTGCACAGAAGAACTGTCACAAGAATTTGTGCAGGCTGCATGGAATGGATCTAAAGTGGCTCAGGAAAAAGATGTGGCTTGGATTGCTGCCCTCACCCTCACTACTGGTGCTAACCAAGAACCTCCTGTACCCCACCTGACCATAAGCAGGGAGGAGTTAGTCAAAGCTCAGAGTGAAGATCAAGCAGTGGGTGAGATTCTCAAGCTAAAAGAGGCAAATGCAATCATGACAAGTGACATGCGACGAACAGTTGGTAAAGCGACAAGGAAACTCTTACATGAATGGAGCAAGTTGTATATTGACAAGGGACTTCTGTACAGGCGCAGGTGAAAGACAACAACTTGTTCTCCCAGCCAGATACAAGTCCATGGTGTTGAAACATCTCCACAATGATATGGGGCACATTGGTGCTGACAGGGTCCTGTCACTGGTCAGGGAGAGGTTTTACTGGCCATATATGAAACAGGAAGTGGAGGACTATGTGACCCGAAAATGCTCCTGTATAAAACACAAGAAACCAACAGTGCATGTCCGTGCAATGGGCACAATAACCTCAAACTCACCATTGGACCTTGTCTGCATAGATTACCTCCATCTTGAGCCCAGCCGAGGAGGGTATGAATACATTCTGGTTGTTGTGGATCATTTCACCAGATTTGCTCAGGCATACGCAACCAAAAACAAATCTGGAAGGACAGCAGCAGAACGCATCTTTGGTGACTTCATTCCACGTTTTGGGTACCCTGGCAGATTACATCATGACCAAGGTCGTGAGTTTGAGAACGAGCTCTTCAGGGCTCTGTGAGAAAAAGCTGGAACTGGGCACTCAAGAACTACACCCTTTCTTCCGCAAGGTAACCCGGCAGAAAGATTCAACAGGACTCTTTTGCAGATGCTTCGGACACTTGGCGATAAAGAGAAAGAGTGCTGGAAGGACCACCTCCAACAAACTGTACATGCATACAACTGTGCGCGTCATGAGTCAACAGGGTATTCGCCCTACTTTTTGCTTTATAGACATCACCCCCGTCTCCCGATAGACTTGGTGTTTGGACTCCTAGGTGAGAGAGAGACAGTATCTCACAAAACTTATGCAGAAAGAATGACAGAGGCCTACAAAATAGCAAGTGAAAACAGTAGACTGTCCAGTGCCCGGGGAAAATCCCATTATGATCAGAAACTGAAAGGGGTTACCTTACACCCAGGGGACAGAGTCCTTGTTAGGAACCTCAGGGACCGGGGTGGCCCAGGGAAACTTAGGTCATATTGGGAAAAGAACATTTATGTGGTCAAGGAGCAAGTAGGAGGTAACCCTGTCTATGCAGTTTATCAGGAGGCAGGAGATAGCCAAAAGTTAAGAGTCCTCCACCGAAATTTATTGCTGCTTGTTAATGACTTACCAGTCGAAGTTCCATCGAACAGACCTGAACCTGCACCAAAAAGGCAAACTAAACAAACCAGTAACTGTGACAGAAACAGGAAGAGACAGCAAAGTGACACAAGTGACTCGGATTCAGAGGAAAGTACAGGAGGGTACTGGTTGAGAGTTCCTGTAAGAGACAGAGAACCTGGAGGAGAGAACAGCATACTTACCTCAGTCCAAACAGATCCAGTCAGGAACCTCACAAATCAAAATAGACAAACAAACAGTCCTGTGCCTGTACAAGAACAAAGACAGTTCAGAGAACATGTCAGGTATGAGAGACCTGAAAAACAAAATCAGTTCATCATTCAGCCAGGAGTCCAGTCACCACCTGACCCAGGAGTACCTGAAATGGACAGTGAAAATGATGAATCCTCTGTTCCCATAGAAAATGAAAGGATTCCACAAGTGCCTGAAAGAGATCCCCATGATGAGATTAGAAGGTCAAGCAGAGTCAGGAAACCAAAACAGATGTTCACATATCAAACATTGGGTGAACCATCATTCCAACCTCAAAACACAGTTTCCACTCTTACCTCACCACACGTATCTGCCTGGATGGCCTCTCAGTACATACCACCATCTACATGTTTCCCACCCTACATTCCATACACATATGCACCTTACACATACATCACACCTCTCCTGTATTAAAAGTTTGGAAAAAAGAAACGGGCTGATATTGATGTCAGGAGCCATTTTTGATTTTTGTCAGGGAGTGTGTGACACACAGAAATGTGTGATCACAATTTCGTTGTGTATTTTGTTTCTAATATGTTATATTTTATATAAAAGTTCTTGAATGGGAGCATTTGTATTTTTGTAGGTTTGTATACAGCTTGTTTAGGATGTATTACCAGATTACGCCACAAGGGGGCTCAACCCTCCTTGGAGACGGCTTAGAGTGTACTGCAGCCCTCGTCTTCAGACTGGCAGAAGCGAGGAAAGAAAGCACTACTTGATGTCCGTCTCATTCTTTTCTCCTGATTTACACAGGTTAGTTCAAGTCATGAAGCACAAATGATGTCAAAACAACTTTTACAGTTTGTTGTTGTTAAAATAATGTCGTGATGACAGTAGTTTTAGGGCCAGTAGGTGTACTTTGTTTATTGTAATGTCCGTGGTGTCAGCGGCTAGTAAATATTAGCCTAGCATACTACCTTTACATGAGTGACACGTTGTGATTGCCGTGTCCCGTTTGGCGCTCCCTTTTGTTTTGTGAATTCTGTAAGGCTCCCCTGACATTCTTTAAGAGTTGAAAAGTCCGGAAAATACCAGTTATTTGTTTTTATCTTATATATATTGTGTGTTCAGATAATTTTTGTGCATTAACCTGCCCTGCTAGTACTTAAATGGGGTTTCCCATAATCCAAGTTAGAAACACATGCTAAAAGACCTTTTTTGTATGAAAATGCAAAGCTTTGTATAAGGAAAGATGAAAGAATGTGTAAAGTATGGACACAATGATACACAATTTGGCTTTGAAATAATGAATGTTTGTGGATAAAGACTAACAGAGGTGCAGTTTGTGCTAAAGAGAAACATATTTCTATGTAAGAAATAAACAGACTGGCAGAAGCGAGGAAAGAAAGCACTACTTGATGTCCGTCTCATTCTTTTCTCCTGGTTTACACAGGACATTTTAATCTGGACACAGACCCTTCGCATGGGGCCTGTTACACAAACCAGATGGGATAGCATGTCGCTGCAGGCTGCTGTGGTAGCCATGCTGGTTCAGTATGCCTTCAATTTTGAATAAATCCCCGACAGTGTCACCAGCAAAGCAGCCCCACACCATCACACCACAGACTCCATGCTTCACAATGGGAACCAGGCATGTCTGCTCACCTTTTCTGCATGGCACAAATACAAATCAGACCAAAGCACAGATTTCCACTGGTCTAATGTCCATTCCTTGTGTTTCTTGACCCAAACACATCTCTCATGCTTGTTGCCTCTCCTCAGCAGTGGTTTCCTAGCAACTATTTGACCATGAAGGCCTGATTCATGCAGTCTCCTCTCAACAGTTGTAGTAGAGATGTGTCTGCTGCTGGGGCTCTGTGTGGTATCCATCTGGTCTCTAATCTGAGCTGCTGTTAACTTGTGATTTCTGAGGCTGGTGACTCAGATGAACTCTTTCTCAGCAGCAGAGGTGACTCTTGGTCTTACTTTCCTTGAGCGGTCCTCATGTGAGCCAGTTTGGTTGTAGTCCTTGATGGGTTTTTTTCCCCCTTGGGGACACATTCAAAGTTTCTGCAATTTTTCAGATTGACTGACCTTCATTTCTTAAAGTAATGATGGTCACTTGTTTCTCTTAACTTAGCTGATTGGTTCTTGCCATAATATTAATTCTAACAGTTGTCTAATAGGGCTGTGGGCTGTGCATCAGCCTGACTTCTGAACAACACATACGATGGTCCAACCCCATTAATAAGGCAAGAAACTCCATTAATTAACTCTAGAAAGGCACACCTGAGAAGAGAAAACCATTTCAGGAGACTACCTGTTGAAGCTCATAAAGAGAATGGAGAGTGTGCAAAGCAGTGATCAGAGCAAAGGGTGGATACTTTGAAGTAGAATATAAGACATGTTTTCATTTATTTCACAGTTTTTGTCAAGTACATAACTCCACATGTGTTCATTCGTATGTAACCCTGTTAAAATGTTTACATGTTAAAATAAGTTATTGATAAAAGCAAATCTGTATAAATATGTTGATTTCATTGTTTAAAAACTATTTGTGAATGTGAGTTAAAAACATTTCATAAAAGGTTAAAGTACTGTTATAAATAAATATGTTTAAAACGAGTTAAAAGACGTATATTTACGTGTTTGATAAATATGTCATTTTATTTTGAAAGGTTCAAAGTGACGTAGTAGAATGCTGTTCTTTCATTGGTTGAACTTGCGTGTAGTTCAGAGGTCAGAAAAAAAAGGTGTATGTGAAATCCGAGTGAGCAATGGCGGTAGCACGATACGACCAGCATGTATATAGTGATTAAGATACTGTGAGTTGGAGGTTTTCAATACCAAAGATTGTCGGCTGGATACAGCACATTGGGCTCTTTCTCTCTCTCTCACTCTCTCTCCACATCTGCCTTTGCCCCTTTTGTTTGCTCCTGTACTCGTCTCTGGCTCTGGTCTTGTAGGTGGTCTGGGATCTTTGGTGTAGACTTCCTGCTGCTGTGGAGTCATGAAGCCTCAAAAACTAAAATTACAGATATGACACATATTAGGACATTTTCAAAAAAATAGAATATTGTGGAAGAGTTTATTTCCATTATTTCCATTATTTTCTATTCAAAAAGTTAAACTTTCATATACAGTAGGAGGAAAAAGTAAGTACACCCTTTGTAATTTTGTACATTTCTGCCTAAATTGGTCATAAAATGTGGTCTGATCTTAACTCACATCACAAGAAGGAGTAAACAGTGTCTGCTTAAACTAATGCCACCCAAACAATTACATTCTATCATTTTTTTATTGGCCACGAGATGTAAACATTCACAAGACAGGGGGGAATTAGTAAGTACACCCTTGGATTCAATAGCTGGTTGACCCTCCTTTGGCAGCAATAACTTCAACTAGACGTTTCCTGTAGCTGCAGATTAGGCACGCACAATGATCAGGATGAATCTTGCACCATTCCTCTTCACAAAACTGCTGCAGTTCTGTAAGATTCTTGGGATGTCTGGTGTGAACAGCTTTCTTGAGGTCATGCCACAGCATCTCAATTGGGTTTAGGTCAGGACTTTGACTGGGCCATTCCAGAACATTTATTTTATTCTTCTGAAACCATTCTAAAGTTGATTTGCTTCTGTGCTTTGGGTCGTTGTCCTGTTGCAGCACCCATCCTCTTTTGAGCTTCAACTGTTTGACGGATTGTCTCAGGTTTTTCTGCAGAATATCTTGGTAAACTTGTGAGTTCATTTTTCCACTGATGATGGCGAGCTGTCCAGGCCCTGAGGCAGCAAAGCAGCCCCACACCATGATGCTCCCCCACCATACTTAACAGTGGGAATAAGGTTTTGATGATGGTGTGCCGTTCCATTTTTCCTCCACACATGACGTTGTGTGTTCCCACCAAACAATTCAACTTTGGTTCCATCACTCCACAGAATATTTTACCAGTTGCGCTGTGAAGCATCTAAATGCTTTTTTACAAACTTCAAACGTGCAGCAATGTTCTTTTTAGACAGCAATGGCTTCCTGCGTGGTGTTCTCCTATGAAACCCATTTTTGTTTAATGTTTTACGTCTTGTAGATGTGTCAACAGAGATGTTGGCATGTTCCAGTGATTTCTGTAAGTCTTTGGCTGACACTCTGGGGTTCTTTTTTACCTCATTGAGGATCCTGCACTGTTCCCTTGGAGTCATCTTTACAGGGCGACCACTCCTTGGAAGAGAAGCAACAGTGCTGAACTGTCTCCATTTGTAGACAATTTTTCTCACCGTGGATTTGTGAACATCAAGACTTTTAGAGATGGTTTTGTAACCTTTTCCAGCTTTACTCAAATCAACAATTCTTGATCTTAGGCCTTCAGAGAGTTCTTTTGAGCGAGGCATGGTGCACATCAGACAGTGCCCCTCATCAAAAGACAACTCTTAACTGGTGTGTGTTTTCCAGTGGGCAGGGCAGCTTTAAGACACACCTCAGTAACTGAACTTCAGGTTGGCTCACACCTGACTCATTAATTTGACTAAATAGCTCTTGGAGGATCCTTAGCCAGGGGGGTGTACTTACTTATTCCCCCCTGTCTTTTGAATGTTTACATCTAATGGCCAGTAAAAAAATGATAACATGTAATTGTTTGGGTGGCATTAGTTTAAGCAGACACTGTTTACTCATTCTTGTGATTTGAGTTAAGATCAGACCACATTTTATGACCAATTTAGGCAGAAATGTACAAAATTACAAAGGGTGTACTTACTTTTTCCTCCCACTGTATTATAGATTCAGGGCCAATGATTTCAATGACTTCAAGTATTTATTTATTTTTTATTTTTTATTATTTTTTTTCTCATTCGAATTTGAATTTATTTGGTCTCCTGTAGGAGAAACTTATCTTGGAGGACAGCCCCCATACTGTTACATACAATAGACAATACAGTGTAAACAACATACAGTGCAGACAAAGCACAACACCCACCCAAAAACCATAAAGACTTACAGGCATATGCACACCCCACACTGCCCATCCCCAGACATTACATGATTTCCGTAATGGGAGCCCTCAAGTCATCCGGCTTGTCTGTCTGCGTCCCTCTAGTTGCTTGTTAATTAAGCTTATAGCATGTGGGATAAATGAGTTTTTGTAGCAGTTTAGTGAGCAGAAAGGGGTTATTTGTTTATTTTTACATAACTTGGGCTTTCAGTTCATAAAAATAAAATAACACCAAAAGCCATTCACAAGACAAGTTGGTGACAGTGCTGGATAAGGAGGGAAAGACAGTTCAGTCAGAATGGTAAATGGACTTGAGCTTATATAGCACTTTTCTTGTTTCTGGCTGTTTTTGAATTTGCCTACTATACGACCAGTGCGTATTGATTTGCCCAAAATGTAGTCTGCAGTATACAGTATGCAAACAAAAGTGAAGTTGCAGTATGCAAAAAAATACCTGGATGATGACCTGATTTGGGAAAAAATTCACAGTATGCATCGGACCAGTCTGCTTCACCTACTGTTACCCACAATGCAAAGTGGCTGAAGCTAAGCGGAGCATTACACAAAAATAAATCTAAGAGCTACTATTTGTTATCTTTACCTTTTCAACACGCCATAGTGTTTAATAAATTGTAAAAAGTTGTAAAAAGGTCTGTGTTTTTTCCCAGGTGATAATTAACAGAACAACAGTACCTGCGATGGAAATATAATTCTTAACTCTAAAATCTCTTAACAGGCAAAACCACACAATAAAACCCAGCTCAGACCAAAGAGCACATGACAAAAGTTTTCAGACTCTCTGAATTCATGGTGTTTCCTGTGATGTAGTTTGTTTCCAGGTAAATCAGGGATATTACAGGTAAGTAAATGACATGAAGATCAAAACATCAATAAAACAGCTGTCAGGGTAAAATAAAAAGATACCACTGTTAAACATCTAGTTTTGTAAATAACTCCCTTTATTTGAACAAAGAAAAACTCCAGGGCCAAAAATCAATGTATGTGTTTAGGACAAAATTATTCATAAATACATTTTATACTCTAACTGGCCACTTTATTAAGCACACCCTGGTTGCACCAAGTTACAGCCCTTTTGGCCTCAGATCTGCCTTCATTCTTTAAGGCATCGATTCAACAAAGTGCTGAAACATTCCTCAGATATTTTGGTCCATATGAACATAAAGGAATCACGCAGTTACTGACCCCTGTCATGGTCGTGTTTTTTGGTTGTCTTGTTACCCTGTCTGTCCGTCTTTGTCATGTTTGTTTTGTCATTTCCTGTTTTATTTTGAAATTCATTTTCTCCTTTCTTGTCTCCGTAGGTTTTACTTCCTGTTCCGGCTTGTCTCCCCCAGGTGTCCCTCATTACCCCTCATTACCTCTTGTATTTAAACCTCATGTGTCTTTGTCCTTGTTGCCGGATTGTTTTCTCTCGTAGTCACTCTCTAGGCGTTCTTTCATAGTCACAGTCACAGTTTTTGACCCTTTTTGTATAGACCTCGTTCTTGCCTTAGCCCTTTGGATACCTTTGCCTGTGTTTGCCTGCCTTTTGTGTACCGACCTTGCCTGTCTGATTACCCGCTCTGTGTACCAACTTAAGCCTGTCTGAGAACCTCCTGTTGTGTTTTGACCAAGAGAACTGTTTAAATAAACCCTGATTTTTGCTCCACGGACCTGCCTCGTCTGCTTTTGAGTGTCTGTGTGCCCTGACCCTGAAAGGACAATCCGGCCACAACACCATGCACTCAGCTGACGAGGATCCAGTACATCATGCCCTGAGAGTGTTGGGACAAAGAATCGCTGATCAGGAGGAGCAGATGGCCGGGATCTGCGCCCACACCAAGGAGCTTGGTGAACAGCAGAACTCCATTTTAGCTAGCCTTCAGAGCCAGCTGGCCACTCTCACTGGGCCCTGCAGAGGAGCCACAGACCGATCCAGAGCCCTCACAGGAGGTTCATCCGGGGAATACGCCTGAGTCGCCCTCTCCTGTTTCTACCACACCATGTCTCCAGCTCTCTCGACCGGAAAAATTTTCTGGCGACTCAGGTGAAGTATGACCGTTTTTAACTCAATGTGAACTGCACTTTGATCTCCAGGCTTCTGCCTTCCCCACTGAAAGGTCTAAGGTGGCGTACGTCATCTCCCACCTGACCGGAAGAGCCGAAAGATGGGCTACAGCTGAATGGAGCCGGCGGTCCAGTATATGTCAATCACTAACCGCCTTTTCTCAGGCATTGACTCAAGTTTTTCAAGTCTCGACACCAGGCAGAGAGTCAGCTCGTGAACTTTTGGGACTGAGGCAAGGAGGAAAATGGGTCTCTGATTACGCCATTGAGTTCCGCACATGAGCGGTGGACTGTGGTTGGAATGCACTGGCGCTCACTGATGCCTTCTTCCAGGGTTTAGCGCCACGGATCAAAGACGCCCTCGTGCCACTCGACCTACCTCCTGAACTGGATTCGCTCATCGCCCTCACCATACGAGTGGAGAGACAATTCTTCGAACAGGACAGAGAGAGAGGTCGACCACGCTTCCACCGATCACCGCCTCGCCGTTGGGACCACTCTGCTTCAGTCAGGCCTCTCCATGATCAACCTTCTCCTGCCCCCCCGTCTTACCACCAGTGGAGGAGCCCATGCAGCTGGGGCGAACTAAGCTTTCACCTGAAGAAAGGCTCCGCAGACTTCGTGAGGGTCGATGCTTTTACTGCGGGGCTCTTGGACACACAGTAGGTGACTGCCACGTCAAGGGTGCCCACAGACCTATCTCTCAGCCTGTTAAAGTGAGTCATAACATCACCTCTGCATGATCTTACCCCTCCTCAGAAACAGTTTGTGTGGTCCAACCTATGCCAAGAAGCTTTTCAGACCCTGAAAGAACGGTTCGCTTCATCCCCTATCCTTTGTCTCCCTGACTCTGAGAGACAATTTATTGTGGAGGTGAAGCCCTCGGGGCGTGGGGGGTAGGGGATCTCAAGTTAACTCCTTAGATGGTAAACTACACCCATGTGCTTTCTTTTCCAAGAAACTTTCTTCCGCCGAGCAAAATTATGATATTGGCGACAGAGAATTACTAGGGGTCAAGATGGCCCTGGAGGAATGGAGACATTGGCTGGAGGGGACCTCTCAGCCGTTCCAGGTTTGGACTGATCATAAGAACTTAGAATATCTCAAAGCTGCTAAACGCCTCAATGCTCGTCAGGCTAGATGGTCTTTATTTTTTAGTCGATTCAATTTCGTCATGTCATTCCGTCCAGGGTCCAAAAATGTAAAACCTGACAGTCTATCTCGTAATTTTGATCATTCTGATGCACAGCCTGAAGCCAAGACTATTCTCCCCAAAACCTGTTTTGTTTCTGCTCTTACTTGGGACACTGAAAACAAAGTCATGCAGGGCCTTAGAGGTGTCCAGTCCCCAGCAGAGTGTCCTGAGGGTAAGATGTTTGTGGTTCCTGAGCTTCATGGCCAAGTTATTCACTGGGCACACACTCCTAAGACCGTCTGTCACCCTGGAATTAACAAGACTGTGTTCCTTCTAGGACAGCGATTCTGGTGGCCGGGGTTGAGAG
Organism: Scarus forsteni; assembly: GCA_036419115.1. Lineage (NCBI taxonomy): Eukaryota > Metazoa > Chordata > Actinopteri > Labriformes > Labridae > Scarus > Scarus forsteni. Next base: position 154,308 of record JAZDUH010000222.1, on the reverse strand, counting down.
CTGATGTGGCCGAATACATTGCAGCCTGTTCTGTCTGTTCTTCTAATAAGTCTTCTCATCAGAGACCTGTGGGGCTCCTCAACCCGCTGCCCATTCCTAGACGCCCCTGGTCCCACATCTCTATGGATTTTGTTACGGGACTTCCCTCTTCAGCAGGTAACACCATGATTCTGACAGTAGTGGACCGGTTTTCTAAGATGGTCCACTTCATAGCCCTGCCCAAACTGCCCTCAGCCAAGGAAACGGCTGAGGCCATGATTAATTATGTTTTTAGACTGCATGGCTTCCCGGATTATGTGGTCTCGGACCGAGGCCCCAAGTTTGTTTCCAGGTTTTGGAAGGAGTTTTGTGGCCTGCTGGGGGCCACGGTGAGCCTATCCTTGGGTTTTCATCCTCTATCCAACGGACAATCGGAGAGACTCAATCAGGAGCTGGAAGTGGGACTTCGCTGCCTGGCTTCTGCTGACCCGGAGACATGGTCTTCAAAATTAATATGGGTGGAGATGGCTCACAACTCTCTACCCACTTCATCCTCTGGTATGTCTCCGTTTCATGTTGTTCACGGCTTTCAACCTGCTCTGTTTCCTGCCACAGACTTTGAGCCCACTGTACCCTCTGCTCTGGCGATGGTCAGGAGATGCAAGAGGACCTGGGAGTGAGCAAGGAGGCAGCTTCTCCGTCAGTCAGACATCTACAAAAGGCGGCGGATGCTAAACGTTCTCCTGCTCACAGCTACGAGCCCGGCCAGAAGGTCTGGCTGTCTACTCGACATCTCCCTCTTCGCACGGAATCTCGCAAGCTCGCTCCCAGGTTCGTTGGGCCCTTGCCTATTTCAAAAATAATAAATCCAGTAACTGTCCGCCTCAAGCTCCCCAGAACCATGAGAGTCCACCCCTCGTTTCACATCAGCCAACTCAAACCGGCTAAAGAGGGCCGTTTGGCTATGATAAGTACTTGTGTGTCAAGAAAGGTGCACCTACAACTGCACATCAACATTTTTGACTTTTTATCTCATTATTATGACTTAGTATTTATTCATTTATTTTTAGTTCCCTGATTTCCTTTATTTAAAGTTGCGGAAACGGGTTTCCATACTGATGTTAGTTAACAGAAAAAGATTGCTTATGTGGCAAGTGGGAGATGAAAACACTAATTTTGATTGAAGACCAAATACCAACAATGCCACAATGGGGGATTTCACCCCAGGAAATAATTTTGCTTAAATCAGGACACACAGGCTCAAAATTACCACAGGGCAAGAGACAGGTTATAGAAAAATATAACAATTCTTTATTACAATAATGACATTAGGAAACATGAGCTGTAGATCATATTTTTACTTTGACCTGACGGTGGCACTAAAGGGCAACAGAGCTGGGGCTTACCGTGGCGGCCCAAACTCAAAATCATGAGGGGAGGAAGAAACTAAAACACCTGTGACACCACACACACACAGATCTGTGAGGAAAAACCCACCACCAGGATTGGGTCGTCACCTTGGGCCTGCAGCACCTGTCCACAGAAGAAAAAAACACTTAAAACAGGCCACAATGCTTCATACAGCTGTCTATAAAAGGAACACCCACACGCACGCACATGCACGCACACAATCAAATAATAAGGAAATAAACAGAATAAACAGTATTAACAAAACACAATTGAAATATATTGCACAAAAATATAATACACAAAAACAGAAAATATAGAAGGAATTTAATCACAACTAATCAAACCTAAAGTTAAAGAAAATAACGGCAATGGGTGGGCTCAGACCAGGAGATAAGTAAAACAGAACCCAATTTACAAAAAGGAGCCAGAGCCACAACAGCAGTGCAGTTCAGGAGCTGTAGCGGTGGAGATAATGGGACCAGCGCAGTACCACAGAAGCCAATGGAGAAAGGCTGCAGCAGAAAGCACCACAGTCAGCCAGGAGTGCAAAAAAACAAGGAAAGAATAAGGCGGACATCGCTGACTTACCTACGGGAAACACGACCACACTCAGAAAGGTCCCCAGCAGGGCAACCCGACCCCACGGAACCAACAGCCCGCCTCACTGAATTGAGAAGGAGATCGTGTCACCATTATGTCATTTTTTGGCACCTTAAACGACCATGGGGAGGGAGTTCGTGCCTCGATGTCAGCCACGCCAGCAGACAGCCAGCCACACACAAAATTCCAGCGGAGTAGCCTGACCTCACACCACCAACAGTCCCACGCTGGACAAGGAGAGAAGCCCACTATGTCACCGACAATGCACTTGGCACATTAAGGAACTGAAGAAAGCGGTGCGCACTTTACCTGCTGCAAGAACGCGCACCCCGCTGGTAAAAAACGCCAACGGCACTATCACCCGACCACGCCACCGGCTCATCCACCCCAGCACACACCACGCCACACCACAGCCACCACGAGGAGCGCGGATCCAGAAGGAGAGAAAGAGGGAAGGCGCCCGAGACCCAGCCCCGCTATATAGCCGCGCAGTGCCTCCCATCAATCAGTGCAGGTGAGAAATCCTGCAGACAGTGTTTTTCTTTAGTTAGTTAGAAGCTATGTGCCCACTGGCAACTTTTGTTGCCACTCACAGATATAAGCCCATGAACAAATAAATATTTATCTAAGGTAAAAAAATTTGGTAGAGGGTTACTCTAGAGACTTGAATGATTAAATAATCATAAATATGTTTTGCAGGAAAGCTTTAGAAATTTATGAAAATGACCTCTTTCCAGGATGATTTGCATCCTCCATGTCTTCCACTGGAAGGAGCAGGAAGCAGATGATGTCATGTGACAGGAACTACTTGAAAACTATCTTTTATAAACCGAAATCTTTGTCCAAGTTGTCTACTAACACATAAGTGCAAAAAGTTGCATTACTACCTCTGACATTGTTTGTTGTGAGTAGAAAATGACAGTGATACACTTGCAACAATTGTTGCCGGTGGGGCAGAATGGGTTAATTGAAGCTCATAGAGATAAACCTGTCTTTAGTGGTGACTCTAACGCAATGAGCAGATCTTTAATGGAAAGAGTTCAAAATCTCCTCTGCTTCAGACACTAGATCTCAGGTGAACAAGATCAACTTGGTAGGACATCCTAATTCAGTTAGAACTTTAAAAATAATCACATTTTAAAATCAATCCTGGATTTTTTTGAAAGCCAATGCAGAGGAGCTAAATCTTGAGTTATGGTCTGAAGGCTGCAGCATCATTTTGCAGGTGCTGCTGTCAGTGAAGAGAAGATTTATCAAGACAAGTTCAAAGTCTTAATCAACTCTAAAGGTGAGACTAGGGCTGGGCAATCAATAGAAAAATGATCGAAATCTACATTTAGACCCTCTAATTGAACTTATTTTACTCATGACGATTATTTTGATTATTTTCCCTGTGTAAGTCATGTGACCGCGCCCCTCCATATAGTCATATAGCCTCCATATAGTCTCAGCCCTCATCAACACGAAGACAAAACACTTAACAGTTTCAAAAACGATCGTCATAAAGACGAAGGCGTCTCAGAAAATGTGTCCGTCTACATGAATGCACTCGATACACATGAAAACGCTATAAAACACATGCCAGACCTCGAAGGGCGCTGGAATGACATGACACACTTGCGTCAAAAGTTGTAAACAGAGATTGTGATAAAGTGATCATAAAGTGCTGTAATGTGTCCTCGATAATTGTTTGTTCAACTCGGTGGTGATTGAAAAGAAGGAGATTTTGCTGCAACAGAGATAATAGGGTCACTACCTTCATTAGCACATATGCTACACCGTACACCACCATTATTGTCGTTGCCACGTGTGGTGCATGCGTGTCAATGAAGATATGAAACTATGACGTAAGCATATCTGAAAAGTGGCGGGGAGCCATCAATCACGGAGCTGCATGTATCTGTTCTGCTCCATGGTCTCGCGCTTGTAAATGTTTTTATTGAAGTCAAGGCTCCTTCAGGTGAGTGCACGTTGGCAGTTCACTTATAATCTCTAGTATCTCGTCCCGTTTATACCCCCCACCCAGTCTGCGCTGATGTTGCGCTCTGATTTGTTGAGCATTTTGGTGCTTATGAGAGAGCCACGCAGGCTGCTCATGTTAAAATGCTCTGTCGTCTGTGGTGCTATTTGAGATGGTTAATCAATTTATTTGACTAAGCTCCTGGTAAGGTCGATGTATGGGATAGAGCACACACAGACGCTATGTGACCCAGGTCACGACAAGCTAAAACTTTTTCCTTCTGCTGCCATACAATAGTCATCTGGAATATGGTACACAAAAACAAGCTCCTGACTCCTTGAACTTTTGACGCCAGCAACTGTGAGGCTTTCCATCTGTTCAACCCCAGCGCCACTTATTTTTTACTCCTGCTTCTCATCTCGCCGGTTTTTACATACCGGTTATCCATCTTACAGCAAAGAAGCTCCTCACCGCTGTTGCTGTCCAAATGTTGAAAACTTAAGGCCCGCCCTACTCTGTCCCTGATTGGCTAGAACGCCTAAGTTCCCTTGAGTACCATTGGTAGTTGGAACTATCCCTTTAAATGACTGGTTACCAATAAAAAGAAAAAAAAAATCACCAAAATATTCACACGGCGGATTTTCGTGCTGGAGGTCTTCAAGCCCTGCGTGAATGTTTTTCTTCAGAGGTCAGTGATTTAAATTCTTGTTTATTTCTCCATGCTATGCTGATTAAATTGTTAATGTGTTTGTCGTATTGACAGGCTGATGTCTAAGCCTAGCCTCTCTCCATGAACACTGTTTCCTGTCAGTGGGACATTCTGGTGAAACAGAAAATAAAAAAACATTTCTCAAATGTGTCACATTGTTGAGGAATGAATCTGGTCATTTTAGAGTTGGACCCAGGAGCTGGATGACAGATGCAGATCAAGGTTTGAAAATTGTTTTATTAATACAACAACTCCAGAAAAGGGATAAGATACACAGATGGATGGAAGGATGCACTTCATTGATACCAAGCTGGGAAATTCTGGTAATTACAGCAGCTTTTTCATAGACAGTAACAACATATACACACCAAAAAGAGTCTAAAGGAGTACAATATATACAAAAACCATGGATAAAACTACTGAATAAATAAATAAATAAGGCGATAGGAGTCCAGTGTTGATTAACTGATTCACTCTGGGCAGAGTAAGATGAAAGTGCAGCTTCCTCTATCATGACTGAACAGTCAGAGTGGCTCTTCCCTGCCTACAGCCTTCAGCTGTTGTCCAGGCTGATGGCTCTGGTATGAAGGACCTCCTGTTTCTGTCCTTTAGACAGAAAAGCTGCAGCAGCTGCTGGAGAAGTGTTTCTGCCTTCTCTCCAGCAGCTAGTGCATAGGATAGTCTGGATTATCCACCACCAGGAATGGGCCAAGCTAGCAGCCAATCATTGAGCTGGCTATCCTGACAAGTTTGTCCAGCCTGTTCATGTCCATGGCACTAATGCTTTCTCTAGAATACAGTCGGCTGATTCCTGGTTTGTACACAGCAATCTCTTTGGTTTTGGCCTCATTAAATAGCAGCTGGTTTCCCCTTGTCCACTCCACAAAGCTGCCCACCAGCATTCTACACTCATCTTCCTGTCCATCTCTTAAATATCCCACCACTGCAGTCATCAGAAAACTGCAGCAGATGACACGACTCTAAAATGTACTGAGGAATGCAAACAACTAGAAAATTTGCATTTCCTTGCAGCAAATACTTGAAATGCTGAGTGTGACTCCTGGAAATGTGAAATGAAATATCTAAGACCAGTGCTGACAAAATTAAAAACGTGACACAAGAAGTTGTAAGCAGTAAAGTAAAGCTTGAAACTGAAAAATGTGGAATGAAATGTTAAAAGTTGTGAAAGAAAGCCAAAAGTTAATCAAGGTAAAACGAAATTGCAGAAAGCTGCTGAAATGTTTGCCCACCATGAAGGAGTTACAAACGTTGAAAGTCAGAAACTTTACCGCTTAGCCATAAAGTGGCAATACCGCGCACGTGCAGCAAGACCAGTGTCTTTCTTGTTACTAAGATGCATGTGGAGAGCACTGACGTGGAGCTTTTACTGTGGAAAAGCCGTGAATAGCTTCTAAAAAGACCCGCTGCTGAATTTCTCAGTTTCACCGCAGCTTTGTGCATCAGTCTGCGGGTCTGATTCTCCATTTCCTATAAATTACAAAATCATCCAAAAGAGCATCATAGAGCGAGTTAACTGAGTCTGTGTCCACTAGGGCTGTCGCTTTTATTCAAATAACCGATCGAATATGCTCACTGAGACAAAATGATGTGAAAATAGACTGAAACAGATTTCATGTTTGAGAGGAGAAGGTTATTGACCTTTTGATGTATAAATTATGTCTGTTGGGGATGGTTTGATGAAGTTATAACAGGATAATTCTACTGAATTCTTGTGTGTGTCATGTGACATTCTCTAAGAACACAGATTTCATCAAAAGCTGGTGTTGCTTAAAACGGATTTTGAAAAACCTGTAGAAGATAGAAAAAAGGTGAAGATATGTAAAAATAGTTGAGAAGTCAGTGCATCATTTAAAGCATGATTGAAGTCTGTTGGTGGAAGTATGTCCAATCTGTAGAACGTCAAAGTCACAGAAGTTTTCAGCAGAGCTGCAGAAATGTCCCATTTATTTCAATGGGAAAAAATCTGCAGAACACATTTTTTACTGTAAAAACTGTAACAGTTACACATGTGAAAAACACAACCCCAATTCTCAGGGATATGGTGCATTCCTCAGTTTTTTTTTTTTTCTGTGACAATCTGGGAAAATTTGAAGGCTGTGAAAAGTGCCAAATTCTGGACAAGAATAGAAGAAACGGAAGAATAAAGTCAGATAACAATATGATGAAATGCTGACTCAGCATTCATCATAATAATAACAGACGTGAACTCCTATGGCAGGTAATACAGTTGCATTCCCACAGCCAACAGCAGGGTAACAGAGTTGTTTGTTCACATTTACACTACCAGGATTACACCACCACTCATTCAATTAAAGGGCAATGCCTCCCCCTTTCTTCTTCCCGCTCAGTGTAACATCTCAGCCCAAAAAGCTCTGAAGCCAGATACAGCCATACAATGATCCAGGACGTGTGAATGCAGCCATGTCTTGGAGAAACACATCAGGCTGTACTCACGAGATTCCCTCTGGCTCTGAATGAGCCAGAGATTTCACGCTGTCCATTACAACTGCTGGCATAAGTATTTATATTTTCTCCTCTTGGCTCCAGCTCTGCACCCCGGCATCTCCGTCTTAGCTCCTCTGGACCTGCAGGCAGTGTCACCGTCCTTGAAAGCGCCAACAGCTGATAGTGAGTGTTAACAATAATCTCTCTACTCTGTGTGTCTCTCACTTCTGCAAAACATTCAAAAAGTGGCAAAAAAGCTGCAACATCTGCTTCAAAAATTAACTCTGCCATAGCCCTACAGTTAAAAAAAACAAAAAGTACAAATAAGAACACTAATTTAAGTTTTAAAAATGTTAAATAAGTCAGATAGAAGACATGAGCTGCTGTAAGATGTTGCCACCATACACAACGCCATGGCAAAAAAAAGGGGGGGAGTCCTGAGTACGTGAAGGGTCCTTGTGAGGAAGGTGAGTATTTACAGGTGGTTTGTGTGGTGAGGGCTCATGGAGACACTGTGGAGAAGAGAAGCAGAGAAAAGGGTGAGTACACTCACAATGATAAAAAAACTTTAAAAAGAAGATTAAAAAAGAAACATCCGGGGCCAAAACTCCCAAACAGGAGACCAAAAAGGTTTAGCACCCAAACACAAAAAAGTTTAGAGATAAATGGGCCAACAAACCACTGTGGTTGTGGAAATCCACTGTCACTGAAGAAGTGTCCACCAGCCAGCTTTATAGTGCAGGTGATGATTCAATGAATGTGTGGCTGCAGCAGAATTTCAACCATCGTTGTAAAATGTGTGAACAGTTCGTGTCCCTCGTGTAGAACCTCACAGGCTACAGGATGGTGTGTTCAGCTCTGAGGGGCTGGATTCAGTTTCTCAGTGACCTCAGAGCTTGTCTCAGAAGAACCTTTGTCACACTTGGCTGAAAAGCAAAGCGAAGAAAAGAGAGTGACACGCCTACCTATGACTACCTACCTACCTGACCACTACAAAACAAGACAACTCACTGCAGTCAAAAGTGATCTGTATCTGGTTTGTTTCTGACAGTGTGAACAGCACAAGTCACTTTGAATCTGACATTCAAATCAGATTCAGGCCACTTTCAAATGTGATACTGAATCAGATATGTATCTGATTTTCTTGAATGTGACAGCAGGATGCATTAATGTGACTCTGACGTCATTAGAGCAGCAGTTTACCGGGACAAATGTTTTCAAAGTCACCTCTTAGACAGAACATAATCAGAGGTTAATATAGACATGATTATTAAAAAGTTTATGCAATTTTTTTCCTAAAATAAAGAGTATAAGCTCTAATTTTGTGAGCTGCACAGGTTGCGCATAGCCTGGCACACCCCACGCGGTGTTAATTTCGTCCGGCGCACCGCCATGCACAGTCATTTTGACAATTTAGTAGATCGTCTGCACCAAGATGGGTGTGTCGGCGCACCAGGGGGAGGTGCTGACAGAAACATGTTGGCGCAGTGACAATTTTGTGCCAAAAAACTGCACAGAAGGTGCAGGCCAGCTCCAACCTGGTCTATTCTCGGCGCAGGCGAAGTGCACCCCCTCCGCAGCTGTAATTTGGGGACAGGCGCACATGTGTGCACACGTCAACAAAGCCTCAGAGGCAGGTTTCCAGAGTGTCAGGCACATTTTAATGCAATAAACAATCAAAGCAATCACTATTTAATGTAACTGTCTGAACCACCATACATTTGTATCTATATTAACTGTCCCGTCACGTCTACTGTCGGATTAAAACTGTTTGTTATAATGAAAACTTAATCTGACGGCAGCTGGATGTTTGATGCACATCTTAGAAGTCAACAATAAACAGACTCATAATCCAATACAGAGTATATATTTGGCTTCTGGCTTTTCATGAAATTCAAAGAAAAGAGGGAGTAAAGAGAGAAAATAAATGTATGTCACTCCGTGTCTTCAGGATTTACCTATTTTCTAGGGGTGCAATGGTTCAGTTAGCCCACGGTTTGGTTTGTATCTCGGTTTTGGGATCACGGTTTCGGTTCGGTTTCGGATCGTGTTTTGCATTAAAAAAAACAAGAAGTTTGACTTTCCAAAAGACTCCCTTTATTTTCCTTTTAAGAAAAATATATTATGAAAATGCCTCTTAGTCTTAACTATTACTTGGCTTAAATAAAGTATTATGACATTTATATAAAACACTTCAAATGTAAACACATGGTTAGAGTGCCTCTTAGCTCCCTGGCTCGTGTAGTGACTGACTACTGAAATACAATTTACTATGTATTGTATATGATATACACTATACATGAACAAAACATAATCAGAGGTTAATATAGACATGATTATTACAAAGTTAATGAATTTTTTGTCCTACAATAGAGTTTTAGTTGTTTTTCCAGCTACAAGCGTGATTAAACAATGCATAAAAGGAGGAGTGATGAGAAGAGCGCTGGGGCGATTGACTGACGTCTCCATTACACGCACAATAAACAAACGTGAATGAATCATATGTTTGTATTATGATATCTGATTAACTTAGTTTATTAACACTGCGCCGACTTTTTGAATGGATTAATCAGACTAAAATAACAAGTTTACAGGACGTGGAGACTGATATTACCGCTGTCTATCTCATCCGTGCGTATTTGCGCGCTGCTGTATGTTCCTATGAGACAGCGTCAGTCAGAGAGCAGTCTGATCCTGTCTGATCTGCTCTCAGACAAACTAAGAAACATCAAAACAGATGACAAAACTAAGCTTTTGCCTTTTTTGTCACCTGTTCAGCGCGCTATGGCTCTGAGATGTTTTTCTCTCCAGCAGTGATCTGTCATCAGCAGGGTCGGCGGGAGAGAGCGTCCGCCTTTAGGTTCATAAGAAATAAAATATAGCCATAATTACTTTAATAAGAGCTCACTCAAGGTGAGCAGCTGTAACATCAGGTTCTACGTTATGGGAACAAACTTCCCCAGCATGGTAAAGCTCACTTTTACTCTGTGTTTGTTGCTCCTCATCAAACCGTGTTGTGCGTGTTGTCATTAATGTTACACTGAGCATGCGTATCACTTCTGCAGCCTGAGCTGTTCACATCACAGTCTGCAGTCAGACCACATTTACAGGAGTGATCTGAACAGACGAACAAAACATCAGACTTGAGCAGTAAGGGCTGCAGTGTGAACGTAGCCTGAGAAAGCTAAACCTCTGGGTGATGAGGGCTGAGGTGTTGACTCATGTTGGACATGTTCGCTTTAGCGTGTCGGACGAGCGCTGAGCAATGCTTGCATATGGTTTTATTTTTGTCCACTGTTTTCTCTCCTTCGTCATTATAATCCATAAGGAAACCGAAATGTCCCCACACCGCAGATTGAATGAAGCCAGAACTTTTTCAAACTCCTCTCCACCTCTCCGTTTGACATAACTTTTTCTTTCTCCTTAACTTCCGCCTTCTTTGTCTTAGCTTTTGTGAGGCCGAGCCGAGCTCCAGAGTGTGAGACGTCGCCCACTCGGCCATGTGCTCGGCTCCTATTACACAGTAGCGATTGGATATTTACTAATTTACTAAGGGGTTGTCTGCAGCCGGAGAACAGGCGAGAAATCCATCTAACAGCTGTTAGAAATGAATTGATTGCAAAACCAAAAAAACACGCTTCATAAAGGTGAATTGAGCCATGCAAGGCGAACCGTACGGTTCGGTTTTAAACCGTAAACCATTGCACCCCTACTATTTACCATATTTCTGTTTTAATTTTTATTCTTAATGTGACCTAAAAAGATTGAGAACACTATTGCAAGGAGAATGAGGCAGGGAACCCGGGAGAGTATACAGTATATCACCAAAGACTCTGCTATTTGGCGATGACAGACCAGGTACGCAGGTGGATCAAAAGTATTATGAATGGATAAGCCAGCTGCTGTGTATAAGTGTCTGTCACTTAATTTTGTACTTCTGTTAGTGACCCAGGAACAGATTACATCTGTCCTGGAAGCTGGCCCACATGCCCTGATGGCCCCTCCGCTCTCTAGTTGCTAGTCGAGCGGCGGACATCCGTATAACAGTAGCACAGAGAGCATGTACAGCGCCGCTCCCAAAGCTGCAATATTCGTCCAAAAACTCATTAGTTTCACCAATATTTCATCATGGTCCACTCGGGCTACTCCTCCATTACAATCTGTGTCGCCCCAGACATGTTTTTGTGACTGTGCTGACCTCTGAACTGGAGACTTTGTTTACATTTGCCTCCACGCAAGCGCAGTACGGCTCATTGTTTCAAGGGAAGATTGCCGGCTACACAACGACTTTCTTCTTCCAGTTTTGTGCAAAATGGACAAATATCTATGAAGATGAAGATGTTGTGGAGGAGAACTTTGAATATGATGGGTGTCCTTACAGTTTCGAGCCAGAGTTTACAGATGAGGAGCTCATCGAAAGGAGGACATGGAGGCAAAGAGAAGAACAGCTCTCCAGAGAGCAGTCTTCAGTTCAGAGGTCAGCACATTCACAAAAACATGTCTGGAGCAACACCGGACCGTAATGGATGAGTAGCATGAGTGGACCATGATGAAATATTGGTGAAACTAATGAGTTTTTGGATGATTAATGCAGTTTTAGGAGCAGCGCTAACATGCCCTGTGTGCTACCATTATCTGGATGTCCGTCGCTTGATTTTGGATCTAAATATCTCCTGAAGCACTGTTTGGATCAGGAAAGCCTTCTGGGTGAGTATATTGTTCTACTTCATTCTATAAACAATGTGAAAGCTGTAGAAACCGAACTTATCCTTTAACTCAATCCTACCAGAGTACTCTCGTGTGCCTCGACTCCCATTACATACTTCATTCAGTGTCAAATATATTCACACCCATGCTCAGAGCACAGGCAGACAAGTGCATGACTACCAGGTTTAATCTGAAGTTTATCTCAAGTAGTACTTTTTCATTCATCACAGCTGTGACAAAAACAGATTTGTGCATGTCTATCTGTGTAGCAGTCAAGCTACACAGATAGACATGCATGAATCTGATTCTCCTTTTGAAATAAAACACCCCCATGTCGCTATTATTAAATGAAATTTGTTGTTTTTGTTTCTTCATGGCTCTGCACCAAACAATCTATGGCCTGGTTTTGGTCTGCAGCCCAGCGGTTGGGTTTGTTTGTGTTAGAGGGCTCCAGAGAACTCAAGCTGTATACAACTACCTGCTGTGTGGATTTCAAACAACAAACAAAGTCTAAATAATGTCAATTTTTGAATCAAGACTACTCACATACACTATAACAATCAAAGTGACATTAGATAAAATAAGGTAACTCATGATTGGAGGACATAATACACCATCAGCACTCTGTTTCTACAGCCTTTTCCTCTGTTCATGAAAAAAAGGTGTTAAGGCTAAATAAGTGACTGTGCTAACTAAGCCCACTGGGTTAACAGAGTGGTCAAGGGAAGACAGATTTTAGTGGCTACTGTGGAAAAATGTCATTCGTCAGAGTGTGATGAACAAAGATTAATGATGAGTTATATGGTTAATTATAGAAAAATTTCAAACAAAATGGACAAAATTTTGTTTTTTGTCTCTTACAGTTTCTCCTTTTGTAAATCAGGAATCCTGAGAGGGCAAGGGCAAGAACCACGACCACAGCAAGAATGAAGAGGGCAATGGGCACAGGATTCACGGGCTTCTCTGTCGATCAGAAGTATAAAACAAACATTAACATAACACTGCTCTGATTCATGTCATACTTTAACTTAATTTAATTAACTATAATGATAATGATAAAAATAATACAGATTATACTAAAAACAGAGAAGAACAAAACACAAAAATATGACCACAAAATCAAACAAGTTTCTATGTTTGATTTCATTTTCATCTTTTATTTTTATTTCCATGTTTTGATGTTTTTAAGTTTTGCTTTTTAACTCTGCCAATATATATATATATATATATATATATATATATATATATATATATATATATATATATATATATATATATATATATATATATATATATATATATATATATATATATATATATATATATATATATATATATATATATATATATATATATATACATATATGCTTCGGTGGCGCAGTTGGATAGTGTGCTTGGTCAGTGATCAGAAGGTTGCAGGTTCAAGCCCAGCTCTGGGCGACACATGGCGATGTGTCCTTGGGCAAGACACTTAACCCCAAGTTGCTCCCACTGCTGCGTCAGTGGCGTGTAAATGGGCATGAAAGGGCGTGAATGTGTTAAAGATACTGATGGATAACTAACATAGAAACTCAGAACCATCAGTGAGTGAATGTGAGAGCGAATGGGTGTGAATGGGTATGAATGGGTAGGTGTGACCTGCGGTGTAAAGCAGCTTTGAGTAGTCAAAAGACTAGAAAAGCGCTATATAAGCTCAAGTCCATTTACCAAGTCCATATATATATATACATATACATATATATATATATATATATATATATATATATATATATATATATATATATATATATATATATGTGTGTGTGTGTGTGTGTGTGTGTGTGTGTACACATTAGGGGTGCAACAATACATGTACAGTGGGAGGAAAAAGTAAGTACACCCTTTGTAATTTTGTACATTTCTGTCAAAATTGGTCATAAAATGTGGTCTGATCTTAACTCAAATCACAAGAATGAGTAAACAGTGTCTGCTTAAACTAATACCACCCAAACAATTACATGTTATTTTTTTATTGGCCTTAAGATGTAAACATTCACAAGACAGGGAGGAATAAGTCAGTACACCCTTGGATTCAGTAGCTGGTTGACCCTCCTATGGCAGCAATAACCTCAACTAGACGTTTCCTGTAGCTGCAGATTAGGTGAGCACAACGATCAGGATGAATCTTGCACCATTCCTCTTCACAAAACTGCTGCAGTTCTGTAAGATTCTTGGGATGTCTGGTGTGAACAGCTTTCTTGAGGTCATGCCACAGCATCTCAATTAGGTTTAGGTGTGGACTTTGACTGGGCCATTCCAGAACATTTATTTTATTCTTCTGAAACCATTCTAAAGTTGATTTGCTTCTGTGCTTTGGGTCGTTGTCCTGTTGCAGCACCCATCCTCTTTTGAGCTTCAACTGTTTGACAGATTGTCTCAGGTTTTTCTGCAAAATATCTTGGTAAACTTGTGAGTTCATTTTTCCATCGATGATGGCGAGCTGTCCAGGCCCTGAGGCAGCAAAGCAGCCCCACACCATGATGCTCCCCCCACCATACTTAAAGCTGGGGTTGGCGATTTTGGAGAACTAGCTGTCTGTCTCTAGCCTGAAGGGGGCGGTAATGCTCCAAAATGATGGATGCCAACCACCGAAGAAGAAGAAGTCTTCCGAGAACTGCCACCTGCAGTAGCATGGACGGCAGTTCTCGCGAGATTAGAGCCAACAGCGGAACAAACTTAGAAAAACAGAGTTTATTTTAGATTTCTTGTACATCTGTCTTAAATGTGAGGGATACCGGAGCTTGGTTGGTGTTGTGGGACGGCTCACAGCGGACTTCCCATATTTTCAAAGATAAAACTTGATAGGTAAGCATTCTCCAGCGGAGTCTGTTCCCTACACGCTACATGCTACATGCTACACGCACTGTCGGTGCACGCCGGGAAAATGCACGCGCAGCAGGCACGCAGAATGCCGACGGGATTTGATTGGTGTAAAAGAAGGTATCCCGGCAAGATTACTGGTTGGGTTTTTCCCTGTTTTACTCCTGCTGTAGATAGCGGATATTTTTCGCTCTGTTTTAAGAACACATTATGAGTTGATTACCATCGGGTCATAAAGACCATTTTAACCAGTATTACAAAAAGTGTATCTAAATCAGATCGCCAACCCCAACTTTAACAGTGGGAATAAGGTTTTGATGATGGTGTGCTGTTCCATTTTTCCTCCACACATGACGTTGTGTGTTCCCACCAAACAATTCAACTTTGGTTTCATGACTCCACAGAATATTCTCCCAGTTGTGCTGTGAAGCATCTAAATACTTTTTTACAAACTTCAAACATGCAGCAATGTTCTTTTTAGACAGCAATGGCTTCCTGCGTGGTGTTCTCCCATGAAACCCATTTTTGTTTCATGTTTTACGTATTGTAGATGTGTCAACAGAGATGTTGGCATGTTCCAGTGATTTCTGTAAGTCTTTGGCTGACACTCTAGGGTTCTTTTTTACCTCATTGAGGATCCTGCGCTGTGCCCTTGGAGTCATCTTTACAGGGCGACCACTCTTTGGAAGAGAAGCAACAGTGCCGGACTGTCTCCAGACAGTTTTTCTCACCGTGGATTTGTGAACATCAAGACTTTTAGAGATGGTTTTGTAACCTTTTCCAGCTTTACACAAATCAACAATTCTTGATCTTAGGCCTTCAGAGAGTTCTTTTGAGCGAGGCATGGTGCACATCAGACAGTACCCCTCATCAAGAGACAACTCTTAACTGGTGTGTGTTTTCCAGTGGGCAGGGCAGCTTTAAGCCACACCTCAGTAACTGAACTTCAGGTTGGCTCACACCTGACTCATTAATTTGACTAACTAGCTCTTGGAGGATCCTTAGCCAGGGGGGTGTACTTACTTATTCCTCCCTGTCTTGTGAAAGTTTACATCTTACGGCCAGAAAAATACGATAACATGTAATTGTTTGGGTGGCATTAGTTTAAGCAGACCCTGTTTACTCATTCTTGTGATTTAAGTTAAGATCAGAGCACATTTTATAACCAATTTAGGCAGAAATGCATAAATTACAAAGGGTGTACTTACTTTTTCCTCCCACTGTTTCTGTATTGAACCGTTCGATACAGTGGCCTTGGTTCGGTACTCCCTATGAATCGAACAGTATGCAATTTTGTATTCAATTTGAACAACCGCTGAGCTATGTGCTCAGCTTCTCCCCTGTCATTCGGCCAAGCTGCTGCGACAAAAGCGACATACGCTAGGGCACTGCAACATGGCGAGTGCTTTACCTTCAGCTGAAACTGAAAATCCTCCACAGTCATTCAGATCTGGTGTTTAGGACTACTTTGGCTTCCATGTTAAGTGTGACCCTGATGGTAAGCATGTCGTGAACAAAAACACAACAGCATGTCCGAAGTGCAACACGATGCTAAACTATGTTGTGGAAAACAGCAAACGCCGACATCATCCCGGGGTTAAAACAAGTGGAACCAGACAGAAACAACAAGCAGCACACATGCTACAGACTTTACCTGGGTCATTTAGACAGCCATTAGCACATGATTCAAAGAGGGCAAAGGAAATCGACGGGGCGATAGCTACTTTTATTGTTGTCAACATCCCGTCCCACTCCCAGAGAAAAAATCCTGTCTCATCCCAACCCTGGGCCGGAGTAAATAAATGAATCCTGTCCCGTCCCACTCCCGTAGAATGACTCCCACTCCCGTCCCACTCCCACTCATATTTGCTCCCACTCCTTTCCAGTTCCCAGTTGAATAAAAATATGTGAAACATAAACAACATGGTGCAAGAAAGGCTTTATCCACAAAGCAGCTGATGTATAGGCCTAATGTTCCCTTAAAATGTGAGCAGTTTAATGTCAGTAGTGTCTCTTATATCTCTGTTGTTTGATTTTCTTCACTGTGCAAAGAAATATTTGACTCATTTAAAAGAATTCTAAGCTGGACATATTGATATCACAGAAAATATTGAACACTATCATGGGGCAGTTCTTTCCAGGTTTTCCATGTGTTGTGTGCCCTGATTTATCTGTGTTGTTTGTGTTTCTGTCTGTAACTGTAAGGAAAACACATTTTAGATTAGGTTAGATTAGACAACTTTATTTATCCCACAGAGCAATTCAGTGTTTGCAGTCTACCCAGACCATACATACATTTACAAACAGTAATAAATGATAATTAAAAAAAAAAGTCAGTAGGTGACAGAGATGCTCATTGACATATCGGCCCTCACATTAACGATGCACATTAAATAAAGGCATGTTTTATGACGTTTATAGTTCATGATCAAACCAAGCTAAAATAAGGAGAGAAAGTGGTAAATTGTACATTTTTATATCTCAGGCCTTTACAGTTTTTTTCTAGCCTATATAAATGCTCAGAGAGGGGGGTTTAAGTGTTTATAGCAGAATAAACACATTATTTGTGAACACAAAGTGGCCGCAATAAACAATTAAAAACTCCTGTCACTCTGGGTCTGGGAAGAGGTGACAGTTTTCTTTTTCATTCATGAACATATTCATGCTACATTGTTGTAAAAGGGAATGTACCGCAGTCGAGTGCCCTGGAGTTTACATTATTTTCCTTAAAGCTATGGTCTACGATTTGAAAGCTTTGTACATCTTAATAACACTGTTTATAAGGCCGGTATGGTCCTTTGGTTCGATCTAGGCAATATAAACACCAAAAAGAATGAAAAAAAATCCATTCAGTATATCTTCTGCAAAGGAGCATAATAGTTGAGTGAGTCCATCCAATCCCCTGTCTCCCCTGCTACGCACCGTCTCGCCCATGGTCCCGCCTCCTCCCCTCTACCTCTCTGATATACTGGACAGTCAGCAGCTAGCAGCACAGCTACTGAAGCATCATGGAGCCGGGAGGCTGCTTCTGTAACCCTCCACATCGAAGAGAAGGAAACGTAAAAGTTTGGAGGAAAAGGCTGAAGTAAGGAAGAAATATGAGCAATACAGGTCCCAACGGAGACTTAGCATTGGATAATCATAGGGTGGAAAAAGCTGTTGAATGATTTGGGATTGTTGAACACTGCACCGGCCATCGAACGGCCGCACACAACACAGTCCACCGGCTGGTGAACGACTGCAGCATTGGCCGCTGGGCGCTGGCTTGCGAATGACCGCAGCTAAGACCGCAGCACCGGCCGCTGTCCGACCTTCAACGCTGGCCGCTGGTTGAACAGGTAATAGCTTTGTTTACTACTGTGGGAGATGTCTGCTGAATAACTCTGGTTAGTCAGTACCTATACTGACTAATGACTGCACGTTGTTGGTCGGAGCGGACAGGCTCTGTCAGTAGATTTTAGCCTGTTAGCCACTCATCGTTAGCACTGTAAACTGAGCTGGTGAGGACACACAGAGAAAGATAAATCCTTGCCAAAATCGTCTCTGCTCTGGTGACGCCAGACCCGCTTCGCCGCCGGTCTAATTGAAATGGCTACCGCTGTGTGTTACAAGGGGGATGACTGTCGTGTTTGTTACTTTCAGTTGAGCTGAGCTGTTTTTGGTTGTTGTTGATATTTTATGCCAGCCGGCTTGTTGCTCTATCAGAGGGGATGTGTTGTTATGAGGCGACACGAGCTGGGGGGCGGGATCTTGGAACACAGAGGGGAGGGGTGAGCGAAGGGGGGCAGGCTGTGTTTTTTAAATCTGTCTCAACAGTCAAACTGGTTTCCAGATCGTTGACCATAACTTTAATTCAGTTTTTTCCCACGCGCTCGGACCGGCATATCCAGCTGTGACGCCGTCATCACTAACAGTCGTCGCTTTCTCTTAACATCAATCTCCTCGTTTCCTCTCTCCTCTCTTCATTTCCCCGTGTCTTTGGCATGGATGAAGCGAGGATGAAACTTCGGAGCTTTGAGATGCAGCTCATGCTGTTTTGTTGTGTGTGTCGCTCGTCGGCAGTTGAGTCGCTTTCACTTCGGGCAGTGACAGAAAGTCAAACCACTTGTAGTTCTTTTGTGTTGCTAGCAAGGTCAAGAGTGTTGGCTCTTGCTGAAATGTGACTACAAAAGTGGATGAATCTGTTCATCTGGTTGTTTAACACGGCTGAAAATGATCATCTATTAATGTTGTTCCCACTCCCGTCCGCTCCCGTTGTTTTATTTTCCCATCCCGTCCCGATCACGAGATTAACTAAAAAATGACGTCCCATCCCGTGAGATTCCCGCGGGACTCACGTGACCCACAGGAATTCCCAAAAATGTCATCGTCTACTAAGAATGCACCACATAAAATGGGTGAGTTCTCCATTAGATACATTTAATTTTTACTTATTCTTATTTTTACATGATGTTTTTGTTTTTTGTGATTCTAAGTATGCAGCAAAGAATGTGCCTGGTATGGCTGCAAGAATAACATT
Source organism: Scarus forsteni (assembly GCA_036419115.1). Classification (NCBI taxonomy): domain Eukaryota; kingdom Metazoa; phylum Chordata; class Actinopteri; order Labriformes; family Labridae; genus Scarus; species Scarus forsteni. The sequence continues at coordinate 135,099 of JAZDUH010000222.1, read as the reverse complement.
TAATTCAATTTAATGAAAATGTCCTCTGAGTTAAAACAAATGTTGGGTAATTTTAATAAACCACAAGGAAAAAATGTATTGAAATTTCTCATATTTGTATCGAAAAAGTATCAAACCTTGAAAGAAACGTATCAAACCGAACCATGAGTTATATATATATATATATATATATATATATATATATATATATAAAGTTGCAAGAAAAAGTACATGAACCCTTTGATTACTTAGATTTCTGCTTAAATTGGTCATAAAATATGTTCTGAGCTTCATCTAAGTCACATCACAAGACAAACACAGTCTGCTTAATACCACACAAAAAATTATAAGTTTTTATGTTTTAATTTGACACAATGGGCCCCCAATTTCTTGGCGCAGCGCAGCGGGCGCAAGCCTGGCGCACCCCGCGCTGTGTTAATTTCGTCCGGCGCACCGCCGTGCGCTGCCAATTTGACAATTTGGTAGACCGTCTGTGCAGAGATGGGTGTGACGGCGCACCAGGGGGAGGTGTCGGTAGATTCATGTTGGCGCAGTGACAATTTCGTGCCAAAAACAGTACAGAAAGTGCGCTGAAAGCTCGCCTGCTCCAACCTAGTCTATTCTCGGTGCAAAGCGGAGCGCACCCTCTGCAGCTGTAATTAGGTGACAGGCGCACATGTGCACACACGTCAACGACGCCTCAGAGGCAGGTTTCCAGAGTGTCAGGCACATTTTAATGCAATAAACAATCACAGCAATCACTATTTAATGTAACCGTCTGAACCAGCATATACATTTGTATCTATACTAATTGTCCTGTCACATCTGATGTCTCTGATGACTCTGGCTGAGGATAGGACTCTGGCTGAGGATGGTGAGACTCTGAGCGCAACTCTCGCGAGATCACGTGCGTGATTCAACATGGCGGCGCCCTATTACTGAGCAGGAACACTACTCTCGAACGAAAACAAAGAACATAAAAGTACTCTATTTTGAACTTTCTTCCTTCTAAAATCGAAAAATAAACCACAACCGACCTGGAAGACCTAGAGGGATACATCGACGACTGCTTCAACCGCTTCTGCGCGATGAACAGACGCGGAAACATGAAGGGAAAATCCTCCTCCTCACCGAGCTCAAAGCGTTCACGTCCGGACAGCGCTGGTTCATCTCAGTCCACACCACAAAAAACATCCTGCTGCACAGAGGTGAGCGAAATCTTAATGTCAATCGACTCGAAACTCACAGGACTCGAAGCCAGGATTGCACTGATTGAGGTTCTTCACAACGAGTTCAAATGCCTCCGTGACAGCTTAGAATTCAGTCAGCACCAGATAGAAACACTCACAAAAGAAAACAAATCACTACAAACCTCGGTACAAAACCTCACTACACAGCTTACCACAGCCACGACTGAAAATAAAGCCATGAAAGAGTCAATCCTCGATCTGCAGGCACGCAGCATGAGGGATAATTTGATCTTTTCTGGTATCCCTGAAGCAGACACAGACACTCCCGAAAAGTTTGTTCAGGATTTCATAGTTACTCAGCTGAAAATCCATCCAGACACAGCCAAAAAAATTACTTTTCATCGCGTTCACCGACTTGGAGGGAAAAAATAGGCAACAACCGACCTCGTCCGATCGTCGCTAAATTTGAACATTACAAACACAAAGAACTGGTTCAGAAACAAGGAAGGCAGCTGAAAGGAACCAACTTTGGGATCAACGACCAGTACCCACGTGAAATATTGGACAGACGCAAAAGGCTCTTCCCCATCCGCAAACAACTCATAACTGAAGGCAAAAAGGCGATCATCACCGTCGACAAACTCTACGTCAATGGACAGCTGTACCGGGATAGAGAGGTGACCCCCTGGCTCTTCTGAGACCCCCCACCCCGCATCGATTCAACGTTTACCCGCCCGCCTACGATCAACATAATGTACGTATGATCTAAACGCACCTCGGTGATCTCACTCTGCACTGAAGTTTGATGCTTGTTCCACTGGTGTTTTGTGCACTTTTAATTTGTTGGAAATTGTTTGTTTTCTTTGTATGTTTTCTTATGTTTGTTTATGACTTTGTTTGTAAAAGGGAGGATTTAACTAAAACATTTAACATGCAGGTCTCCACAATGATTGAAACTTTAAATTTTGCTGTATGACATCATTCAATATAATAACTTGGAATGTGCGAGGGGTTGGCTCTCAAACAAAAAGGACTAGAATATTAAACCACTTGACTCATCTAAATGCAGACATATGCCTATTACAGGAAACCCATCTAACCCCACTTACTTACAATACTTTAAGATCTCAACAATTTACCCAAATATTTTCAGCCCATTATAACTCAAAACAAAGAGGGGTTGCCATCTTGCTACACAAAAAAATCAAATTTACCCATAACACTACAATTTCGGACCCAGAAGGTAGATTTATCATTATAAACATATCAGTTAACAATAATCCAGTAACTATTGCAAGCATTTATGGACCAAACATAGATAACCCTGCTTTTTTCCATAACTTCTTTTCCTCACTTTCATCATTGTCTCACTGCCCTGTGATAATTGGAGGTGATTTCAATACCACAATTGATCCATCTATTGACAAAACATATAATCCCACTAATAAACGTCCCTGGCAGTCCACAGCAGTAATTAACCAGTTCATGTGTGATTTTGGTCTTGGCGATGGTTGGCGATTGCAACATCCCTCTAAAAAACAATATTCTTTTTATTCACCAGTCCACAAATCATATTCTAGAATTGACTTTTTCCTAGTCAGTAATTCAATAATCAAGAATATATTGGAATCACATATACACCCTATCCTCATTAGCGATCATGCACCAGTGTCAATACTTTGGAGACTAGACCATCCCCACAAACGCAGTACAAGATGGAGACTTAACACTTCTCTGTTACAGGACCCAGAATTTGACAGTTTTATAAAAAGGGAGTGGGCATCCTTCCTGAACATTAACAACACTCCAGAAATATCACCCTCTCTCTTATGGGAAACAGGAAAGGCAGTTTTACGTGGAAACATCATCTCCTTCTCCGTCAATAAAAAAAAAAAGGAAAAAGAACAGGAAATTAAGCTTGAAAAGAAAATTCAAGAACTAGAAAACATTAACTCTACCAACCCATCTGAAGAAGTATATAATGACCTCAGAAAACAGAAATCTCAACTGAATGAAATTATGAATAAAAAAACATTTTTTTATTACAAAGACTGAGACATGAGAAGTTTGAACATTCAAACAAATCTGGCAAATATCTCGCAAATCAAATTAATCAAAATCAAGAAAAACAACAATCTCTGTCATCAAAAACTCAGCAAGGAAGCTTACACAATCTCCAGATGAAATAAATGAAGTTTTTCGACAGTTTTATTCAAATCTATATTCACCAGACAATGACAAAAACCCAGAAGACATTAAGTCTTTTTTATCCAGCATTGACTTACCAAATCTCACCAGGGAACAACAAGAATCACTTGAATCACCATTAACAACAGAAGAATTATTTGCTGCTCTCATACTCCTGCGAAACAATAAATCACCTGACCTGACGGCTTCCCTGCAGAGTTTTACAAACATTTCTGGTCAATTCTGTCACCAATATTCAACAAAGTCATCATTGAAGTAAAAAGTAAGTCAAAATTCCCATCCAACATGAACACAGCCACAATTTCCCTCCTGCTGAAACCTAATAAAGAGGCAAGCCTACGATCTAGTTACCGGCCGGTGTCATTGAGCAAGACAGACATGAAAATTATCAGTAAGGCCCTAGGCCATAGATTAGAAAAGGTCATACCATTTAGTATTCACGCAGATCAAACTGGGTTCATAAAAGGAAGACACTCATCTAATAATACACGAGGTTATTTAATTTAATGCAGTATTCATTATCACAGTCAGCAGATACATACATAGTCTCGTTAGATGCAGAGAAAGCCTTTGACAGGGTAAGCTGGGACTTCCTGTTTCCTGACTGGAGAGGTTTGGTTTCGACCATTATTTATTCACTGGATTAGGACTCTCTACACCTCACCTTCAGCCACAGTCATCACTAATGGGCAAACATCACAAAACTTTACATTGCACAGGGGACTAGGCAAGGGTGTCCACTCTCCCTCATTATTTACTATATTTATTGAACCCCTAGCAGCAGCCATTCGCCAGAATAATAACATTATAGGTATCGAGACTCCAACATCTCATCACAAAATCAGTCTATATGCAGATGACATATTGTTGTATCAGAAATCCCACACTAGGTCATTAAAAGAAACAATCAATTTAATCAGATCATTCTCCCATATATCAGACTACTCAATAAACTGGTCTAAATCAAGTATTCTTCCCATTAAAAACAGCGGTTGGGATGTGGCAGCCCACACATCACCTATCCCTATATGCACCAGTCACCTGACATACTTGGGTATTCACATCTCCTCCAGGTTGTCAGAGCTGTTTAGTCTAAATTTTACACCTCTGTTGAAGACAATTACGGATGACCTTGAACGATGGATGAATCTACCAATATCTCTTACAGGCAGAATAGCTACTGTTAAAATGTCAATATTACCAAAAATAAACTACTTATTTTCAATGATTCCAATTCAGCCTTCACTCACTTGGTTTAAATCTCTAGATTCCATCATTTTAAAATACTACTGGAAAAATAAACCAGCAAGGATTAAATTATCCACACTACAGAAACCCAAACATCTCGGAGGCTTAGAAGCCCCACAATTCTTCCACTACTTAGCAAACCAACTGCAGTATATCATAAAATGGATCCACAATAGTCAACAATGCGACACTTGGTTAGACATAGAAAAACATTTTGTAACTAAATAAAAATTTCAGACCTACCATTTTTAAATAAATCAGTTAAACTCCACCCATGTTTTAAAAAATCTAACCATATCAACGGCTCTGACAGCTTGGTGGAAATTCCACAAAATCACGAACACCTCTTTTGCAGTGTCAGAATACACGCCAATCTGGAACAATCCAGACATCAAAATCAACAAAAAATCAATTAACTTCCATGCATGGACCAGGAAGGGAATCACTCATTTTAGGCACATTTTCAAAAATAACACTATGTTGCCATTCTCTGATCTGGTCCAGGAGTTCAGTATTGGGGAAAACCATTTTCTTGAATACCTACAACTTAAATCTGCCATTACATCTAAATTCAATATCACTTGTACAAACTTAAACTTACCCACCTCAACTTTGGACTTGATTAAAATCAACCCTATAAAAAAAAATCTTTGTCCAAAACATATAAAATAATTGCTTACTCAGACAAATCAATATCACTACCATCAATAAAGTGGGAACATGACCTGGCCCTCACCCCCAATGCTGACTTCTGGAACCAAATCTGTGAAAACACCTTTTCTATGAGCACTAACAGTAATACTCAACTAATCCAGTACAAAATAATCCACAGGGTTCACTTTACAGGGCACAGGATGTTTAAAATGGGTTTAGCACAATCTGACACATGCACCCACTGCTCCCAAAACACTCCAGACACTTACCTTCATGCCACCTGGAACTGCACACCTGTTCAGCACTTTTGGGTTGATATTATCACATCTCTCTCAAACATTCTGGGCTGCCCCATCCCTCTGTCCCTCACTGTGCCTGCTAGGGGATTTATCATCATTCAACCATAATATGAAAATTAATAAACCACTTCTCATAGCCCTAACCATCGCTAAGAAAACTATCCTCATGAACTGGAAATCAAAACAAGCGATAAACATTACACACTGGAAAAACCTCCTGGCCGACTACATATCATTGGAAAATCTAACTGAATCAAACATGCAAAGGACAGAAGACCAGGACTCAATTTGGCAACCCTTTCTAGCATACCTATGCTCATAACCAAATATTCCTCTCATGTAAGCTAGTACTGCCCCTCTTGCTCTGTTCTCTTTGTTTGTTTATTTGTTTTTTTTTTCTCTCTCTCTCTTCTCTACCAGTTTAAAAAGTACAGTTTCGTGGGGAACCAAGGAAGGTAAATATACTCTGGTGATGGTGGTCGGAGACATCTTTCCACCTAGGTACCCAGGTTGACCCACTGCCTTGTGGGCCTGGCTGGCCTGGCGGCCTCCTCTGGGGTACTGGGGTGCTCTGTGCCTTCCCTCCTGTTCCCAGACTGCTGGGTCCGTGTTCGGGTCAGCGGGCCTGGGATGGCGCGCCCTCCTCCCACGCTGGTACCTTGGCTGGCCTTGGGGCTTGGGTGCGGTGGGCTCCTCTGTGCTGCGCCGGTGCCTTCCCTTCCTGCTGTCCACCCTGCGGCCCTTCCTCCTCCTTCCCCTCGCCTGCTCTCCCCTCCCCTTGCGGGGTTGGGGGCCCTCGGCCGCCTGGGGTTGGCCGCTGGGGCCTGGCCTGCCTCCGGGGGACTGCAGCACCTTGGATGGATCACTGGGTCTGGGTGGGCGGTTTCAGATCCTGCCTGGGGCAGGAGATAGTGGCGGTGGGTGTCCTCTGTTGTGGTCCTGCCTCCCGGTGGCTCGGGCGGGGGTGGACGCCGGGGACTTGCTGTCTTGGTGCCCTGGGGGGGCCCTGGGGCCCTCCACTGGGGGTCGGCGCCCTGGGGGTGGCCCGCCGGGGTGGGGTCCTTGGTGGGTGCTGGGTCGGTGGTTCTGGTGCTGCAGTCTGCTGGGGGTGGGTGTTCCTGCTGGGCGCGCCTTCTCACTGGAGCTCGCCTGGGTTGTCACCTGTGGATCCCGGGGCCTGCTGTTCAGGGAGCCGCTTGGTGCTGCTTCTGCGCCCCCGCTCTGTTGTGGGTGGTTGGGCCCGGCCCTCACTAGCCCTACCTCTTAATTGCACTTCACCACTCACACATTGCACTTTTGTATATATTTTCACTGTTGGGCACATTCATAACACTTAGGGTTCTGGGGGTCGGGGATGATAGGGGGAGCGACCAGCTCAACCCCTCTGTCTCTTCCGTCCTCCTGTTTTAACTGCACTACATACACTAACTTGGGGGTGGGGGTGGGGGGCTGGAGGGTGGGCGCAATCTGTTTTGGGCTGTGGCCGCCTCTGTTCCTCTTGCCTGCCCCACCTATCCTTTGTTTTTTTAATGCAACACAACATCCACTTTTCTGGGCCAGGCAGGAGAGGAGGGGTTGGTGGACCCCCACTCGACCTGTTTGTCACCAGTTTTAATGCAGCACATCACACTTAGCTGCACTTAATCACGGTGTAGGGATCATGTATCTTGTCTGGGAGCAAATTGCAGAATAACGAGGGGGGGGGTTGGTGATATAGGGTTTGTCACTAGCATAGGCTTGGTGCGGCTGTGGGGGTCGGGCTTCGCTGGCTATGACTTTGCGGGGGGATGGGTGGTGCCGGTGGCTTTCGAGGTGCGGCTGGGCTCCGTGGCTGCAGGTGGGATGGCGGGGTCCTGGGGGCGGGTGGGCCTCGCTGGGGCATGTGTCCCTTGGTGGGCTGTGGTGCGGGGTCCTTCGGCCCGTTGCTCACTGGGGGCCTCGGCGTGGTGGGCTGCCTCGGGGTTGCTGTCCTGTGCGGGTGGCTTTGGGGCCTCTTACCGGCGCTCGGGCAGCAGTCTCCGGCGCTTCTCATGGCCTTGGCTTGTCTGGGGGGCGGGCGGCGACTTCAACCCCACCGCTACACACCCACATCTCGCCCCACCTGACCTAGCTGTGGTTTGTGGCCCCCCCTCTGGGGTGGGGTCTGGTCCCGGGGGTCTGGCTCCTGGGTGAGCTTGGGGCCCTGGCCTGCCAGGGGGGTGGGGGTGGCGGGGTGGCTGGGTGTTGGGGCGGGGGGGGCCTGGGGCCGGGTGGGCGGGTGGTCGGGGGGCGGGTGCTGTCTGCAGGGGCTGCCGCCTGGGCCCTGGGTGCTGTCTTTGGTGCCGGGCGGGGGCGGGTCTGTGCCCCCTTGGGTCCTGGGGCTGTCCCTGGGCCTGGTAGTTTGGGGACTGTGTGGGGTCTCGGTTGCCCTGGTGGCTGGGGCGCCCATGGCCGTGTTTTCCTGGGTTTGGGCAACTACTGGGTATTCGTGACCACCTCACATGCATGCATATACAGATACTCAAGCTCCTGTCGAGACTAACTAAGAGACATGATAGATCCCGGCCAGAATATGCTGAGTCGGGTACTTCTCACATCCTGGGATACATGCCACTCCATCTCTTATTCATGTAGGCTCACACCACCCCTGCTATCAAGACCCCACATTTCTGGTGTCCCTGGCTCCCTTCCCTCATCCACTACCCGAACCAGGGTCTTCATCCCTTTCCTACCCTCCCTCCCAAACCCACTACCCGAACCAGGGTCTTCATCCCCTTCCCACTCCCACCCCCTCCCCACACCCACTACCCGAACCAGGGTCTTCATCCTGCTCCAACCCTCCCTGTCCTAACCCACTACCCGAACCAGGGTCTTTATCCCTTCCCTACCCCCCTCCCCCACCCACTACCCGAACCAGGGTCTTCTTCCCTCTCCTAACCTCCCCTCCACCTCCACTACCCAACCAGGGTCCCCCCCCCCCCACCCCCCCTACTCTACACATGAGCCACCCTCTTCATACACAACACATACTTCCAGTATGGACTTACATCAGCACAGCACTTGAACTACTATCCTAAACTAGCCACAATACCTGTTTGTTCCTCTCCCAGTTGTCTTGTCTTGTCTTGCCTTGTCTTGTCTTGTCCTGTCTTGTCTGTCACTATTTCCCCTTCTTTCACACTGTGGTGGCAGCCCCCTCCCCTCAGCTCCCATCAGGGGTTAAATAAAGTTTTATATGATGGAGGAGCCTACAGGGAGGGCTGGTGATGGTCACTATAGCAGTGAATCATATTCACGTATCTCTCACGGCTAGAAAAAAATTGCATTAGTCTTTCCAACGCTGCCACCAGACACAGTGCTCAGCTGTAAAGATAATGCAGACAAGGGGAAAAAAAAAAAAAAAAAAAAAAAAATGAAATGTGACTACAAAAGTGGATGAATCTGTTCATCTGGTTGTTTAACACGGCTGAAAATGATCATCTATTAATGTTGTTCCCACTCCCGTCCGCTCCCGTTGTTTTATTTTCCCATCCCGTCCCGATCACGAGATTAACTAAAAAATGACGTCCCATCCCGTGAGATTCCCGCGGGACTCACGTGACCCACAGGAATTCCCAAAAATGTCATCGTCTACTAAGAATGCACCACATAAAATGGGTGAGTTCTCCATTAGATACATTTAATTTTTACTTATTCTTATTTTTACATGATGTTTTTGTTTTTTGTGATTCTAAGTATGCAGCAAAGAATGTGCCTGGTATGGCTGCAAGAATAACATTTAATTCAATTTAATGAAAATGTCCTCTGAGTTAAAACAAATGTTGGGTAATTTTAATAAACCACAAGGAAAAAATGTATTGAAATTTCTCATATTTGTATCGAAAAAGTATCAAACCTTGAAAGAAACGTATCAAACCGAACCATGAGTTATATATATATATATATATATATATATATATATATATATATATATATATAAAGTTGCAAGAAAAAGTACATGAACCCTTTGATTACTTAGATTTCTGCTTAAATTGGTCATAAAATATGTTCTGAGCTTCATCTAAGTCACATCACAAGACAAACACAGTCTGCTTAATACCACACAAAAAATTATAAGTTTTTATGTTTTAATTTGACACAATGGGCCCCCAATTTCTTGGCGCAGCGCAGCGGGCGCAAGCCTGGCGCACCCCGCGCTGTGTTAATTTCGTCCGGCGCACCGCCGTGCGCTGCCAATTTGACAATTTGGTAGACCGTCTGTGCAGAGATGGGTGTGACGGCGCACCAGGGGGAGGTGTCGGTAGATTCATGTTGGCGCAGTGACAATTTCGTGCCAAAAACAGTACAGAAAGTGCGCTGAAAGCTCGCCTGCTCCAACCTAGTCTATTCTCGGTGCAAAGCGGAGCGCACCCTCTGCAGCTGTAATTAGGTGACAGGCGCACATGTGCACACACGTCAACGACGCCTCAGAGGCAGGTTTCCAGAGTGTCAGGCACATTTTAATGCAATAAACAATCACAGCAATCACTATTTAATGTAACCGTCTGAACCAGCATATACATTTGTATCTATACTAATTGTCCTGTCACATCTGATGTCGGACTAAAGCCGTTTGTCATAATGGAAACTTAACCTGACGGCAGCTGGAAGTTTGATGCACATCTTACAAGTCAACAATAAACCGCCTTAACATTTGATACTGAGTATATATCTGGCTTCTTTCATTTCATTAAATTCAAAGAAAAGAGGGAGAAAAAAAGACGAAGAAAAAGGAAAGAAAATAAATGTATGTCACTCAGGATTTACCTGTGATTTCCCAGATTTCTCTATTTAAGTCTTTATTTTTAAAGTGATCTAAAAAGATGGAGTACATTATTGCAAGGAGGATGAGGAGGAGACACCGGGAGAGTATACAGTTTATCACTAAAAGCTCTGCTATTTGGCGATGACAAACCAGGAGTGCAGGTGGATCACAAGCATTATAAATGGATAAGCCAGCTGCGGTGTAACTGTCTCTTAATTTTTTACTCCTATAATGACAAAGGAACAGATTACATCTGTCCTGGGAGCTGGCCCACACAGTGACGCACTTCGGGCCTCCGATGTGCGCCCCGATGGCCAGTCTGTTCTCCCAGCTACTGAATGACAGCAGCTCTGACCGTCTCCAGCAGTGGGGATCATTCAGACCAATCAGACGCTGCGCCTTGGCCGCAGTGCATTTAAAAGCGAGGAGAGGCACTCATTTGATTGGTGGAGAAAACACTCGGCTGTGTTAAACTCACTCACATCAATTCTCCTCCTACTCTGACATTTGCGCGAAGAGGCAGAGACGTGGGCATGGACGCGCTCCTCTACGCCTTGAGTGTGCCTCTCTTGGCACTGCAGGAAACTCGCAAAGTGCGCCGGTCAAACCCTGTCCGCACGGCGAAGGCCGGCGCAGGGCAGCCTGCGCTTGCGCCTGAGGTAATTGAGGTGATTTCGCCTCGACACTGACAGCCTGGTGGAAATTCCACTAAATAACAAACTCTCACCTTACACCTTCCAATTTGACTCCAATCTGGCATAACCCTGATTTTCTAGGTAACAAAAAACCACTTCACCTGCATGCATGGGCTGAAAAGGTCTCACAAATCTTAAACATATTTTTCACAATATCATTCCACCACCTGGTCCAAGAGTTTGGCATCGGAAACAATAGCTTTTATAATATTTACAAGTCAAATCATCCATCCAGTCTAAGATAAATATAAGTTTCACCAATCTGTCTCTTCCCCCATCAACCGAGGAACTCATTAACAAACTTTCTTCAAAAAAGCTTCTTTCCAAGATATACAAAATAATACTACTACAGACTGACAAATCCATTACATTACCTTCCAGTAAATGGGAAGAAGATCTCTCCATTGCTCCTGATGCAGATTTCTGGGCTATAATCTTAGAAAACATTTATTTTATGACCAAAAACGCAATTCTCCAGCTCATACAGTATCAAATCATTCACAGAACCCACTATACTGCACAAAAGCTGCTTAAAATGGGTTTTAGGACAGAACTATGTTCATATTGCACACAGAACTGTCCTGATACCTACACTCACGCCACCTGGCAATGCGCACCTGTTAGACAGTTCTGGATAAAAGTCACAGAGTCCCTATCTCTCATTCTGGGAAGCCACATCCCACTATCTCCCTCACTCTGCTTACTTGGTGATGTGTCTTCACTTAACTTCCACACAAGCAAAATTAACTCCTTCTTGTGGCCCCCCAACCACTGCCAAGAAAACGATCCTCTTAAACTGGAAATCAAGGAACTCACTAAATTTAGCCCAGTGGAAAAATCTCCTTTCTGAGTATGTCTCCCTGGAAAACCTGGCATCCCCTCTAAACCACACTGCAGAACATCAAGACCACAAGTCACATTTTCTTGATTTTTTGCACACCTAAACCCCCAAGTATTTAAATCCCACTTCTATTTCTATTTCTTTTTTTCTGCCTGCCAATACCCTTCATACGTGCTAATACACACGCACACACACCCACAATACAGAAGCTAGCACTGCCGTTCTTCTCTGTTTTTCTCTTTTCTACCATTTGAAATAGCACAGATCCCTGGGACCCCAAGATGATAAGTACACTCTGATGATGGTAGTAGGGGAAAACTTTCCATCTAGTTACCCTGTTCTGACCCACTGCCCAGTGGGATGCTGGGGTACCTGTGGCTCTCCAACGGCGCCCTGGAGTTCTGGGTCTATGTGTGGTCAACGGGATCTGGGGGCGGTGCTGGCTTCTTCCCACGGTGGTGCCTTGGTCGGCCCTGGGGCTTGGGGTGGGAGGCTCCTCCGTGGAGACTCATGCCTCTCCCTTCTTGCTGTCTGCCCTGTGGCCCCTCCCCTCCTCCTTCCCACTGCCCTCCCCCTCCTGCCACCTGGGGTTCTGCCGCTGGGGCCTGGCTCCCCTCCGGGGAGGGGGCTCTGTCACTGCAGCACAGGGGCCCACCCACCAGCTAACAAGCATGGCGTGGGCACCAAGACCTGGTTGGGGTGGCGCTTGGAGCCATCACAAGGCAGGAGTTTCCAGTGGGGAGAGTCACTTGGTGCTGGTCCTGCCTCCCCCAGTGGGGCGGGGCCTGGGGTGTGCGGGGGGGGGACTCGCTGACTCAGTACCCTGGGGGGATTCTGGTCTTCCCGTGGGGGGGCGGCGTCTTGTGGATGGTCCGCCTGAGTCTGGTCTGGTCTGGCCTGGTTGCTGGGTCGGTGGTTCTGGTGCGGCAGTCTGCAAGGGGGACATGCTCTTGTCGGGTGTGCCTGGTCACTGGGCCCCATCTGGGTCGTCACCTGTGGGCCCTGTGGCCTGCTGTTTTGGGGGCCACTTTGCGCTGCTCCCTGCTCCCACTTGTCGTGGCTTGTTGGAGCCAGCCCTCACTGGCCTAGCCTCTCAATTCGCACTTCACTACTCACACATTGCACTTGTATGTATTTGCACTCTTGGGCACACACACAACACTTAGGGCTCTTGGAGTCAGGGGTGGTAGAGGGGCGACTAGCCCTCTCTGCTTCTCTCGGCCTCCAATTTTAACTGCAATACATACACCAACTTGGAGGGGAGGCGGGACTGGGGTGCTGGGTGGGGAAGGGGGGGTCCAATCTGTTTTAGGTTGTGACTCCTCCCTGCTTGCCTCCTGCCTGCCTCACCTACCTTCTGTTTTTAATGCAACACAACATCCACTTGCCTGTCGGGCCCTGCTGGATCATGCACTCCTCTGTGGCCTGTGGTGCTGGATCCATCCTCACTGGGGACCTCGGCATGAGTGGCTGCCTGTGGGTCGCTGCTCTGTGCAGGTGGATCAGGGGCCTCCCTTGGTACTTGGGCTGCAGTCTCGGGCACTCGCCTCGGCCTTAGCTCTCCTGGGGGGCAGGGCCTTACCGTGATCTCACCACTGCACCCCCACTGTCCCCCCCACCTGGCCTTGCTGCGGCTGCTGCCTATGCCCTCTTCCTGGGGGAGCCTGGCCCTGGGGTATTGGCTCCCAGGGGGCTGGGGGTCTCTGGCCTGCCGCAGGGTGGTGGTGGGGGGGATGGGTGTTAGGGGTGGGGGAGGCTTGGGGTCAGGTGGACGGGTGGTGGGTGGGGGTGTGTGATGTTTGCATGGGGGCTACTGCCCCGGTTGCCCTGGTGTTTTCCTTGATACCCTCGGTGGGTTGGGTTGGGCCCCCCTTTGGTCCTGGGGCTGTATCTGGATCCTGTGGCTTTGGGGGCCGTGTGGTGGGAGCCCTTGGCCGCAGTCTCCCTGGGTATGGGCGGCTACTTTGGTATTCGTTGACCACCTGACACGCACGTGTGTATAGACACTCAAGCTCCTGTTGAGACTTACTGTATAGAAGCAATTGGTCCCGTCAGAACATGCTGAGTTGGGCACTCCTACACATCTTCTCACATCCCATGACTCCTCCATATCACCCCTATGGGTCCACACCCTTTTATTAAGACCCCACATCTCTGGTGTCCCTGGTTTCTTACAGCCCTTACTTCCAGTATGAACTTAGATCAGCACAGCACTTATTCTACTATCTTAAACTAACTACAATACCTGTTTGTCCTTCTCCCAGATGTCTTGTCTTGTCCTGTCTGTCACTGTTTCCCCTTCTTTCACACTGTGGTGTGGCACGGCCCTCCCCTTCAGCTCTCATCAGGGGTTTAAATAAAGTTTGATTTGATGGAGTAGCCTACAGGGAGGGCTGGTGAAGGTCACTATAGCAGTAAATCATATTCACATATCTCTCACTGCTAGGAAAAAAGCATTGGGTTTCCAACGCTGCCACCTGACACAGTGCTCGGCTGTAAAGATAATGCAGACAAGGGGATAAAGGAAGAAAATTAAAAAAGATAGGACTTGTTGACTTGCATGAAGCTGGAAAGGGTTACAAAAGTATCTCTAAAAGCCCTGATGTCCATGTGTCCACGGTAAGACAGACTGTCTACAAATGGAGAAAGTTCAGCACTGCTGCTGCTCTGCCAAGGTGTGGTGGTCCTGTAAAGATGACTGTGAGAGCACAGCACAGAATGCTCAATGAGGTGAAGAAGAATCCTAGAGTGTCAGCTGAAGACTTACAGAAATCCCTGGCACATGCCAACATTATTGTTGACAAATCTACAATACGTATCACATCACACAAGAATGGAGTTTGTGGGAGAACACCACCAAGGAAGCCATTGATGTCCAAAAACAAAATATATTGCTGCACATTTGAAGTTTGCAAAAGAGTACCTGGATATTCCACAGCACTACTTGTGGTAGAAAATCAATATATTGCTCCGTAAATAAAGCTGTCCTGCCTCTAAAATGAAAGAAATGAAATGAAAATCTGAAGTTTTTTCCTTTGATTTGTTGTCCCTCCAGAGACATTTATGCTGATCTAAGCCTGTAAAGTCTTTTTCAAAAACACTGAAATGTTGACAGGTTTGGATAAAAGAAACAAAAACAAATCTTCACTTCAACTCTCCACCGTTTGAGTAACCTCCTCTGGTTCAGGTCTTACCGTAGTTTGTCTTGATGTCCTTTCTGTCCAGTTTGGTGATCACATCCTCCATCACACCAGAGAGCTGAAACACACACTCGTACTTCCCCCAGTCATCAGAGGGGAGCTCCAGGTCAACACTCATCTGGAAGGATCCGTCGTGGTTTGGGAGGATCTCTCCGTGCTCCACGTTGTCCTGAAGCTCCTCTCCATCTTTCCTCCAGAACACTGCAGCATGTTTGGGGTAGAAACCTGTGGCGTGGCAGGTGATCCTGGAGGAGGGGGTCTTCTGGAGAAGGGACACTGTGGGGAGGTCTGCAGCACAAAAACAAAGACTGTTTATAGTTTATCATTATTTACTGTTGTTTACCATCACTGCTCCTGTTTGATGTCATGTTTGTGAATGTCTCACAAACGAAGGGGCCATATGAAGACTGTAAGGCTGGGCAAAATAACAGGATTTAAAGATTAACTTCAGCAGTCCCAGATCACAGCACTGCCCCCACAGGCTTGGACAGTAGGCACTAGGCATGATGGGTGCATCTCTTCACCTGCCTCTCTTCTTACCCTGATCCTCCCATCACTCTGGAACAGGGTTAATCTGGACTCATCAGATCACATGACCTCCTTCCAGTCCTCCACAGTCCAATCTTTATGCTCCCGAGCAAACTGAAGCCTTTTTTCTGCTTAGCCTTACTGATTAGTGGTTTTCTTAAAGGTATAATAAGTGATATTTCACACATTTTCCTATCAGATTCACAGTAGACGGCGTCATAATATCTCTCTCAGTCCATGCTCCACACAGTGAAAGCTAAGCCCTCCCCCCTCTGCCTGTGTTGATATCAGCTCTATGTAAACATTATCCGGTCCGGATTGGGGCGTAAACCTCCCCTCTAGCGCCCCCTACCTGTGGGTATAAAACACCAGAGGAGCTGACCAATCACAGAGGAGAGGCGGCGCCATGGCACGCGAAGCCTCCTTGTTTATCAGACTGATCGGCAATAATCCTCTGTTACACAGGGGCACAAATAAATACAACTGAAAATATCAAACAGACATGAAATAACTCAAAGACAATAAAGACTGAGCAGAGTTTATCACAACGGAGAGTACTGCATGAGGAGGAGGCTCAAACAGGCTGGAGCTGGACCTGCGTCTGGACAGGTAAGTGTCTTTATATGTTTCTGCATAACGTGAACGTGTTTGTGACATGTCACAGACAGAGGCATGGATAATAACAGACTAGGCTTTGTGTTGTGTAGTTAATGTTGTTCCCTTTTTACCTTTGTCATTTCTCCGAGTCTTTTGGGCCGACGTGAAAGCTAATATGTGCTAACGTTAGCCTGCGGCTAAACGAAGCAGCAGCATGCTAACGCGGCTAACATAAATGAACATAAACACACGTTCACCCTTTCGACTGTTCTGTACTGACTGAATCCAGATCATTTTAGGTCATTTGTCTCACTGGGACACTGTTTAAAGTTTAGATGTCCGTCAAATAAAGGTAGCAGGCCACAGAAGCAGCACAGCTTGGGGCTGTTATCTAATGAACTTGCATATGAACATAGTGTTTAAGTGATTTATAAAGTAACTTTACCACTGCAGACACAGTCTGAAGTAAGAATGATTTTCTCTGTGGTATATTGGTACAGAAGCTGTGTTATGTCTCTGTGATGACCTTATTTACTAAAATACATCAGTGAATCAGCCATCTACTATAATATCTAAATATCTTACTTTTAAAAATAATTATCATATAATGAGAAAGCTTCAACCACTGGCACCCACCACACTCAGTCCTGCTGCACAGATGAAGAATTTTATCCTGATGTGTTGAACTTAGAATTAGGTCTTGGCATGTTTTTTTGTATATGTCTAATTATACTGCAATCATTTTCTTGCAGGTAGTATGACACCAAAAGAATAACATTTTCTGTCCATGTTCACAGGTCCAACACTGCCAGAATTACAACAGTGGAAGAGCTGATGTCCAAGCCCTCTGTCCTCTTTATTAGACACGACTACTCAGTTTTTACCTGGAAGTTCAGCGACTGTGAAGAGGAAGGCCAGAAGAGACTGCTACATGCTGTGCTGACAGTGACTCCTAAACACCAGAGTGCTCTTTGTTACACTGACAGAGTTCATTCAGCCATCTGTAAAGCACGTGTTTAATCACTTCATACATTTCTCACACAAAATGTTTGTTTGCATTACCAGTGCTGTTCAGCATCACCTTTTGCTATCTTTCAGTCATGTTTAGTTGCATGCTGTCTCAGGGCTGATTATCAAAATAAAAATAAGTGAAAATTACATTTCAATGAATTGTGTATTTTATGAGACATCCAAAAATCACTTTGAAATACTGTGGTTTATTTGTAATTTGGGTAAACTGCAGATAGCTGTATTTGGCTGGATTTCCCATTGTTATGCCTTTAGTCCAGAGACAGACACTCACTTATCAGTTCAGTATTTTTCTCAACATTATTCTGTTGAACCACTTCAGTTAGCTTTTTCCAAATGATTCTGACTTTTCATATTAGTTATTTGTTATTAATATCCTGCACACAAAGTGCCTTACTGCCATGGCTTTATGACACAATAAATACATATCTGTAGATCTACTTTCTAGTGTTTCAAAATGCCAGCAAGCTTAAAATTGTACTTTCTGTACTTCAAGCATGTGTACTAGAATAAGAAAGTTGAAGCCAAAAGTAATTATTAAAGTATATATGTGCATTAATACAGGTTTAACTTACTTTTCTTGACAAAGTGTACAACTTTCCACTCTTTGTGAGCAAAAACATCCTTGTACTAAAAACACAAGGTGTGGAGAGACACAAGAGGCAAAATAGTTTCATAATGAAAAAGGAGCAAGTGGCTAAACAAAACATGGAAATCATTGGTCAGCAATAAAAAATCAGTATATTTCCTCAAATTATATTTATTAAAAAAAAAACACAGCCTGTATGATGATAACTTTCTCAGATGTTTCATAGACAGACAATAAAAATACATTCTCTAATAAAACACTGTGGAATGAAGTAAAAGGTAATTTTAGCCAGTAGTCAAACTGTGAAAAACTTCTTAGCACTTGTTTTGTAATTCCTAAAAACATTATTTTACTGAGCAGCCCTCTGTTCATAATTCTCTGCTGCTGCATCAGACTCCAGGCCGGGCTGTGGGTTCAGAGCAGCTGCTGATGGCTCTCACGTCTTCAGTCAGCTTATGTAGCAGCACCTGAAAAACATGAACACAACACATGCTGTCTGATGGTTTGGTGAAGTATATTTATGGATATGAAATAAAAAAATTACTACATTAACTCAGGTTCATGTGATTGAGTAGCTCCTTTGTGTAAATGTGTTATTTGGACTGAGCAGTCATATATACATGAAGTAAATACAGCTTGGTAACAACAAATATTTACTCTTTTAAGGGAAGTAGAGATTGCATAGTAAAAAAAATTGTGGTTTAGAAAAGGTTGACATCTTTCTGCTGTAATTTCATAGGTAACAGAAAACGTCACTTTTTGTTACATGATGTTATGTGTATGGGACATTATATATTCCAGCCTATAAATATGAAATACTTTAATTTAGATCTATAGCTACAGTTTTATCATACTTACTATATACATACATACTTACTTACATACAGTATGAAGTGTGATGTCCCCATAACACACTGATTACCTGTCTGTACTGAGGGTCTGCTCTGGCCCCCCCTTCCCGGCTTCATCCGCTGGTCACAGCCGCTCTCTGAGGGCCTGACGTGAGCCAGGAAAGATAAGAGAGCAGGCGGATTAATAATGAAGTTTGAAGACTGTAGAGATCTCTAACTTTACATCATTACAGACCTCAGACATGCTGTTGTTATTTACTTTGTCAGCTGACTTTAGCATTAGAGCCAAAAAGGAGGTGGACGTAGATCTGCTGACTCAGTGGGTCACAAACAAGCATATTTACTCTAAACAAACATTACTGAGACTAATCTTTACAGTCATATCACAGAGAAAACAACACTGATAGCAGCTATTAGCTCTTAGCAGCTATTAGCGATTAGCGGCTATTAGCGATTGGCAGCTATTAGCTCTTAGCAGCTAGTTAGCTCGTCCGTCTGTGTGTACCGTCGCTCGGCGGACTCTGCAGCCTTCAGCCTCGGCGTTAATTTAGGCAGATCTCGGTAAAGACTGCAGCTCTGTCTGCTCTCTGCTCTGCATCACCACCAGGGTTATAGCTTACTGAAGTGTGGGCTAACTAGCTGTAGCTGTTCGAGCAAAGTTGTGAATCAACAACAAAGAGGACAAATGTCGCTCGTGACAAAAAGATAACCTTTTATCAGAGACACAACAGTCAGAGGATTTATCAGGACGTGCTCTGTAAACTTACCTCTCTGTTAGACATGTTCATGAACAGCACCATCCTTAGGTCAGTCATGTTTCTTCTTCTTGTTGACGTTCTGCGGGACATTTGAGGGGAGGAGGCAGTGGTGCGGAGGAGGTGTGGCTAACAGCCTCTCATTATTCACTGAACAGCCCCTTTGTTTTGATTTTCGCTCAGACGCTCTAGCGCGACACCTACAGGCCAAAAAGTCGCATAATATCCCTTTAAGGCTACACAGCTGTTCAGTCCCAATCTCTTGAGTTCCCTTCACATTGTGTGTGTGGAAATGCTAATACTTTCACTATTAAACACACCCCTGAGTTCTACTCTTGTTTTTCTTTGATTTGATTTGGCCAAATGTTTAAGTGATTCACCGATCACCATCATTCAGGATTTTATTCTGACCACATTTCTTCCTTGAAGACGATGGTTCCCCACTATCCTTCAGTTTTTAATAATGTGTTGGACAGTTCTTAACCCAGTTTTAGTAGTTTCTTCAATCTCCTTAGATGTTTTCTCTGCTTGATGCCAATGATTTGACCCTTCTTAAACAGACAAACATCTTTTCCACGACCACAGGATGTGTCTTTGACATGGTTGTTGAAGAAATGAGAAGCTGCTCATGTCATCAGCTGGAGTTAAAGAACTTGATTCAGCTGAAAGATAATCACCCATGCAGCTATTAAATCCAGGTGGTGACTTTTTTTTGGCCAGGCACATATTGTAACGTCAGAGCGTCAAAAACAAAGACAAATGAACATGGTCAAAATTAGGGATGTAACGGTTACCGGTAAAACGGTAAACCGCGGTAAAATTTCCCACGGTAATCATTACCGCGTCCTATAAAAATTACCGTTTTACCATGTTTGATAACCACAATGAGTCAGAAACGCACGGTGATGCTGCTCTTTGCCTAGAAATGCCTGAACTATGAGTCTCTTCCTGGATGAAACGGCCTCATGGGATGCGCGCATTCCCCGTTAACAGTGCATGGCTTCAGCTGAAGTTACAGACAGCGGTCAGTTCCCTCTGGAAACTGACTCTTAAGTCTGGTTAAATTTTGGATTTTACAAGGATGCCAAGGGAAACTGTTAGAAGACAGTCACCCTGTCTAAACACGAAGCTGCTGCTAAAGGAAAAGACGTCTTCGGTTAAAACTGCCGTAACTCCTCGAGTAAATGAACTGACGGAGCCGTGGAGGTCGAGCGAGAGAGAGAGCGAGAGAGGGCGAAAGAGAGATAGAGCAGGAGAAAAGATTCAATGAGCCATACGCGAGTGAATTACAGGAGGTTTGTGAGTATTCTCTGTCTAAATAATGTCTAGATGTTGTAAATAACAGCATTATGATCATTCTGGAGAGTATTCTTGCCGTTCTTTTGCCGTGTTTTCGCCGTATTTTGAAATTGATCGTCTTTTTCCGTCAAAGTTTGTGCTTTATGGATTTAACCGATCGTACCTTTGAAAAAAAATATCAAGGAGATCTGCCAGGGAGAGGAGAAGGAGACTAGAGGAGAGTCATGAAGGGGGCTAACAGGGACTATCGTCAGTAAAAAAAAAGGCCATGACATGGCCTAATATGACGAGCTGTAACATGGACACTAATGCTGCAGGCAAACTAAAATCTGTGAGTGCATGTAAAATAGGTTAAATGTTGTTAATTTCCAATTGTTTATAAAGAGAATCCTGTTTAAAGTTAAAATCTGAGCAACCAGGTCATGATTTTTAGAACGAGACACTGTTTTAAGTGTTTATTAATAATGTCAAATACTTGCTAGAATTGTTTTCATTTATTGCTCATGAAAGAAGGGTAAAAAATGTACTCAAAGGGCATTTCTTGACTCATTAATTGACAAGACTAAAAAGAACTATTAAACTTCTAATATTAAAGGGGTTAATGATTTCAATTTTGTGTTAAAGTACATTTTAAACATTTTGAGCACACCGCAAAAATACCGTGATAATATTGATAACCGTGGTAATTTTGGTCACAATAACCGTGATACAAAATTTTAATTTCGTTACATCCCTAGTCAAAATAAAAGGTCTCGTAATCTTACCTTTTCTCATCAGAAAGCTCTTTCCATACCCCACAAACTTCTTCAGCCACTCAGAACAATTTTTGGTGATATAGAATTTAACATACTCCAGACGAGCTTTGTCTTTGTTCCACTTTTCTTTGGTGATGACTCCCTGCTGTTGAGGAGTGACATATGTGAAGGTCTCCATGTCCAGGAACAAGAAGTCCTCTCCATTATAACCATATTGCCAATAACCACTGTTGACCTCATCAGTCTCATCGTCCCACTCACAACCGACCATAAACTGGAAAACGTGAACACCTGAAACAGAGAGAGAGAAAATCACAGCTCAGTCTCACACCATCAGCTGATTCCACATCTTTAACACAGAGACACACTGATCCACACACAAACACAAACATCTACCTCACACCTCCTGCTGTGATTGGCTGGATGGACCATGCTTACAGTCAATCAGCATGAGGACCAAGAGGACAGTTCAGATGAGAGAGAGCAGGGATGCACGTTATTGGAATGCTTCAGACAGGCTGATTTTTACAGGCTGATTTTAGACAACAGCTCTTTCTACAAACCTTTTAACTGTGAAAAGCAGCAAGTCTGTCCTGAACTACAGCTGTCCTATTAGAGCCCCAACGGCCCACCACACCGAACACGATTTGGGTGGTGGCCACCACGTGGAACAGCATAGGGTGAGAGCAGAGCGAGTGCAGAGCAGGGCGGCAGATGCTAAGCGACAGAGCAGGAAGTGTACTCCTTGGCGCACATGGTTCGACGAGTAGTCCATGATGCCTGCATGACGCAGCAAAAAATTTTGAGCTGTAATCCTCCTGAAGAGGAGGACATGAGCAGCAGCAGCAGGGAGGAGAAGGATGTGGGTCCACCCAGTCCTGATGGCAAGGCAAGAATTGGGGGAGTACTGCTAATCAGGGAGCTGCATTTTCACACAGACCACGTCTACATGTACTTCAGGCTGACCAAGGAGCAGTTTGAGAGCCTGTTCTCCTGAGTTGGTCCAAGTCTGGTGAGAATGCAGACAAACTACAGTTAGCCCTATCATGCCTGATGTATCAGCCTGTCCTCAATGGTTGGACTGTGTGGCCCTGTTCAGCTCTGTATCAATGGCCACTTTTTTTTTCTGAACTGGCCTCTCCTATGGATGCACTTTGATGTTGTCACAGCGCTGCACCCAAATTGCAAAATGTTTCAATTCGAACACAGCGTGGCGCCGCCACCTTGTCACAAGGCACCACGATAGCACATACACAATATATGGACTTGCCCCAGACTGCCTACACTTGCCGTGTTTGGTGCGTAGGGGCCTTTACTCTGACTGTTATGTCCATTCACTTTAAAAACACTTCAAACAAGGGGAGTGATAAGTCTGCATTATTAACAGTAGGTGTTAGGGCTGAATGAAATGAACAAGATTTCATATTTCGATATTCATTCCAGATATCTCGATAGACACGATGTGACTACTAGGGCTTCCACAAATGTCCATTTTTGCGATTAGTTGACTAGTCACATCTGCATGAACTGCAGCTGGTGGCCCAAATTGTTTATAATAAGCAAAACTGGCAACTATGGTTCCTGCGTAGTTGTACATGTGCCACATGCGTGAGTGTGTTGGGGATGTGCTGGGTTGATTCCTGCGGTCATGATAACCAGGAAACGGGGTGAGGAAAGGACAAACTACCAACCACACTCATGTCTGCTATGTAGTAGCAGCTGGGTGATAATCATGTGGGATCCACACAAGCAGAAGAGCAAGCTCAAAGTCACTTTTAATGAGCCGACTTGGCAACACAACAACTGTTGTCTTATGCTGCGTCCACACCGCAAGCCACCCAGGTACCAAAATCGCATCATCCACTGACATATCATACGATCATATCATATATCATATAATAGGATGTATAAGCAGACATTATTCCAGCTGTATCCTTTTCACTCACTTATCAACCACAAAACACTGCAGCTGATGATGCAGCAGCATCATCTGTGAGTTCTCTGCGGTCCGTCGATGTGGAACTAATGTCCTCACTGACTAATGTTTCCCACACGGACATAAATTGTTTCTCTGTAGACCGGATAAAAAAACTGTCTGTCACGGGCACCACTGATTGGCTGTTACCGCACAGCCACACTCGACATCGTCTGAAAAGATCAACTTTTTTTTACTTTGACATCGGGCGACAAGCTATGTGGTAGAGTGAAAATCAGCTAGTCAGTAAGCTTATCAAGGCATCTGTCCCTCTTCTTTAGGAAATGAATCAGCCATGATATGCTTCATTTTCAGATGCTCATGTATCCCTGGCATACTGTCATGGAAAGCAAGTTTTGCCTCTCAGATTTTGCACATTCTTGGAACCATAACAATGAATTTTTTGTGACTTTTTTCCTGACCGATGCCACCTCTTTCATTCTCAAAACTGACAAATTGGACCTTCTTGTGCCAGGGGATCAATTTATTCGTGACTGTTCTAGGAAGATTATTACAGAAACCTGGCTACACTCGCTTGTCCCCAACACATCAGCTAAGCTAACTAGCTAGCAAGCTAACTATGCTAGTGTTAGCATAGCTCCTTCAGAGCTCAATGTCATCAGCAAACACATTCAGGGGAAACATCTTTGTAGCTGGGGACATTAATCAGTCAATTTAAAGAAGTTTGTGCAATATGTGAGGTGGCTTACAAAATATTTTAATTTCCTCACACGTTTCCTCATGTGTGCAATAAAAAAGTGTTTGTACCTGAACTAAAATCTACTGATGCACTAATGTGGACTTTGGGACTGAAAAGCAGATGTGACAAAGAGTTAATAAATAATCTATATTTTTACATTTTAAAGGGACTGTGAGGAGAATCTGTTTCCGGTGACACAAAGACTCTGCTACCCATGAGCACGCGCGGTGACTGTCGTAATGCTGTGTTCCAGTAACCTCGGAACTGGGAGTGACATCATCTCTGACTTATCAGCGTTCCAGTTGAAGTCAGAAAAAAAAACATGCCGATCTACCAGGCTATTGTTAGCTGTTGTTAGCACGCCCTGCGTTGTTGTTCACAAATATCACATGAAGAATGTGATTATCACTATGGCAGCATTTTTGTAAATATAAGTCTAACAATATTATGTATACATCTGATCTAGAGCGACACACCCCAGTCAGAAGTGCAAATAAATGGATTATTACAGGAGCTAAATAACTGTTCACACTGGGGGCATCCATCCTCAATTGCCAACTCAGGGTTGGCGAGGTTTCAGTAGGAAATTTAGACTTCGGGGGACGTTCCAGATGTAGTTTCCTACTCAGAACCCAGTAATTCCAACTCACGACTACAACTAGAATGCACCATTGCCAAAGCATGTGTTTCCTGATGCTAATAAAAGTGCTACTCAGACATTCCTTAGAGCTCTGCATTGCTTTACAACTTCTTTTTCAACAACTTACAGGATGCAAAGCGGCGAGGTAATGTATCTCTTTGTAGTTACGTGGGTAGTTTTTGATGTGTGACAACAAGCAATTTTTTGAACACTTGGGAGTTTTGTAGCCGGCAATATATCACTACTTACAGCCCGGTGCTCTAACATGTAATATAAATAATAAAATAATATAAATTTGCTCTAGTTTTAATCGTCTTGTTCCTGAAGTTCAGTATCCGGGCCAGTCCAGCCCTGTCCGACCCGACCGGAAGGCTAAGGAATAGTATTTATAGATAACCTATTTTGATGCTATAAAACTCATCAATAAGGGCGTATTTTGATCAGGCATATATCTAAAAGTGAGACTTTTTTGTAATTATTTATAAACTCCTCACAGTCCCTTTAAAAAGGTAATTTTTTGCAGGTATCTACTGCAGTTTTGCACACTCTTTATTTTGTACTAGAAAGTTGCAGGAAAGAAAAATAAAAGATGCCGAAGACAGGAATGTTACCTTAGTGTTTTATTGCTTTCCTCTCACAGTTACCTTTTTACAACTTAAAAGTTGCTCTACCTTTACTATAACTTACTTCTACTTTTCATCAAAAAAGAAAGACAAGAAATAGAGTGACTCTTTCTGTAAGGTTATATAATTCATGTCTCAGAAGTTCAATGCTTTTTGCATGTTTTATAGTTTAAATTTCCTCCAGGTTAAACAAATACTGAAGGACTAAATATCATAAAACCACAACAAATTCTGCCTGTATTTCATATATTCTTTTTTTTTTTTTTGGAACCATTTTTTATTGTTAAATTCATTTTATATGTATATTTATTTTAAATTAACCGGCCGATGAATTGGTAAACATTACTTTTTCTGCCATAAAAATAAACAAACTTTAAACGTAATTAAAAAAAAAAACAAGATATGATCCAGAGGAAAAATAAAACAACAAAAACAATGGAAACAAAATAAATATGAAAGTTCAAAAATATTCACACCATTGCACATGGGTAAATAACAGCATCATTTGAATAGTTGTTACTGGTTTAGTGCTCACTGCAGAGAGTTATAATTATAACTTAAGGGCCTGTTTATCCATTTCAGTTTCTACTGTTTGAGTTGTACATTTCTAAGATATCAGCTGCAGAGACATCTTTGTTTTGTGTTTTGGTATAACTGTACTTATTCAAGTCCTGTGATGCTCAAAGAACCAAAAATACATTTGAAAAATTAAACCAGTGTCTCATTACAACAATCAGGACCTGGTTGTTCAAAATAATCTGCGGACCTTGTTGTGAGCACTTTCATGCATGAACTACTTTTTACCAAAACAGAAACATGTGTTTGGGTTTTGGGATCTAGTTCTTGCTCAAAATATTCAAAAAAGAAAACTAGTTTTCAATGTAAGACACCTGGCTTTTTTCTTTTTTTGTATGTTACTTATGATTTTCAATAAAGGTGAAGTGATTTAATGTGAAAAACTGCAGTAAACAAAATGTACCCGTTATCCGACTGATTGATTAATGACCAGAATACTGGATAGAGGGCTTGATTACAAAAAGAATCGATAGTTGCAGTCCTAATAATTTTATTTGCAGAGTAGAAGAGAAAAACAAACAAACCTCCAGTCTTGTTGAAGCGCTCTTTTAAGTTTCCAATTTCGGCTTTGAACTTCTGCTGGTGATACAAAGCTTTTTCAGCCTCCTTCTCCCAAAAATGAGGAAACTCTCCTGTGGCTTTGCCCATCCAGTCCTGTCTGGGCACCATTGTCCGGGTTTTACTGTTATAATGATCAATCTGAACATCATCAACCATTCCAAAAGTCACAAAGTCTGGAAGGTTTGGGACTTCAGAAGACGCAGTGTAGAAATACTTGTGAGAGTGAAGCACTGTGGGAACAAAAATATTTTCATTATTTCAGTTTTATTTCACATCTCCACAATTCTGCAGTATAATATAGTAATAACGGGTCAGTGTGTTTTCAGAGTGCTCCTGAACACACTCAGACCAGTTAATACCAGAACTTATGGAATTTTGCAAATTTATGGCCACCCGAATCACAGAATAAAGCTATTCAGTGGTTATGATGTATAGACTTTTACCTCGAAAATCTCCATCATTCTACAGTAAAAACGCTGGATAATGGGTCACTGTTTTCAGAGTGTTCCTGAACACAATCAGGCCAGCTAATATCAGAACTTATGGGACATCACAATTTTATTGCCTCTAATTTCAATGTGCTTTAATTTTGCAAATCTACATCAGAACTTCCTGTAATATCATGAGTGACCCTTTGGGGTTGAGTGTGGACAATCCAAAGTGAAATGACTTTGTGGAAACAGGCAGTTTTTAAAATATCTATCTAAGTATATATATATATATATATATATATATATATGGGAAATAGGGAAATACGATCAAATTACTCTCATTTCAGTGGGCTTTAATTTTGAAAATCAACATCAGATCTTCCTGTAATTGTAAGAGTGACTATTATTTTTTTTCAGCAATTCCCCACCAGACATCCCGCCTCCCATGTTTATATTCAAGTTGGATGAATGATACACACAGCAGAATCGTTCATCAATCATTTAAAACACAGACCTGTTGATATCGTGAGATCGTGCAGACAGCTTTTATTTTGTAATGTGTTCATTACCGTAATACCACGTGTATACTGGCACCGCCAAATTGGGTGGCGGTTCGGGTGAAACAGGATTTCGAGGTGGAGGCTAGCTTGACGCAGTGCCGGCATTAGTGTTCTGGCTGAGCTGTTGACTCTGAAGACCCCACGCTGTTTCGTGACTTTTTCCCCACGATTGTTTTAATTACACAGAGCTTGGCCCCATGATCATGAACATAACTTCAGTGTCCGCAGAGTTTTTCTGAAAAACAGACTGAACTGCGACGCACATTCAGGATCACACCACACCTCACACAAACCCACTACAAGACCTGAGCTACCGTTTAAATACATGACTATTCATATTTATACTTTTTTGGACTTTAAAATCATTAAAGGGTTGTTTCGTTTGGTGTGAAGACTGAATTAAAAATACAACCTCTGATACTTCAGTCAGAAGGACGAGCAACATTTCTGTCCTCTCAGTAAATGGACTTAAATCAATGTTCGCTCACCAGCCGTCGAGTCCTGGAGGAAAAATCCAACAATAGTCAAAAACACCACAGTCTTCATTTAGACCTTCATCTTTGAGCTAACTTTCAGTCTTTCTGTTCCTGTCTGAACTGATCCAGCCTCTGTGTGTTTGTGTTCACCGCTGAAAAGAAGAGAGGAAGGAAAAGGGCTCAACCGTCTCAGCCAATAGGAATTTAAGTTGAGCGGTAACTAGGTAAATCTGAGCGGAATAGGTTATAAGTGAAAGTGAAAGGAGGCACACATGACTTGATTTGTTTTCCTCTGCTCATACTGGCATTTAACAGTCCAATAAACATACTCGCAAAAAACATAAACAACAATCACCGGGGTGAAGATAGTTTAATATTTAACATTCACCTTTTTTGAGATTACCTTCAATAGCTCAGTGTCACAGCATCGATTTCTCACAGTTTGGGGACGTGTTGGAGAGCAGATTAAGGTAGACGTTTCACAGTGTTGATGAACTCTGAATTACCAGTGATAACGACAGTAATAACCATGCAGTAATAATGGGGTCGTACAGAAGTGAACTTGCCTATAGGCGGAGTAACCCTTAAATTCAACGTAACACAGCCCTGTGGGGGAGGGCTGATCCCAGGAGAGCCTCCCTCCTCCTGACTGAATTTTGTTACTTGTAATTTTGTCCTTTCAATGGAGGATAGGGGCCCTTTGAAAACTTAAAAAAAGGAAGGGCACGAGAATAAAGACGTAAAATTACGAGAATAAAGTCATCTTTTAGATCAAACTAGGAAACATCTACGTGGGTATGAAAGATATTCACAGATTCAGACTTTGCAGCTCAATAACTCATCAACAAAAGAACGTAGTTCCAAACCAGACCCCTCTATTTGATTACTGTAATGAAGACTGTGAGCTATAAACTCGTTTTCCACCAAACGAGCCGTCAAGCTGATGGCTCCAAGTACTAACGGCTGCGACCTGCGGGAAGACGGGGCTAGACATCCAGCCCCACCTATGTCACCTACGTCCACATCCACTACGCCATTGTGGTTTGTTCAGGGAGGGTTAGGGTTAGGGTCATCTATGGTTAGGGTCAGGGTAACCTGTGGAGGATGTCTATATTTGGATATACTTCCTCATACTGAGAAGTAAAGTCTTCAAAATCACAGGAAATACAGAGGATCAAATGTTATTCATAGAACAGTTCATATTTTCTTTTAGACTTATGAATTAAACTATTTTACAGGACTTTCTGATTAAAAATAAATCAAATGCCATCAAAGTGCTGAGATCTACCAACCAAGTCATAACAAAACATGAATGGTGATCTTCATGTTTTCTTCACAGCTCTTTCTTCAGCAAGAATGTTTTGATTTAATTACAATGATGTTTTGTTTATTTAATTGTGTTAATTACTATGTGTGGATAATAATCACTGCAATGATTTTATTGTTGGTAACTGTAGTGACACTAAAGTCACACTAATGATCAAACATCTCTTCAATATTATACTACATCACCATTTTAAGAGAAATTGTTCTTAACCCTTGTGGACTGTTAAAGTATAGTATACACAGGAACTCTTATGGCTGTTTTCAGCCACTAACTTTTTTGACTGCTCTAAAAACATATCAGACCAGTATTTTTTTCTACTTTTTTCACATAAATCTCTTAATCCACTTCTGCCCTGCTCAAAAATACCAAGCATTAAAAAATAAATAACAAATCTTAACACCTTAAGGCCATTTAACAGAAAGAACGCCACTGATTGTGGGAAGGTTAAACACAAAATGACCTTTTTTCTATACAAAATATCATCAGAGACCGGAGATTTTTTTACGGGGTATCATGGTCTGGGATATATCAAAGATTAGTGACATCATTGATTTTGATGTCTTTTTAGTTCTTGTGTAGCATCAGATTTAAAGCAAAAAGTTACACTGTTACTGTTATGGCTGTTTTCAGCCACTAACTGTTTTGACTGCTCTACAAACAGATCAGATCAATATTTTTTTCTACTTTTTCACATAAATCTCTTAATCCACCTCTGCCCTGCCCAAAACTACAAAGCATTGAAAAAGAAATTACAAATCTTAAAACCTTAAAGGCACATAAAACTTCTTTATATTTTTTATATTGAAGATGGGTTGATTCATGTTTTACCCATGATAATGAAATGAATGAAATGAAAAATACTTTATTTATCCCAAAGGGAAATTTAGGATTGTAGTAGTTCAGATTGTGTTCAATAATAATAATAATAACAATAATAACAATAATAATAATAATTAATTCTGGACTTTGTTCATGAGGCTGATGGCTGTTGGCAGGAATGATCTTCTGTACCTCTCAGTCTTACATCGGACCTGAAGAAGCCTCTCACTGAACACACTCTTCTGTCTCATCACCGTGTTGTGGAGAGGGTGTGAAGAGTCCTCCATTATCTTCATCAGCTTGTGCACTATTCTTACTTGGACGATCAGCTCCAGCGGCTCCAGAGTTACTCAGAGCACAGAAGCAGCTTTCTTGATCAGTTTGTTGATTCTCTTCAAGTCTCTGTGTAGCCACTCCAAACTTGTCTTGTCACTTGAGAGGAAAGTTAAGTTTCCTGTCTTGTCTGACACGCTGCCGCCTTGTCCACAGAGACACACCGAGGCACAGAATCCAGTTTAGGTTGGTTTTAATGAAGCAGTGATTTCCAATCATAAACACGCTGAACGAATCCAGGCACAGCAAGTAATGACCAAAGGCAAAGTGAGCAAAGCAAAACGGCTGCGGTCAACAAAAATTACAGCTACCCCACTCCCCTCTCTCCATCTGACTGCAGGTTAGCACATCTCTAAATCTACCCGGTATTCACCACCTGTGTCCCGTGACCCAAACTTCCGCTGGTTACCATAGCGACCACAAACACCACGTGACACACTGCATTATGGCTCCTACACTACAGCTCTGTCCTGAGTAACATTCACCATGTTTAGTCATCATGACCAAGATCTCAAAAAGATCAACCACCCTAATTTGTTAAGTGAAAAAAACATTGACATTTTTTTGTGCAAAAATAGACTGGAGAAAAAATGTTTTTAACATTAAATAATAATAAGAGAACTGGGAGACCACACATCCATAAATCTTAATGCACTGTTTCCCATCATAACATTTATATGTGAGTTGTTTTCTCAAATCAAAAGTTTATCATAGGACACACCCAATTTCTGTTAATTTCTGTGTCAAGATCCTGAGAGAACAGCTAATATTTACTTAATACAGCACACCAGAGTAAAATAAA
Source organism: Scarus forsteni (assembly GCA_036419115.1). NCBI lineage: Eukaryota > Metazoa > Chordata > Actinopteri > Labriformes > Labridae > Scarus > Scarus forsteni. The sequence continues at coordinate 103,776 of JAZDUH010000222.1, read as the reverse complement.
CTGTATGGAATTTTGTCCACTCAGGGCCTCTAAACACTGAAGACATTTTAGCCACATTTTTACCTGATTTATATGCGGTCCATTGAAAATAGCTCTGAGACCCACTGTTGGGCCTCGACCCACAGGTTGACAACCACTGCACTAGTAGACTGCATTGGGAGCTTTATCTTATCCCTACTATCCCGCAGGCTGTTCATCGGAAATGCTCTGTCATCTCTTGGCGCTACTGCTATTTTGAATTGGTTAATTAAATTATTTGACTTAGCTGGAGCCCAGGTCAAAGTTGGTGGAGCTCTGCACAAAGGTAGCGGAGCTTGGAGATGAGCTCGGAGGGCTCCAGCCGACTTGAATGGTGTGTTCCAGTTGTAGTCGGAGGTCGGAATTTCCCCACTTCCGAATAGGAAATTTTATCTGGAATGGCCCCCGAGGTCGGAATATCCGACTAGGAACCCGAGAGAACCTCGCCACCCCCGAGTTGACAATCAAAGATGGATGCCCCCAGTGTAAACATTTATTTAGCTCCTATAATAATAAATCTATTTGCGCTTCTGACTAGTGTGTGACACTCAAAATCAGCTGTATACATAGTATTGTTAGACTTATATGTACAAAAATGCTGCCATACTAATATTCACATTCTTCATGTGATATTTGTGAACAACAACGCAGGACGGGCTAATAACGGCTAACAATAGCGTGGTCGTGGATTCGGGCGCGTTTTTTCCAACTTAAACTGGAACGCTGATAAGTCGGAGATGACGCTACCCCGCTTCCCAGTTCCCAGCTTACGGTTGCTCCAGTTGTAGTCGGAGGCCAGAATTTCCCACTTCTGAGAAGGAAATTTTATCTGGAACGCCCTCCGAGGTGAGAATTTCCTACTAGGAACTCGGTGAAACCTGCACCCCTGAGTTGACAATGGAAGATGGATGCCCCCAGTGTGAACAGTTATTTAGCTCCTGTAATAATCCATTTATTGTCACTTCTGACTGGGGTGTGTCGCTCTAGATCAGCTGTATACATAGTATTGCTAGACTTATATTTACAAAAATGCTGCCATAGTGATAATCACATTCTTCATGTGAAATTTGCGAACAACAACGCAGGGCGTGCTAACAACAGCTAACAATAGCCTGGTAGATCGGCACATTTTTTCTCCAACTTCAACAGGAATGAAGTCGGGGATGACGTCACGCCCATTTCCCAGTTCCCAGTTCCGAGGTTAATGGAACGCAGCATTACAGACGCTGTGAGCCAATGAGGGCTGACGTCGCTACGCGGCGGCCATCTTACCTAGGGTCTGCTGGCTCACAGATAACATTAATGCCTATGGAGCATGTACTATTTAATTAACAATAGCCTGCTCAATTTTCAACCAACTTTTAAACGGTTTGTTATGTTATAAACGCCAGAGATGTAGTTATGTTATTGCATAGTTATGGATAATTATAACCATGGACTTTCATATTAAATTAAAAAAGTATATAGTAGAGCATTACCTGCCATAGCTGCACACATACACACAGTGAAATTAAATCATCCGTGTCTATGTTAAACACTTAATAGTTTGATATTTTATATTTCTAATTAACACATATATTAGATATAAAGGGATAAGTTGACCCACATGATATTTTAAACTTAAACTGAACAAATAATGTATGTAAATTATATGAATTGTGATTAATTGGTTCAATTTACCCCAAGGCTTTTGGTTCTTCTTGCCCTATGACCATCGTTTTGATAAAACCTAATTAATTTAATGATTCAGAATGATCTTTTGCTAAATGATTCACATAGTTCTATACTTGAATATCACTAACATGCATAATGTATAAGTTTAGACCTGGGTCCATTTGCTTTAGCATAAAAATAATTGTAACACAAAAGTCAGAGAATTGCACAGCCAGGTGGAAATGATGTTTGTGTTCTTATTTTAGGGTCTCGTGACAACTCGTGTATCGTTTTACAGATCAAGGGAATGGTTCGTTCATCTTACCTGTTCTCCCCTATATTTAATTTTACATTTTTAATAGTGCTGTCAGACAATTAAAAGAATAATCTAATTAATTACCAGATTTCTAATTAATTAATCTAATTAAACACATTTTAATCTCATCTCTGCTTAAAGTACCCAAATAAAGAATTTGAATTCTAGGATATTATAAAATTGTAGTGCAGGACTAATCAAATGAATACACTAAGAGTGAAGATTTGTAAATCCACATTTTTATTGGTGACTAAATAAAACCAAAGTCAGGACAACTTGTCCAGAAAATTCTAAGCTCAATCAGGCAACTCAAATTACACTTTAAGTGTGTTTCATAAATCAAATTCAGAATAAGAAAAAGGTCGAGGACATCCAGCAAACCAATTAGGCCTGATGCATTATTAAAGAATGTGGTACAAATATTGATAAATTCAAAAATAAAATCAGACTAAGTCTTAAATATGCCATTCCTGTTGTCACCTGGGCTTTGTTTGGTTTGACTACAGACGCATGTGTGAAGTGACATGTGCCACTGCCATGTACGGGTCCTCCAGCTGGACAATATCAAAATGTTTGTGTGCTATGATTGATCTTGCAATTAATTTTTATAATGCTTTAATTTGCGGTGTAATTAATTAATCTAATTAATGCACTAAAGTGACAGCCCTAATTTCTGTATAAACACATTCAGTAACATGATATCAATGTTTCTTTTATTAACAGGTGCGCACAATTACAAAACAATTCAAGATTCACTCCAAATAAAGAGTCACTCTAAACCATACGACATTTACTCCAAATCATGCATGCATGTTTTTCTTTGCCCTGCTCTTCTCCCGCTGCAGTTTCCACACTGTTACCAAGGCTGCATCAAGTTTGGCCTTTACAGCCTTGGGGCAGGAAGGCAATGCATACAGGTGGTCAGGGGCCTTCCTCTTCAGGCTCTTTCTCCTCTCTCCAGTGGCTGCCAGAGACTTTGGAAAAATATATAAATAATAATAATGATGATAATGAGGACAATATTAGCAGTAACTTTTTAACAATTCATGTTCACCTATCAGTGCTGAGTTCAATACAACGCTATGTTCTTTAAGTCTACAAAATAAAACCCAAATCAGTGTTCTTTTAATAAATTGATTTAAATTAATCGGCTTGGCTAAAGGTGAAATTATGTTTTGGGTCTCTTGACAAACATATCAGTTTTGATTGTAAAGGTTTCCTACATCTTGTTGTAGTTTGCACATGCTTATTCAATAAAGTGTATGAGTGACATGAGCAAGTGACAGCCTGTGGTTCTCAATCCTTTTACACAGATTACCACTTCAAATAATATTGTGTTCTTTAAGTAACACCATCATATCCCTTCCTGGGCACCACTGAGATAAATGATTCAATGATAAGCCATATGATGCTCTAGTTGTGTACAAATACTCACATCAGGTGGAGACTCATCCTGGTGCAGGTCCATGGGCAGGTTTTCTTCTGCTCTTCTAGAGGCAGCAGTGCTTCTTGCTGCTACCGGCTAAAATATACAGTTAAATATTAAAATGTCCTTAATGCACAACACTTCATGTATTCCTAAACTTGCAGAAATCACGACAATAAGTTGATCACATATTCTTGTTGGCCAATGATACACATACCCTTTGGAGATGAGCAGGGAAGTTAAATGGTTAGCACAACACCAGCCTTAAGCCGGACAGTCTGCCCTGTCCGGTCAAAATCCTCACTCCTGAAATGTTCGCTGAACAGTTTGCAGTTTTTTGATGCAACAAAACCGTCCCTTCTCAGAGCAAGTTCCCATTGTCGCCTCTTCTCTGCGTTTTGGGGAAACTTTAAAAACGAGAAGATACCAAGATATATGAATTATTGACAACATTTTACACCCTTCTTACCTTTAGCATTAATGGTAAGGACAAAAATACTGAGCTAAATTATGATATTGTTGGGGTAATTCATGGGTATGCTTGAATGTCATTATGAAAACCTAAATAACAGTAACATGTTAAAAGAAATATGAAAAAGAAATATTCAATGATTATTATGTAAACAAATGATAGAAACATTTCTAAAACGTCAGGGTCAAAATAACTTGCATTATATAAGTACAAATCCACTAAATTAGTAACAATTATCCCAAATATGTCCCTCAAATCATTTCTTACAAGTGAAAGGTGATTCCACGGGCTCTTGTTTTGAAGGAACGTTCGTTTGAGCATCCATATGCTGCACAAAAGTGTGGCATCTTGCACTGTAAGGGGGTATTTGTGCAAGCACAAAGTCAGCCAGTTACTATCAAAATGAATCTAAATCTAAGATACATTTCACTAATGAAACAGCGTGGAAATCATGTTAAAACGAAGGAGTAATTATGCCTTTCCCGCCTGTATAGAATTAAGTCCAGGTTACTTTGGAATAGTCCAAGTGGCTCACATGTCTCATTCACAACCTCTTGTTTCTTTGCAAGCTAATATCCAATTGCATCCACACAAATTGTCATTTGAACGAAATATGTTGTTGTCACAAAATTATAATTGGTCTCACGGAAACCTATATAATAATCGAAACTCGATTGCAACCTTGCAAATGTAACATTACCACAACAATGCAGCGATTTTCGAAAAGAAAAACTGCAATTTCAACAGGTCTGCGCGGCCTGAATCATAGCCACGTTAAGGTTTTTAATAAAAAAAACATTTTTAAATCCGTCAAGAATTCAGCAAGTGAAGTGTATTTTTGTTTGTGTAGGTCGCTCACCTTCCATCCACTATAGAGCGCTCCGGAAAAGTCCCCCTAGGTAAGATGGCCGACCGGTGACGTCGCAGGCCAAACTCCCATCAGCCATCTAGCCTTTCTTATGGATATCTATGCGTCAAACACCTCTATGCTCAAGTTGAAAGTATTGAACTTAGGAAGCCAAGATGGCAGCCTTGCGAGAGGACGTGTGTTTCCACGCTCCGTTAGAAAACTTCCAGGGTATGCATTTGACTGCCGAAAAACTATAATTTCAATGGCAGATGATGCGTGAACTGTATGAGTGATTTAGTTAACATTATCTTCGAATGACAAAAAACAAGACCAAAAAGAGTAGAAAACCGCGCTTGTCTCCAACGGTTCTCCAAATATCGAATATGGAGGCAAAAGAACTTCCCCAAGAGCCGATATCTAGCGACTCCGAGCTACCTTTGAGTGGAGACAACGTGAGATGGTTTGAAGCGGACACAGAAATACCAAACCTTTCAGACCCCCTTGCATTCCCTCTCTTGGCGACGCCGGAGAAACCCCCTACCAAGAAAAGAACTTGTGAGTCCCAACATGGCGACCGTGGCGGAAGAAAAAGTAATGATGAGATTCTGGATGCTATACACGCGCTTACGAGCAAACAGGTTGAAACTCCTTAAAGTTTCTGCTATAATGTGCACCACCGAGGTTACCTCCAAAAAAGTGGAAGAGCTTACAACAACGGTCAGGCAGCTCACCGCAGACATGCAACAGCAGAAACGGTCGTTGGAGAAAGTAAGTGACATTACTGCTAAACTTCAATCTGAAAACAAATGACTGAAGCAAGCCATTGCCGACTGTCAGCGGTACAGCAGGAGGTGGTCCCTGAAGGTGCACGGCGTACAGGAATCTAAAGACGAAAACATTCGAGAAAAGATCATTGATATTCTAGAAAGGATGACTCCAAAGCTCCGTGACAGTCTAAAAGATGGAATCGACATTGTGCACCGTGTGGGGAGGCTGAGGGAAGATGGCGGAACCCGGTCAACTATCGTCCTGTTTGGCATGCAACGCCTCCATGACGCCATCTGGAGGGAGGCGAGAGGCTCCAAAGTCCTGCACAACAATCGCCTGCGGACCATCGAGGTCCTGTCACCGGAGGACCGAGCTGCTCGGGATAAACTGTGGCCCTTGGTAAAAAAGGGAAGGGAGGAGGAAAAAAAGCATCGTTCCGAGGTGCATCAGCTGTCATCAACGGGAAGATCGTGGATTGTTCGGAGGTTTTTGGAATAACTTAAATCCACTCTCTCCTTAAATCAGTGTAGTGTAACACAGGTTTAATTACAGCTAGTTAAGCTATGTTTTGGTGACCTTTTAGGGAACTCTTTAACTTGAGCCATGTCAATTCCAGATTCTTTGTTTGTTTATTTATTTTCTGATTAATGGATGGAGGTCTACCTTTATATTTTCACTTGTTTATCACCTATAGGGTTTAAGTACTGTTAGAATTATATACAAGCTAATGCTAACATTTGTCCAAAGATGTCATTTTATGCTAACAATTATTCAAACATATGTTAGGGCAGATCAATTCAGACATGTTTGTTCAACAGGTCAAATGTGTCATAAATCATACAGGTACAGTCTCAGTTAGACAGGACTGTGTTTTCAGTTAAGGTCTGAGGGTGGCCAGTTTCCCCATTTCACATCCTGTAGTTGGTCCTGTGGTTTTGCGAAACTGCGAGGACTTTTGTTGAACTCTTTGTTGAACTTCTGCCTTAAGTCTGACCTTTATCCAGACATTATGTTTATCTTCTTGACAGACATACGTAGCTTATAAAACCAGACATGATCTTAACACGTGATAAGTTGGTAATTCCCTAATTCTGATGTGTATAAGATCTTGTGTATGCTACTGTTCAATGCTCTTTTCTGTACATCCCTGGTGAGGTGCAGCACTGAGCCCTCAGCAGCTGAGTATTTTTATTATTTTATGTATGGTCTCACATATTGTCAATAAATGGTTGGCTAACCGATCTAATCTGGACTTGTGCCTTCTTCCAAACTGAACATGAACTTCCAACAGTACGTTGTACGATGCTTGCCTTTTCTTTGTTATTCTTGCCAGATTTATTTGGCAGTTCATTGCTACCTTGTTTAGAAGATTTTCTTCGAGTTTATAGCACAATCAGGTATGGATTTAATGTTTAGACAACTTAATATCATGTCTTTAAATGTAAGAGGTATCCGGGACCAAACTAAGAGGAAAGCATTGTTTTTATTTTGTAAAAGATCTGAGGCTGATATAATCTTATTACAAGAAACACACTCAGGTGACTCTGATTCTAAATTTTGGACTTCTCAGTGGGGGAAAGGAGTTTATTTTAGCCATGGTTCTAATCAATCAGCTGGAGTGGCAACTCTTCTGCACAAATTTAAAGGGGATATTCTGGACAATATGCTTGACAATGGTGGCAGATGGATAATAGTCATTATCAAACAGGACAATATTGTATTTGTCATTTGTAATATTTATGGGTTTAATTCGCATGCAGCCAACAAAATTTTATTTGATAACATTACATCTAAACTGAAAGTTTTGGGTAGGAAATACACAAATTCTTTCATAGTTTTAGGTGGAGACTTCAATGAAAGCTCTGATGATATGGAGGACAGAGACCCCCCGAGGGTTAAGTGTTCCACCCAAGGTAACAGTCTCATTAACTCCCTATGCTTAAACTTAGCTTTGACAGATGCATGGCGGTTTTTCAACCCAGGATTAAAAGATTTTACATGGAGTAACAGAGGGTTAACTTTAAAGTCTAGAATAGATTTGTTTCTAATCTCTTCCTCTTCTCTCCAGTATGTTAAGGATGTTACTCATGCCTATGCACCTCTGTTGGATCATAAACAGGTCACTCTGAAAATGGGGACGGCTCAAGAACAACAGGGTATGAGGGCATATTGGAAACTTAATAACAGTCTTTTGAATGATGATACTTTTAATACATCTGTAAAACAAGAGATTCAAGATATCTTTAAAAAGAATACGAGTTCCAATTATAAGGAGAGGTGGGAATTTTTTAAATACAAAATTAGACAAATTGCTATAAAAAGATCTAAGGAGCTGAAACGTGACAGACAGGAGCACGAAACATCTCTTTTTGACAAAGTCACTCAATTATTGCTAAAGGGTAACATCAACCCAGAAGAAAAACTTGAGTTTAAACGCACCCAAATCCAGATAGACAAAATGTATATTGATATGGCAAAGGGTGCCTTTGTCAGATCAAGAGCTAAGTGGCTGGAGGAAGGAGAAAAAAACACTAGTTATTTCTTTGCTTTGGAAAAACGAAATGCGAAAAGGAATTCAATTACTACCCTTAATATTGAAGGCTCTCTCTCCAAAGATCCTCACCAAATCTCAGAATATGTGAGCTCCTTCTACGGAAATCTTTACCAATCCAATTACAAGGAGCAGTGTAGCAAGAGTTTCTTTGGAAATATCATGCCAAACATCCTTCTTATCAGTGAAGAGTATAAATCGACATGGGACTCTGACATAACTTTGGATGAAGTAAAAAAAGCTTTATTTTCTATGAAAACTGGCAAATCCCCCGGTGTCGATGGATTGTCCGTTGAGTTTTATGTTCATTTTTGGGATTTAATTCAGGATGTCTGAGGATGTATAAAGAATGTATAAGTCAGGATAATATGTCAACTTCAATGAAATGAGGAATTATTTCTTTGATACTTAAACCTGGGAAAGACTCCTTTTTGATTGATAACTGGCTCCCCATTACCTTATTGACTGTTGACTATAAAATTTTGGCTTGGATATATGCAAACAGATTAAAATCAGGTCTAGACACCATAATAGCAGAAACACAAACAGGGTTTATGAAAAACGGACATATTAGTGGTAACATCAGGCTTGTGTTGGATCTAATAGACCATGCTGACAATATTGACTCAGAGGCTTTTATTTTATTTCTAGATTTTTATAAAGCCTTTGACATGATTGAACATACATTTTTGTTAAGAACCATAAATGCTTTTGGTTTTGGAAAATCATTTGTTGATGTCGTCAGCATGTTTTATAAAGACATTACTAGTTCTGTTATAATAAATTACCATACTTCTCAAAGATTTCCAATTAATAGTGGTGTCCGACAGGGTTGTAATATCTCTCCCTTCTTATTTATTTTAGTAATGGAACTATTAGCTATTAGTGTGATGAGAGACACAGCTTTTAATGGTATCAGAATTTTTAATAGAGAGGTAAGAATTTCGCAGCTAGCGAATGACACTACTCTCTTCTTGAAGAATAAGGAACATTGCCTTTAAAATTGTAGACAATTTTTCTTTTGCCTCTGGCTTGAGACTGAATAGATCTAAATGCGAACTGTTACCACTCCACTATTGTGCTGATCTTGTTATTGATAACATCCCAGTTAAACAGACAGTCAAGTATTTAGGTATTCATATAACTAAGAATTTCACTGCAAGACAACAACTTAACTTTTCAACTAGATTACAGAAAACCAAATCAATATTTAACTATTGGCTACATTGGATTTATCCTTTTTGGGTAGAGAGTTGATTTCTAAAGCAGAAGGCCTGACTCGTTTTGTTTACCCATCCCTGTCCTGATATGTAAATGACTCAACTGTCAAGCAAATAAACAAAACCTTTTTAGATTTTACATGGAAAAACAAAACTCACAGGTTGAAAAAGAATGTGCTATCAAACCCTAAAGAAGAAGGAGGCCTTTCTTGACATTTTGGATTTTTCTGATGTGATTAACACTTTCAAAATTAACTGGTTAAAAAGAGGTATCAGTTACCCTGATTCCATTTCCTTTTTTATCCCAAACCATATTTTTAACAAGTTAGGAGGTCTTTTGTTTTTATTACGATGCAACTATCTCCCAAATAAATTACCTGTTAAGCTCTCTAATTTTCACCAGCAATCACTTTTGGCTTGGAAACTCTCATTTGTCCACAACTTCTCCCCACATAAAACCCTGATTTGGAACAGCTGCAACATACTTATTCGTAATAGATTTATTTTCTTCCCTAAATGGTTTGACAGAGGTATCCATCATGTCCTTTGCTTGTTTGATGACAACGGTAATATGCTTTCATACACGCAATTCATGATTGCTCATGATTTTCCTGTTCTCTTTAAAGAATATAAATCCCTTACTGATGCTATTCCTAATGGTCTAAAGCAGTTGATTAGAAATCATTTGTGCTTTGGCACATAGGATATATCTCTACCTCTATTAACTTTAAATGGTGTAAACATACTGGATAGAAAATGCACTAATAAACATGTTCACCGCTTCAAAACAGCAAATCGGTTATCCCAGAGGGAAATTTTATTGGAGAGCCTTGGTAATTGATATAAATTGGAAAAGATCATGGCTATTATCTCATAAATATTGTATTTCTAATAAAGCAGAAGAAGTTCATTTTAAGATTTTGCATGATATATATCCCACAAAAGATTATATTGCCAGATTTTTTGATGTCAACACCTCTTGCTCCTTTTGTAATTTTGAAAGTGAAACTGTCCCCCATCTGTTTTTTGATTGTCCTGTGACCCAGATTTTCTGGAGGAACTTTGCTTCTGATTTTCTTCAATGTCATGATATAGCTCATTTATTCATGTTGAAAGACATTATCTTTTATTTTGATTATTCAACAAATAAATCACTAGAATTTGTGATAAATTTCATAATCATAAATGCAAAGTTCTTTATTCATAAACAAAAATGTTCTCATGCAGCCCCGGTCTTTACACATTTCACACTGGAATTTAATATGCTTCTTAAATCTTTGAAATTAGTTAAAAATAAGAAAAATGAAACCTTACTGAACAAATACTATACCCTCTTCCCTGAATCCTCTTAATGTCTTAATTTTATGTTTATATTTTTATTTTATTTTTCTCTTTTTTCCTAACGTCCTGTTATTCTGTTGTATTCATGTTCACTGAGTACTGTTATCTGTTATATATATATGTATATAGCTTTCACTATGTTAAAACTGGCTACTGTATGTAATACTGTTTACTTTGTATTGCACTTTTGCCAATAAAAAAAAAAAAAAAATTGAACTTTCGGACGCTGTGCCGCGGCAGCCATTTGACATTCCCCCCTGACGTCATTAATTCGATGACGTGTGACGCTCTGGCCTCCTGCTCCTGCTCAAACCCCGCTGAAAGATGGAGGAGAGGTTGATCTGCACTGTTTGCTATCATCCGGAGCTATACGATTCGACTTGTGTCCTCAACAGAGACCGGAACAAAAAGGAGCAGGCTTGGGTGAAAGTCTCTGAGGAGACCGGTTTTGAAGGTAAGCTCTGTAAATATTTGTTTCCAGCTGGATTTGCCTGCAGGGGTCATCACTGAGACCGACAAGCTCCGAATCTCTACTGCGTCTGCGCATTGACGCGCATCGCCCCTCACCCCAAGCTCACACTGAATCCTGTTCGGGTCCGGTGCGGCTTCCGCATGTAATCCATATAATTAAAACCACTGTTGAAGGCTCACATAGCCCCGTGCGGTGCGAGTTCAGTTGTGGGAGCCGTACGGCACAACGGAAACAATCCGCAAGAAGTCTATTTTTTCCGGACGCCGGAGAGGGTCTGCGTCAAGCTGAATGAAATGTGACCAGTTATACAGGAAGTGAAATGCCGGGTGGCATGAAGATACGTTGTTTTTCAAAATAAAATGAGTGTACAAACAAATGTAAGTGGACTCTTCTTTGACCGCACACTTGCGCTTGTAGTAAATGTAAACATAACATCACATCCGGTGACACGAGGTCGCAAAAGTGAGCAGCACAGCATCTCCTTACATGTAGTTCCTGTATATAGGGCTTGTTCTCGCGCGAAGTCCAGACAAGAACATGAATCCACGTGAGCTTCTACTCCCATGAGTGCCATTTACGCATCCGGCACCGGAGCCAGCAGCAGCCTCTATCTGGAGCTGATGTGAGTGGCAGCTTGCGGAAAATCCGCACCGAATCTGGACTGCAACCGTCCTGGAGCCAATGTGAGCGTGACGTCAGCTTGTCAACATGATCCGGCATCCAGCCTCGGCGTTACGAGCTGCGCGTCACAGACACTATGCGCGTTTAAATACGCCGATTTGCATCGGGTCCGGAAAGACCTTCAAGAGCAGAAATGCGCCTCAACTTCGAAACAAAAGTAGCCTCATCTTTTCACCAAGTAGTTATTTCTGGCTCTCCCCATGCTCTGGAGTATGTCTTTAATGTGTGTTTTATATTTATTCATTTTTCTTAACAGAACTTTGATGATCATTAACAGATGAATGTAAACACACCAGGCGCAGCATTAGTGCAGACCGCTGACACCTCCTCCTGCTGACTGGACAAAGTCAGGAAGATATCACGGATCTTAAAGCTATGGTCTACGATTTGGAAGCTTTGTACATCTTAATAACACCGTTTATAAGGCTGTTATGGTCCTATGGTCCTATCTACACAGTATAAAGACCAAAAAGAACGAAAAAATCCATTCAGTATATCCGCTGCAAAGCTGCATAATAGCTGACCAATCAAGCCTAGAAGCCTGTTAAGGTTCAGTTGGTCCGTGAGTCCATCCAATTCCCCGTCTCCCTCACTACGCAGCGTCATGCCCATGGTCCCGCCTCCTCCCCTCTACTTCCAGTGAGCAGCTAGCAGCGTTAGCTACTGAACTATCATGAAGCCGGAAAAGCCTAGCGCCGAAACCGGCAAGCCGCCTCCCTCTCCCGCGGGGCCCAATGGAGCTCTGCCCGCGGGTTGAGGCCTGTTAGCGGGCTAACGGCTAACGAATGGCCTCAGTCGGCCGTCAGACCTTCAGCATCGGCCGTTTTGCCCCTGGTTGATCAGGTAATGGCTTTGTTTACTACAGTGGGAGATGTCTGCTGAATAACTCTGGTTAGTTTGTGCCTGTCCTGGGTAATGACTTGTAGCGGAGCGATTAGCCTGTTAGCCGCTAATCGTTAGCACTGTAAGTTGAGCTGGGGAGGACAGGCCGAGAAAGATAAATCCTCCCCCACAATCGGCTCCGCTCTGGCGGCGCCAGACCCGCATTGCCGCCGGTCCAATTGAAATGGCTACTGCTGTGTGTTACAAGGGGGATGTCTGTCGTGTTTGATACTTTCAGTTGAGCTGAGCTGTTTTTGATTGAGTTTGCTGCTGATATATTATGCTAGTCGCTCGTAGCTCAGTCCGAGGCGGCTTTAAGAGGCGACACAAGCTGGGGGCGGGATCTTGGAACACGGGGGGGAGAGGTGAGGGAAGGGGGGCAGGCTGCAGTTTCAAATCGTAGACCACAGCTTTAACTGAGCTGGTACCATAAGCATACAGCGTTAAAAGAAACAGTGAAAAATGAGTCGTGTTTGATCGTATCGAAGGCCTTGTAGAAATCGAAGAAAAGAATAAAACTTGGTTCGAAATTAAATCAGAATAATCAAGAATATCCAAAACTAGTCTAATGTTTTCAGATATATGTTTATTTGTAATAAAACCGAGTCTTTTCTATTGTAGTGTCTAAGACATCTTTAATTGTTTTAGCAAATATCAGAACAATCATTTTATAGTCATTGTTGAGTAAACAAATAGGTCTCAAGTTATCAGGCAGAACAATATATTTTTAGGTTTTGGAATCAAGGTTATTTCTTTTCTCAGTCTAAAACATGTTTTATAAACATGTGACACATTGTCATGAGAGCTTGTGGCTCTCCTGGGATCAGCCCTCCCCCACAGGGCTGTGTTACGTTGAATTTCAGAGTTGCTCCGCCTATAGGCACCATCACATTCACTTCTGTGTGACCCCAACGTTATTACATCGTTAATATCGTCGTTCACTGGTCATTTAAAGTTCATCAACACTGTGAAACGTCTACCTTAATCTGCTCTCCAACATGTCCCCAAACTGTGAGAAATCGGTGCTGTGACACTGAGCTATTGAAGGCAATCCCAAAAAAGGTGAATGTTAAAAATTAAACTATCTTCACCCCGGTGATTATTGTGAATGTTTGATGGAACTGTATGTTGCGATTACATTTATTGGACTGTTAAATGCCAGTATGAGCAGAAGAAAAATCAAGACATGTGTGCCTCGTTTTACATTCACTCGTAACCTATTCCACTCAGATCTACCTAGTTACCGCTCAACTTAAATTCCTATTGGCTGAGACGGTTGAGCTCATTTCCTTCCTCCTCTTTTCAGCGGTGAACACACCAGCAGACACGCAGAGGCTGGATGAGTTCAGACAGAGGCAGAAAGACTGAAAGTTGTCACAAAAATGACGAAACCACTTGTAAAAATGAAGACTGTGGTGTTTTTGACTCTTTTTTTTTATATATAATTCTTTTATTTTCATTTTTCAAACAACAAAAATTACATGGTTGACAATACAGATACACCATTATAATAAAAACATCCAAAACAAGAAAACAAAGTAGACTAAAGAACAAACAAAAGCCCAGACATAACAAAAAACTAAACCAAACAAAAAAATTTCACAAAAAATAAATAAATACACAACACAAAATTATAACAAACCCACAGCGAAAAACAGACAAGCTCAACCTCCTAATTTCAAGTCCTTTATCATAACATTAATCTCTATAATCCAGCGAATTAAATATATTCATGTTAAACAGTTCATTAGATGTCCCTTATTTCAAACCATGCTATTTATTTATCCTGCTGAATAAGATAAATATTTCATCAGCACAGATAATTCATACCCAAACCACTGGAGGAACCAGAATACTATATTAATAAATCACACCTATTTGTTAAAAATACAACTTTATGAACCCAGCACTTGTAATACTTTTCCCCATATGTTTTCAAATTGAGTCACTTTGTTTTTTTCAGTGGCTATAAGCTTTTCCAAGTCCAAATAAAAAGGCAGTTCATTTTTCCAGTGTTTAAGAGACGGAGGATATGTAAATTTCCAGTGTTGTAGAATAAGTTTCTTTAATACCAAAGATGAGAAAAGAATGATCCATTTTTGTGGAAAATGCATGTTATTATTTGAGACATCTTGCAAAATACAAAGCGATGGATGGAAATGAAACTTCGTGCCAAGAGCCTCAGAAAGCCAGTTCTCTATTTCCAACCAAATCTTCTGAACTTTATAACATTCCCAGAATGCATGAACCAGAGAGACTGGGGTTCCACACTTTAAGCAGTTATTTGAAACCCTTCCATCATACTTGTGCATTTTATCCCTGGTACAGTATATTCTATACATTATTTATACTGAATCAAACGTAAATTTTCATTGACTGTAATATCCCTTGTTGTATTCCAACATTGTTCCCACTTGGAATTTATATCCTCCCTTCCTAAATCCTGGTTCCATAAACAGGTTCTGGATTTCAACAAATTATCAACTAAGTATGATTTCTGCAAGATTTTATAGACTTTACCTGTCAGTCTGTGACATGTTTCAGAATTGAATATAAGTTTTTCTAGTTCACTGTGTTGTCCTAAAGATTCTAAGTCAAAATTTTGGAATAAGCTCCTCAGCTGCATATACCTGAAGAATTCCCCGTTAGATTGATCATATCTGCTTTTAAAGTCAGTCCAGGAAATAAATTTGTTGCCATTCATTAAATCATCAACTGTTTCTATACCTCTTTCCCGCCATGTAGACCAATTTAACACTTTATTCTGAAGAGTTATCCAAGGGTTATTCCACAGTAAAGTGTGCTTTGGTAGTGTTATAGATTCCCTTAAAAGATTCTTCATCTTTCTCCATGATGCTGCTAAATTTCTAACCATAAAATTGGCAGAAGTATTTTTTTCAGTTTTGGAGAACAAGTAGGAGAACAGGTTTTGAGGGCAGACCTGAGCATTTTCAACCTGAATCCATTGTTCTTCATCTGTATGCTTAACAATATGGTGTAGGTATAATGCTTGATTTGCAAGGTAGTACAGTTCTAAAATCTGGAAGATTAAATCCTCCCTTACTTTTTGATATATGTAAAACTTTTCTTTTTATTCTTGGAGTTTTCTTTTCCCAGATGAATTCTGAAATAATGGAATATGCTTTTTTAAAGATTTTTTTTGGTGGGGCTACAGGAACTTTAGAAAAAGGAAAAAGAAATTTTGGAAGCCACATCATTTTAAAAAAATGTATTCTTCCAATAATATTTAAAGGAAGGTTTGACCATTTGTTCATATCTGATTGCATGCTATTAAGTAGTGGAATAAAGTTGTCGTTATATATCTGTTTCTTACTAATATTAATATTACATCCCAAATACTTAATTTTAGATGTCCATTTAAACACCTGTCGTAATGTATTCATTGTATTTTGGGGTTTCCCTACTGCCATTATTTCTGTTATTTGCATCTTTAATATCGTCGTTCACAGGTCATTTAAAGTTCATCAACACTGTGAAACGTCTACCTTAATCTGCTCTCCAACATGTCCCCAAACTGTGAGAAATTGGTGACACTGAGCTGTTGAAGGTAATCCCAAAAAAGGTGAATGTTAAATATTAAACTATCTTCACCCCAGTGATTATTGTTAAAGTTTGATGCGACTGTATGTTGCGATTTTGTTTATTGGACTGTTTAATGCCAGTATGAGCAGAAGAAAAATCAAGACATGTGTGCCTCGTTTTACATTCACTTATAACCTATTCCGCTCAGATCTACCTAGTTACCAGTCAACTTAAATTCCTATTGGCTGAGACGGTTGAGCTCATTTCCTTCCTTCTCTTTTCAGCGGTAAACACACCAGCAGACACACCGAGGCTGGATCAGTTCAGACAAGCAAAAAGACTGAAAATTGGCACAAAGATGACGAAACCACTGGTCTAAATGAAGACTGTGGTGTTTTTGACTCTTGTTGGATTTTTCCTCCAGGACTCGACGGCTGGTGAGTGAACATTGATTTAAGTCCATTTACTGTGAGGACAGAAATGTTGCTCGTCCTTCTGACTGAAGTATCAGAGGTTGTATTTTTAATTCAGTCTTCATACAAAACGAAACAACACTTTAATGCTTTTACAGCCCAAGAAAGTATAAATATAGTCATGTATTTAAAGGGTAGCTCATGTCTTGTAGTGGGTCTGTGTGAGCTGTGGTGTGATCCTGAATGTGCGACATAGTGTCGCAGTTTAGTTTCCTGTTAAGAAAAACTCTGAAGTTATGTTCATGATCATGGTGCCAAACTCTGTGTAATGAAAATAATCATGAAGGAAAGGCCACAGAACAGCTCGGGGTCTTCAGAGTCAGTTATTACTAAATTAGTATTTAGCTGACTTTTCAAAAAAAAGTCTTGGAGTGAGATTTGGTGAAGCCAATTAAAATTTTCAGCACGGCAGGGCGACATTCAACACAAAATGCCTCATTTTGTGTGGGTTTAATCAGACTGTATAGCACTCAGAAGTAACAAAATGGTGCCAGTGCAATGAACTTAGGTAAAGGCAAAAAAATAAAATTAAAACAAATGCTATGTTTTTGCTGTGTTGTCTGATACTTCCTCAAATTGCCTACATAGTGATATTTTAACCATACCTTATTCTGTCATTGTTCCTCATAAGTGTCTTTCCTACCTGTCTACAGGTTTGTGTTCATGCACAACAATAATTTCAAAACCAGTATTTTACTCACCAGAAACACTGGTCTGATCACCACTACAGCAGCTTTACAAGAATTAAAATCTCAAAACAATATCTAAAACTAGATTACATTTTAAATGAATAGCCAAACTGAATCAACCATTCTTGAAGATTTTTTTTTTTTTTTATCAAACTGTACAAAAAAATAATCTGAATATATCACAAAACTTTACACAACCTTTACATGATTAACCCATCAAAGCCTTTTGTATCATATTTGATATATACTTTTGTGATACCTTTACCAAATCAATATGACCAACAAATACCCCAAAAAACATCTGAATAATTCAGATAAATGGTAAAAACGTTTGCTTTGTGGCTAATCAGTTGCCAACAGCTAATTCTGTCAAATGAGATACAAATATATATATATGATAAATTTTGAGATTTTTTTCATTTTGTTGAATTTCAGCAGAAAGTGAAATGAACATTTCAGATTAAAAAAAATAGTTTTCTTGCTATTATTTGTGCTTTTGTGCTTTAAAGAGTTAAATTATGAAATGCAATTGAATATACAATCAGCCAAGATTTAATTTTCAAACACATTGGCATCAATGTGTAGGCTACAAATCCATACCATTATGAACTATCCAGTATAAATCTTGAAAACATATGTAGGCATGGAAATTAACCTTCAGAATGTGATTATAAACTGGATTTGTTCAAGTCATTATTTTCAAATTAGTACATCTTTAATAGAATATCAAAGTAATAATAGCCTACATAAATGAATTCATACATCTTGAGAAATCTAAAACAGAGTAATATTTGTGTCCTAAATGAGAGGGTGAGGGTGTCAGACCCTCTGACTGCCACACACAGGCAGGACACAGATTCATTCAAACTAAGATGAACAGCTGTGCTGTTTACAGTGGAATTGTTGTTTTATTTAAACAACTAACTCCCTTCTATTTAGTTTAAATACCATGCTGGGTTAAAGTGAAATGTTGAAATGTTGTCAGTAAGTTTAACAAGTCCAGAGATAAAGAACTTATTAACCGAGGATGGCAGGGAGTGGGGGTCAAAATCTTTCAATAGTTAAAATTGTCAAATAAAGTATTTATAAGACTTGACTTGATCTGTGCTGTACAGTCAGAAAACACAACCATACAACTGGAAAACTTTAATTTGTGTTTACAATGTGGATTTCTGGTGGACAACTTAATAGAAGGTTGGGAAACGACCAGTGGTCTAATTTTTGTTTTATTCTAGTTGGTAAACACTGAATGATATTTGTGCGCTTAGGTCTCCACACACTGAAGACATTTTTACCACATTTTTACCTGATTTATACACTGTCCACTAAAAACAGTCTTGAGATCTACTTATGGGCCTCCACCCACAGGTTGAGAACCACTGCACTGGTAGATTATATTTGAGGCTTGATCCTTCAAACATTGCTCTTATGTCATGAAGAATATGAGACCCAGGAAACCTCAGGATGAAGTAATCATTTAGAAAACTGAGTGAGTGAAGCAGAGGCTCAGAGCTGGACTGATGAAGAACGTTTTGATTCATCAAAAGGTCGACCCGTCATTTCTGAAGTCTCTGTGTTCACTTAAAATGTGAGCATGAGCTATCAAGACACAGTTTGAATCATAGAATCACACAAAGTGTCCGACGATCTCTCACTGTCTGCTGGGATGCGCGTACACGGAAAGTGAAAGCTAAAGTTACACAACCATCCTATAAGTATGTTTGCACATGTTATAGTGGTTAAATTGGAATTCTTGGCGTTTCCTACTGTGTATACTTTGTTTACCTGCGTATCTGGTTTACTTCCCCACTGGACACGACCCTGCGTCCTCCCTGCGCCTTTTGCTTCTGACTTCAGCGTGAGAAATCGGACGTGTGGCGTGAGAGCGTGTGAAACCAGTCAAATACGTGAGTCTCACGGCCAATGCGTGGGAGTTCGCAGCCCTGTCGCTGTAATTAGAATGTCAAGAGCTTTTAAATAAAATGGATTAACAATAAAATAAGTTACACAAACAAAACAAAGAGAAAAAACACAATTAAAATGAGACGGTTTACTTTGCGAAATCTGCTCTCCTCATAAGTTTACTTAGATTTTCTTTGACAAGGTTCATGTCCCATATTAGTGTCGAATGATATCTGTGTGGTATGAGTTCCTGTTTATACTCACTCTTCAAATGCCTGGGCTGCATTTAAAAGTGGCTTATTAAAACCGACTAAAATGAAGCATTTAAGTTTGGAATAAAAACTACTTTTGAGAGAAAAAATCGATTTAAAAATCGTCCAACAAAAAATACTGATAATTATGTGAATTGATATTTTCTCCCACCCCTACAATATACTGAGTCTGCCAAACTTATCAAGGATGAATTTATGTTTTGATTATGGTGACAGGCCTACCCACGGCCATCAGGCTTATTCATTTTTTGCAAATAGTTGATGAGCTGACAGACAATTGAATTTCCCCTTGGGGATGGATAAAATTATTCTTAATAGATCCACAAAAATATCACTATACCAGCTGGGCTGTGCTTTAGACTGGACTCCAGCTGTGTGTTTAACAAATGTTGACAAAGAAAATAAGTGCTGGTTGCAGCCCTGATCAAGTGAAAAGTAAACATACCATACACAACTCCAAATCCCCCTAAATTCATGTTTTCCATGGCGGCCAGCAAAAATGAACTGCCTTGAAGCTCATTTTCCATGAGGAAGGCCATCATTCTCTTTGTTTCCACATCAACATTGGTCCCACCATATTCAGCCACCACAGCAACCTAAGAAAACACAAGGTATCAATGGATCCATTTGACATCCCTGAAATAATAAGAAAGCTAAAAAACATGTGCAACAAGTAGAGATTTTCATCATGAATTTAGATTAAGGCTGTCACTATTCCTGGATATCAAAATCGAACATTTTTCAAACATGCACCCAAATAATCAAAGATATTCGATTATTTGGGGCATGGGTGCACACACACACACACACACACACACACACACACACACACACACACACACACACACACACACACACACACACACACACACACGCACACACATACACACACACAATGGTGTAGAACCAAAAATACTTCCATAGATGATTTGGTGCTGTTAATATCCGCTCACAGTGGAAACTCTTTGTTTACTGAGGTCAGGAGAGCAGCAGATGTGTCTGAGGGTCAGGCTGTTCTGAGAGCGCCATCTTTTGGATGGAACAGTCCACTGCTAAAAATAAATTGACTACAAACCGAAAATGTCAGGAATTCAAGATAAATTGCCACCACGTGGAACCTGAGATAATTTTTTTTTTAAACATTTACTGTCATTTAGTGAACTGTCACAAAGTTAAACGTTGGGCACTATGACGGCATACAGTGTCACACAGAAGTGAGTACACCCCTCCCATTTCTCCAAATGTTACATGATATCTTTTCATGGGACAGCAGTGAGGTAATGACACTTTGATACAGTGTACAGTAGTGAGCTGTCAGCTTGTTAAACAGTTTAAATTCACTGTCCCCTCAAAACAACTCGACACACAGCCATTAATGTCTAAACTGCTGGTAACAGAAGTGAGTACACCCCTAAGTAAAAGTGTTCAAATTGGCCCTAAAGTGTCAACATTCTGTGTGGCCACCATTATTTTTCAGCACTGCCTTAACCCTCTTGAGGTGGGAGTTCACCAGAGCTTCACATTTTGTCACTGGAATTCTTTTCCACTTACTAGTGACCACATGATGGAGCTGGTGGATGTTAGAGACCTTGCACTTCTCCACCTTCCTTTTGAGGACTTCACATAGATGCTCAGTAGGGTTTAGGTCTGGAGACATGCTTGGCCAGTTCATCACCTTTACCCTCAGCTGCTTAACAGGGCAGTGGTGGTCTTGGAGATGTTTTGGGGTCATTATCATGTTGGAAAACTGCCCTGTGGCCCCTTTTCAGAGGGAGGATGTCATGCTCTGATTCAGTATGTCACAATACATTGGCATTTGTGGTTCCCTTAAAGCTATGGTCTACGATTTGGAAGCTTTGTACACATTAATAACACAGTTTATAAGGCTGTTATGGTCCTATGGTCCTATCTACACAGTATAAAGACCAAAAAGAATGAAAAAAAATCCATTCAGTATATCCGCAGCTAGCAGTGTTAGCTACTGAACTATCATGGAGCCGGAAAAGCCTAGCGCCGATCCGGGAAGTCGCCTGCCTCTCCCGGGGCCCAACGGAGCTCTGCCCGCGGGTTGAGGCCTGTTAGCGGGCTAACGGCTAACGAATAGCCTCAGCCGGCCGTCAGACCTTCAGCATCGGCCGTTTCGCTCCTGGTTGATCAGGTAATGGCTTTGTTTACTACAGTGTGAGATGTTTGCTGAATTACTCTGGTTAGTTTGTGCCTGCACGGGCTAATAACTTGTAGGGGAGCGGGTTAGCCTGTTAGCCGCTAGTCGTTAGCACTGTAAGCTGAGCTGGGAAGGACAGGCTGAGAAAGATTAATCCTCCCCCACACTCGGCTCCGCTCTGGCGGCGCCAGACCCGCATTGCCGCCGGTCCAGTTGAAATGGCTACTGCTGTGTGTTATAATGGAGATGTCTGTCGTGTTTGATACTTTCAGTTGAGCTGAGCTGTTTTTGATTGAGTTTGCTGCTGATATATTATGCTAGTCGCTCGTAGCTCTGTCCGAGGGGGCTTGTTCAGAGGCGAGGCGACACGAGCTGGGGGCGGGATCTTAGAACACGGAGCGGAGAGGTGAGGGAAGGGGGGGCATGCTGCGGTTTCAAATCGTAGACCCGAGCTTTAATGAGTCTAGCTCTTCAGTACTGGCAGCACTCATGCAGCCCCAGACCATAACACTCCCACCACCATGCTTCACTGTAGGCAACACACGCCTGTCTTTGAGCTCCTCACCTGGTTGCTGCCACACATGCTGGACACCATCTGAACCAAATAAGTTCATGTTGGTCTCATCAGACCACAGGACATGGATCCAGTAATCCTTATCTTTTGTCTGCTCCTCTTCTATAAACTGTTTGCGGACTTTTTGAGCATCATTTTTAGAAGAAAATGATGCCACGTGCCCCCCACTCTTACTGTGGTGACAATCCACGCACAGCTCCAACAGTGGCAAGGAGGGTCACACACCTCCAGTCACACATGAAAAAATACATGACGTTGACTCACTCGCTTCCCAGCGGATACATAAACACTGTTAGCAGTTTACGAAGAATTTAGCCTATCATAGACCCAGCTGCTAAACATTGGGATTATGAGAAATGGAGTACTTTTTGTAGCTCTGAAAATAAATCATTGCTGTCAAACATATTTGAAGAAAATATCTAGATACGTGGGTCTGTTGTCAGGCAGTTACGTAGTTCTGATGTAATTAGTGAGTCTACATTGGCAAGTAAGGACATTACTGTTAAACTCATTTGAGACATAGCATGTTAGCTAACAGACATTTAGCCATCCGTAGCCACCTCGCCAAAAACTTCCCTACATGGAAAAAAGGTAGTGGAACACACTTTAAGGTTTACACAATGCTTTTTTCTTCAAAATTTTTCAGTTCTATAGTGTTGTTTGTTAGTGAGGACTTACCTTCAACACTGTATTGCAGAGTTTAAAAGTCCTCTTTGAGTTTGAGCTGTTCTTAATCTTGAGGGGTAACCAACTCCAGAATTAATTACAAAATTACCCTTCTCACATTTCCATCACAACTCCCACCACACACATGCACAAACTGTATAGAAAAACACCCAGTGGTTATTTAAAGGAGCAGATAGGCTTTGGTTGTGGTTGAGTTTATTCAGTTTTTTTAACCTCACATTAAAATACAATATTTTAGTAAAATCAAACATTTTAATTTGTATTCTTTAGTAACTATACTGTAAATAACTTACATTAAATGTTAATATTTTTTTTCGCTCTGTAGGATGGAAACTCTGGACCCCGGTTTAGCAAAATATTGTATTTTTATTCATTATTCTGGCAGTTACAGCGACAAAACATTGTACTTGAAGAGCTCCTCCTCATACCAGCCTCATTATCATTTCCCCACATGTGCTCTAATTATTTCCCCACACTCACAGACAGAAAACTCTAATAAACCAGCTCCCACTTTAGTATACTAAAGCTTAAACTCTATTGCAAGGGATGTAATGATAGGAAACATTATCAACAGAATAAGAGTGAACAGTATGTATAAATTGATTGGCCAGTCGAAGATCAAAATAAGCTACAGTAGTCCTTGAAATACTCAAAACTATTCCCCAACTTATACATCTAAATAACACAAAGAATACACAAACTATACAAATTCTCCATTATGCAAAATGATATAAAGTGTGTGCGTATGTGTGTGTGTGAGTTGTCCATGTGTGTGTGTGTGTTTGAGTGTTTGTATGGATGCGTGGGTGTGTGAGAGTTACACAGACAGGGCGGCAGGCCCGTGATTACCTCCCTTTACAGTGGGATAAATAAACTTTCGATATCAAAACATTTTGATGACATCATAAGCATCAATAATACATAACAATGTACAGCAGTATATAACAATATTATTTTACCTGAAACAATTTAATTTTCAGCTCATTTCGCATAGGTTATGGCCCAGTTGGGACCCATGTAGTGTCCATGTGTGCTGGCCAGCTGGGATGCCCATGTGGGGCCAAACACCAACCCACTTACCCCTCTGAACCCATGCCCTAGTAAAGCCCATGTAACCCAAGCAAATCTAATGTGGGCCCCACTGGGATGTGTTGGTTGGGGACACAGCCTCTGTGTTGTCTCGCCTGCAGTTTAAGGACCAAACTATGGTCTGACTTTTAATTTAGCCAATTACATAAATAATACTGCATCTCAAATAAATATTATCCAAATGTACAAATGTTTTAGGACCAAGTTCAGTAACTTGATAATGACTGTTTTTCCTGCTTAGTGTACCTTAAAACTCAAAGTCCTCATTAAACTGTGTGCTTGGTGACTTTCTAATGATGCATAAAATGTGAAATAAAACTGAAATAATGAAAATATTTTTTTCCCCACAGTGCATTACTCTCACCAGTATTTCGACACTGCATCACCTGAAGTCCCAAACTTGCCAGAGTTTGTGTCCTTTGGAATGGTTGATGATGTTCAGATTGATTATTACAGCAGTAACACCAGAGAAGTGGAGCCCAGACATGAGTGGATGAAAAACGCCACAAGAGATTTTCCTGGTTTCTGGAAGGAGGAGGCTGACAAGGCTTGGACAATTCATCAGCGGTGCAAAGACGAAATTGAAAACTTAAAAGAGCGCTTCAACAAGACTGGAGGTTTGTTTGTTTTTCTCTTCTACAATGTAAATAAAATTATTAGGACTGCAACTATTGATTCTTTTTGTAATTGAGTCCTCTATCAAGTATTCTGGCGTTTAATCCATAAATTGGTTAACAGCTACATTATGTACACTGGTTTTGAATTTTTCAAATGTGTTTTTGGTTCTTTGAGCATCACAGGACTTTTGTGAATTATTCCAGTTATACCAGAGAAAACACAGATGTCTCTACAGCTGATATCTCAGAAATGTCCAACCTAAACACACATTAGAAACCTCTAACTCTCTGCAGTGAGCACTAAACCAGTAACAACTACTCAAATAATGCTGATATTCACCCATGTGCAATGGTGTAAATATTTTTTAACTTTTACATTTGTTGTGTTTCCATTGTTCTTGCAGTTTTATTTTTCCTCTGGATCATATCTTGTTATTTTAGTACTTTGCGATATGTCAGCATGTTTGCAATATTGGATATTGTAGATCTGTCCTATAAACTAATGCAAGGACATGGACAGAACTTCATCAAGCACTTTCCTTAAACTGATTTAAGCTAATGCATTCTATTCACCCATTCACAAACACATACACTAATTTATTTGGGAAACAAATGTGCATTAAAAATAATGCAGGTAAATGAATGTGATGGATTTAAATGTTTACAGCTTACATGTTTTGGATATAGGTAAGCACCAAATCAACATAAATGAATGACTGATGCTTTAATTTGAACATGCAGAATACAACAAACAAAAATAGGAGTCACTATAGAGATATGTGCACATACCAAAAACCAAAAGGAAACAAAGACCACTGATTCCAGCCATGTGCACACTGTTTATGATGTTTGATGCTCTGCAGTCACATCTGTGACGGCTCAATGTGCACGTACTTATTTATTAGTCAGGAAAAATCCTTTACAATTCATTTGTGTCTTGCTCATTTGTTTATTTATTGTCACAGGATTTGATGGGAGTGTAGATGGAGGAGAAATTTCATATTTTTTGTTTTCTCAAATACTGTTTTTTTTTTATTTCATTTTGTGTCAAATGATGTGGTCTTTCTTTTATTTTGAAGAGCATGTTTGTGAATGCTCTCATGGGTTGATCTGGAGCAGTTCTCTGATCAATGTGCATGTTGTTTAACTCCATGTTGTCAGGATCAGCAGCTTGCTCTGGATGAGCGCCTCGACAAACTCCAGCACTGATATTATTACATGTAGACCATGATTCAAGGTTGTTTGATTTATGTCGAAGGGCTTTTTGCTGTTTCAGTTAAGAGGTCAGGGTCTTGTGGCAGAGAAGAGTAACGATTATCAATTAATCTGCCGATTAACATAAAATATATAATAAAAATAATAATTTGAAATAGAATTTTGGTTCCAAAACACAACATTGAATATATAAATTACAGGCAGAACATGTCGTGGTTTTATAATACTTTTTTGGTTTTATAAAAGCATTAAACTTCTGGGACATTAATTATATAACCTCAAAAAAAGAGTCACTCTAACCGTCATTCTTGTTGATGGAAACTAGAGGTAGGTTAGAGTAAAGGTAGAACAACTTTAAAAAAAGTTGTGAACAGAATACCGAAAGAGCAAATGAGCAAAAACACCAAGGTAACTTTCTTTTCTTAGGCATCTTTCATTTTTCTTTCCTGCAGCTTTTAAGTACAAAATAAAAGTGTGCAAAACTGCAGTAAATTCCTGCAAAATAAAACAAGTGTCTTTTTAAAATAGAAATGTATAGATTACTTATGAACTCTTTGACACATCTGCCTTTTCAGTCCCAGAGTCCTCATTAGTGCATCAGAAGTAGATTTCAGTGAAGGTAGAAACACTTTTTATTGTACACATGAGGTAATGTGAGGACACAAAATATCTCTTAGGACACTGCATATATCACACAAACTTCTTTAAACTAACTGGTTAAAGTTACCAGATACTATTAAGTTTTCCCCCTGGATGGGCCTGCTGATTGACGTTGAGCTCCAAGACAGCAATGCTAAAGCTAGCATAGTTAGCTTGCTAACTATTTAGCTTAGCTGCTCTGTCAGGTACAAGTGAGTGAAGACAGGTTTCCATAATAATCTTCATATGACAGTCAAGAATAAATTGATCCCCTGCCATCAGAAGGTCCAATTTGTCAGTTTTGTGAACAACGGAGGTGGAACTGTTCAGAAAACTTCAATTGAATACTTTGAAAAGCGCTATAATTGGCTGATTTAATCAGATATATCGGTCAGGCCCTAGTTTGAACTGTGTTTCCTCACTCAGTTTTAGTAAAGAACACTTCTGCCAGAATGCCATGGTTTCGAAGATCGTGAGGCAGATCAATGTGCACGTTGGTGTTGCAGATAAAAGTTTTAGCCTGAAGGAGCAGCATCATATTTTCTGTTGATAAATCTGCAGCACATGTGAGGAAAATATCTACATAGATCACAGTAGGGCTGAAAGATTTATATATTCAGATAATCGCAATTTAAAAGTAGAATTTTGGTTCCAAACACAACAATGAGTATATAAATCAGGATCTGTTGTGTCAAGTATTATACACATACTGTTTTACAAATTTGTAGACAATCTATATGTTAAAAGTGCTGGTAAGCAGGTCAACAACACAAAGCCTCTGTTTAGGAGTAGAAGTTAATGAAAACAGATTATTTATCATCACAATTGAAGGTGAATAATGTGTTAAGTGTTTTTCATCATTTATTTCCTTACTGTTGTCTGGACTGTAAACAAAGTGAATTTTGCACTGAAGTTTGATTTGAAAACAAATTGTGAATTACAAAATCTGCCAGAAAAATCGAAATTAGATCTTTTCCTAAAATCGTTCAGCCCTACATATGAATATCCCAAAACTTGATTTGAAGAAAATCGTGAATCGAATTGAAATCGCAATATCTGCCAGAAAAATCGCAATTCTATCTTTTACTAAAGTCGTTCAGCCTTAGACCACAGGGTCTCCAGAGAAGATGAAACAGTAAGTTTGTGGAGTTTAAGCAGAAAAACAGATATTTTCTTCATTTCTTTCACTTTAAATGTGTTTCCAAGACTGAAGTTTTGGGTAAGAACTTCAGCTGGTTTGATGAAACACCTGACGAGGACAAGTTTTAGTTTTTATTTTTTATTTTCTCTCTGAATCACTCTGCAAAGCTGACCATCAATCAGAATTCATGTCAGTGTGAAGCTCCATGAGCAGGTGATTATTTAGTGCTCTCAAAGTGGACAAAGTCAAATTGTGTGATTTATTGAAGGATCAGATGTGGTGGATCTTGTTTGAATTGTTTTTAAATTGAATGGACATCACAGTCAGAGTAGCAGGTCAGGTTTAATTCAGGACAAACTCGCTGCTCTTCACACTTAAAAGGTTTGTAGAAAGAGCTTTTGTCTAAAATCAGCCTGTCTGCAAAATTCCCATAACGTGCATCCCTGCTCTCTCTCAACTGAACTGTCCTCTTGGTCCTCGTGCTGATTGGCCGTGAGTATGGTCCATCCAGCCAATCACAGCAGGAGGTGTGAGGTAGATGTTTGTGTTGATGTGTGTGGATCAGTGTGTCTCTGTGGTGAAATCAGCTGATGGTGTGAGACTGAGCTGTGATTTTCTCTCTCTCTGTTTCAGGTGTTCACGTTTTCCAGTTTATGTACGGCTGTGAGTGGGACGAAGAGACTGATGAGGTCACCGGTGGTTATCTGCAATATGGTTATAATGGAGAGGACTTCTTGGCCCTGGACATGAAGACCTTCACATATGACACTCCTCAAAAACAACAACAACAACAACAACAACAAGGAGTCTTCACCAAAGAAAAGTGGAATGATGACAAAGATCTTCTGATGTATTATAAATTCTATCTCACCCAAAGATGTCCTGACGAGTTGAAGAAGTTTGTGGGGTATGGAAAGAGCTTTCTGATGAGAAAAGGTAAGATTAAGAGATGTGGTGCTATTTTATTTTGACCATGTTCATATGTCTTAGATTTTGACACTCTGATGTTACAATATAGGCCTGGCCAAAAAAGAGTAACGCCTTGATTTAACTCTGCAAACAGGTCTGAGCCTCCTATTGGATAATTCCTGCATGGGTGATTATCTTTCAGCTGAAACAAGTTATTTAACTCCAGCTGAGGCAATGAGCAGCTTCTCATTTCTTAAACAACCATGTCAAAGACACAAGATATTAGTCTGTTTAAGAAGGGTGAAATCATTGGCATCAAGCGGAGGAAATATCTAATGCAGGAGTTGGCAACCTGCGGCTGTTTTGCCCCTCACCAGAGTCTCTCTGAAGTTTGAGGACAGAATGTGTTCTTTAACTTGCATTAAACTCTAATTAATTGATGTTATTTCTGCATGTTTTAGCCCTATCTACAAAAATGTGCATTTCTTTCATTAGAAGATTATTCTTAGTGCTGCTGCATCTTTACCTGTGAGCTCACCTGTTGTGTATTAAACTTGTGTAGATATTTTGATAAACCTTCTTGTTTTTTAAACATTGGCTGCTGCTGTACAGGGATATGGAGCTGAATTTGTTTCTTTAATATGCAATCAAAAAGGACATATTTGAAAACAAACAAAAAAATGGCTAACAAAATTATGATTTCAAAAATAGAAAGAAATATGTTTGTGATTAAAACTGTATTGTCGTAAATCCACAAGTTTTATTTACAAATCAAAATATTGCTCTCTTGAACCACAGATTCGTTTACGTTTCCTGAACTTTTGTTTGCACTTCTCAAAGTTTTGTTTGTGCTTCGTCCTAACTCTCATGGGCGGGGTCTCCTCTGAAACTGTAAGAAGCCTTCTGATTGGTCAGCGTCCCTCAGTGATGGAATAACAACTTCAGCTCCAACACAGACGGTGTAGGTACCAGATCTGCTCGGGGCCCTGCGCCTATCAATGACGTCACGCTGTGATCGGTTAAAAGACCGTCAAGGTTTATTTCTGTGTTCATTCAGTTCACCTCGGACCTCTGGCCATTTTCAAATTAGCATACCGTACTAGAAGTGCGTACTGATTCAGGAAAAAATTCACAGTATGCATCGGAGCAGTCTGCTTCGCCTACTGTTACCCACAATGCAATGTGGCGGAAGCGAAGCTTCAGCAACTGGAGCAGCGCCTGAAAATAAATATATGAGCCACTACTTGTTATCACTACTTGTTTTCAACGCTTAATAGTGTGTGATAAGTTGTGAAATTGTAAAAAGGTCAGTTGTGGTTGTTTTTCCATTAACGGTTCGTAACGGACAGACGGTGTTACGTCAGTCTGTGGCATTATTAGCTTAAACTACAGACAAGCAGGGTTCCCACGCGTCCTGGAAAACCTGGACAATGATTGACCAATTTTCCAGTCATGGAAAACGTATGGAAAATGAGAAAAAAACATAAAATGTCCTGGAAAAGCTTGAATGGTCCTGGAAAATTATTAAGCTTCCCTCTGTCCCTCTGCGCATAGCCTAAATATCTGTTATTACCTGACAAAATCGAGCTCCAGAGTTTCTCTGCCTCCAGCCGTCAAGTCGGCACAGCGCCCCACGTGATGCTGCCAGCCAATCAAATTGCATGTTACCTCAGCGCAGTCCTGCTACCAAGTGTTTCCTTTGTCTTTAGATTTACTAACTTTTCAGACCCCAGTGAGGACTAGTTTTTCTCCCAAAAAGGGCCCAAAACTGGCGACTCAGTAGAAGAGTGTTGACAGACGGTGGAGCAGCACAGAGCTGTAGTGGCCGTTAATGTTTGTCAGGCTGCACGCTGAGATGAAACGCCTCTGAGTGATTTCAGTAGAGCCGCAGCGATCATGAGAGGGACAGCTTCGAGATAGCAATGGTTAACAGGTAGTCTGACTGGGCCACGTTTCACGTAGTATCTCGTACTGTTCCAGAAAATACATTAATGAATTGGAAACACGTTGCAAGGAATTTCCCTCCATTTAAATAGTATAACGCATATGCACAGAGACAAGAGAATAGCAACATGTGATGCAGATTTTAGCTAGCAACTTTCTAATTAAAGTAGCAGGCAACACCGAGTGAGATGCACACAGAGCACAGGGAAGAAGAAGAGAGACAGTGAAAACTGAAGACTTGCATGCTTATTTGAACTGCTTGCAGTTCTTTTACCTAAGGCTGTAAGCATAATTGAATGATATTCAACATGGCTAAATAAACAATAAATGACAATCAGTCCTTATTTTGTAACTTTCTAGCAAAAAAATAAAAATAAAAATTGGAAATGTAGTTAATATGTACTTGGTAACATAGGCACTTTGAGCCATAATATATGAGTAGATACTGAGTAGATACAATTATGCAAGATTAGGTGTGTAGATAGATAAATATATAAATATGTGTATATATATCTATATAGCCTATATATGTGTGTGTGTGTGTGTGTATATATATATATATATATATAGAGAGAGAGAGAGAGAGAGAGAGAGAGAGAGAGAGAGAGAGATTATATAGATATAAACTCAATAAAATGGTGATAAAAAGATATAATAAAATATAGCAAAATAAAATCGAGGCTACTTAAACAGTAAGTCAAGAAATCTATATATTAAAAGTCAGTAAATAAAGATAAAAAAATTACTCAACTTGTAAGCATAAATTTATAATAGTAATACACTACACAAAAGCCAGACATTACTTCACTCTGTCAAAAACATTGGAAAACCTGCAGGAGAGTCTTAAACAGATTCAGTAACTGAGGAACTGTTTTTGGAGGAACATTTCAATTACATGGCCTTGTTCTGTTTTATGTTGACCTTTTTACCCTGCAAGTTAATATTCAATTTAGAAGTATTTAGGCCAGTATGTTTTTCAAGGCAATTTGGCAGTGATTTTTAATGCTTCGTAATGCAGGTA
Source organism: Scarus forsteni (assembly GCA_036419115.1). Lineage (NCBI taxonomy): Eukaryota > Metazoa > Chordata > Actinopteri > Labriformes > Labridae > Scarus > Scarus forsteni. The sequence continues at coordinate 72,247 of JAZDUH010000222.1, read as the reverse complement.
TCAGATGTTTAAAGGCAACTGCATTAAACAGAGATGAATCAAAGGAAACAGTTTTGGTGATTATTAAAAACAAAAGTATTCTGTAGAGAAAGTACAGGAAAGAAAGAAGAAGAAAATGAAAAGCTGAGGTGAGAATTTCCCAAATCGAAATTGTAACTTAAGTTGTTTATGTGTCACTGGAAGCTGTGGGTGTGATTGCGCTATTCTACTATAAATTTGTCATAAATTATGAATGTAATGTAATGAATCTATGAATGTAAGAGATTATTTGATATGTATGATAGCAGCCATAGACTGCACATCTTGTAAACATAGCAGTGTGAATAAATGAACAAAATGTATGGTCCCACCGTTGAAAAGGACACTGCAAAGTGTGCGTGTGTCCGGGGGAGGGGGGTTAAAAACGTTCTGGAAAAGTCTCGGAGATGTCCTGGAAATGTCCTGGAAAATAATCTCTAGAAAAGAGTGGGAACCCTGACAAGTCTCGCATTTTACCGTTACGTTTTGTATTTTTCCTCTGTAGTACCATAAATTTTCTGCTTCTCCTCATTCTTATACTGTATTGTGCATGTGACGTTTATTCTTGAACTGTTTTTTTCTTTTGAGCGGCCGTAATACGACATTGTTTGCTGTCACACAGACCTAATTTCTCACTGGAATAATAATAATACCTATTCTAAACCTACTCTGAACCAATCACAATCTTCTACATCATTTTACCTATCTCTAGCCAATCACATAGTGTGACGTCGTCGGTAAACGCAGGGCCCTGAGCCGATCTGGTACCTACACCGGCATTGTGGGGGAAATGCCAAGAGTGAACTGAAGGAGACAGACATCGATCAGCAGAAAATGTTTTGTCTAACTTTTCTGTCTTTCTGGTGCCTTTAAAGATTTCTCTTGTCGCTCTTTTATTACTTTTTCCCAAACCAGTAGAGACAGCGTTATTAGACATTAACACTCATAATGTAGACCTACCAGCTGAGCGTCATCCAGGCTTCAGTAACAGTTTGGATAATTTCACAACAAATTCAGCTCCCTGCAGGGATTCCAGCTTTTCAGGTGGAGGCATGTCATGATCAAGTGATGATAAATTCAGCACAACTGTGACCGTGTTTTTGAAGTGGGGGATTTTTGAACAAAGGTATAGGGTGGATTTACATTTTTTCGCGTTTAGTGTGTAGGCACCTTAACAGTGGAAGTAAGAGCATTTCCACACACACAGTGTGAAGGGAACTTAAGGGATTGGGACTGAACAGCTGTGTAGCCTTAAGAAAACCACTAATCAGTAAGGCTAAGCAGAAAAAAGGCTTCAGTTTGCTAGGGAGCATAAAGATTGGACTGTGGAGGACTGGAAGAAGGTCATGTGGTCTGATGAGTCCAGATTGACCCTGTTCCAGAGTGATGGGAGCATCAGGGTAAGAAGAGAGGCAGGTGAAGTGATGCACCCATCATGCCTAGTGCCTACTGTCCAAGCCTGTGGGGGCAGTGCTGTGATCTGTGGCTGCCTTAATTGGTCAGGTCAAAGTTCAGCAACACTATGGCTCAAATAATGAGCTCATCTGACACCTGAATACAATGAATGCCCAGTCCGTAGAAATAGGTGTAAAATCATCCCCATAAAACTTTCCCTTTCCTTTCATTATGTTAGAAAAACATTTTTTCATTTATATTCTACAGGTCTCCCTTCTGTGGAGGCTAACATAACGATCATCCATGTTGTCTACGGGTGGGTTTTGGGGACAAAAAGATCAAAATGTAGCTTTTGAATAGGAGTCAGGCCACCGGCCCTGAAATCTTCCTGGATGACTTAAAAAGAAGAAGAAGAGAGAGAACTTTAAAAACCAAGACAGACTGTAAACCACAGAGTTGCTATACAAGCCCTGTGTTTTATTGGTATTGTAAATATTGTGCAGAACTGGTATGGATTTAAATAAATACATTATTAATAATATTACAAACCTCTCAACTGTTCAGAACAACTTGCTCGTGTTCTCTCTCTCTCTCTTTACCTTATTTTAATGAATCTGCAGTACGTTAGAAGTCATTGCAGATCCTAGACCTGAATAGCATTAATTTAATAATGTTTGCTTGTGTGAGTAAAAGTTTACAAAACCATGATCATCATCTTACCTGACCTGCAGCCTTTAAAAATAAATTGAAAATATATAAATAAATGGACGTCTTTGGTCCTCACTGGCTCCCTTCACTTAGTGATGTGATGTTTAAAATCAAAATAAATGTTCTTTGATTACTTTTCAAGTTTTGATAAATGTATTCAAATACTGACTGCAAATTATTAGAACTCTGATCAAGTTTTAATGAAATAATGAACTTTTAATCTTTAAATCTTGTTATATTGCCCAGCCTTACACCCTTTATATTGTCATTACTGAGACATTTACATATACGACATCAAACAGGAGCAGTGATGGTAAACAACAGTAAAAATGACAAAGAAACTATAAACAGTCTTTGTTTTTGTGCTGCAGACCCCCCCACAGTGTCCCTTCTCCAGAAGACCCCCTCCTCCAGGATCACCTGCCACGCCACAGGTTTCTACCCCAACCAAGCTGCAGTGTTCTGGAGGAAAGATGGAGAGAAGCTTCAGGACAACATGGAGCACGGAGAGATCCTCCCAAACCACGACGGATCCTTCCAGATGAGTGTTGACCTGGAGCTCCCCTCTGATGACTGGGGGAGGTACGAGTGTGTGTTTCAGCTCTCTGGTCTGGAGACGGACGTGGTCACCAAACTGGACAGAAAGGACATCAAGACAAACTACGGTAAGACCTGAACCAGAGGAGTTTGCTCAAACGGTGGAGAGCTGAAGTGAAGATTTGTTTTTGTCTCTTTTATCCAAACCTGTGAACATTTCTATGTGTCTGAAAAAGACTTTACAGGCTTAGATCAGCACAAATGTCTCTGGAGGGACAACAAATCAAAGGAAGAAACTTCCCCAGATTTTATTTTAAGTTTGAAATGTTTGTGGGTAAAAAGTGGTGCACAGTTTCATTTTATGTGTTGAGTGTGTACAGTGTGCTTTTAGTGTACTTCATTTTAGAGACTGAACAGCTTTATTTACGGAGCACCATTCAAACATACAGAAATTCATCGAGCTTTACAGAGTTTAAAACAACATTGTTAAAGGTGCTATGAGGAGAATCTATTACTGGTGAAATTAAGACTCTGTTACCCATGAGCATGGGCAGTGACTGTCGTAATGCTGCGTTCCAGTAACATCAGAAATGGGAGTGACATCATCTCAGAGTTGTCAGTGTTCCAGTTGAAGTCTGAAAAAAACATGCCGATCTACCAGGCTATTGTTAGCAGTTGTTAGCACGCTCTGTGTTGTTGTTCACAAATATCACATGAAGAATGTGATTATCACTATGGCAGCATTTTTGTAAATATAAGTCTAACAATACTATGTATACAGCTGATCTAGAGCGACACACCCCAGTCAGAAGTGCAAATAAATGGATTATTACAGGAGTTAAATAACTGTTCACACTGGGGGCATCCATCTTTGATTGTCAACTCGAGGGGGGTGACGACGTTTATGCTCCAAAATATCATAATTAAAGAGCATTAACATCTGAATAAATAGTGAGCACTGTGGGCACACAACTACAACATTCTCAAAAAAAATTAAAATAAACTGCATAAAGTATAAAAAGTATTAAAAAACAGGAAGAATGTATTATTTCATGTAACCATGTAAGCTCAGCAGGGGAAGAGAAGATGAATCATGCTTAATAAAGTTATAGTGACTGACAATAAGGAGAAACTACATGCTGGAGTTTTCCTACATGCTAGCTGTGCTTCCCTTCTTGGTAAGAGCAGTTGGCTTAAAAATGCTGAGGCTTTTGCTTGGGGAGATTGTTTGGTAAGCTTGAGGTCATCCATTAATGTTTGTTTGTAGCCTATTGTTTTTTTTTTTATTTTTATATTTTTTTAACCATTATGGTCGCTCCTTCATCCGCCGCCTGAGAGTGTGTGTGTGTATGTCTGTATGTGTATGTCAGAGTGAGCATATTCAGAGTAGTCGATCTTTGTAGTGTTAACGCTGCTAAGGGGGAGCCCGGGGATTGGCTGAGGGTTACGGAAGTAAAGACTCAGAGAGTGAACAGCTAACTGTGTGACACGCTGTTTGAGTCTGTTAATAAAGAGAATTAATGATTCAGAAGTTATCGGCTCGTTCTATGACAGGTAGTGTTGTGAGACACTTTTAGGTGGCCTCTGCTCTGACGTTCGCTGAATCACCGCTACGCCTCGGCCTGCATGTGTGGGGACTCCGCCTGCAGAGAGACGGTTTGGTTGCAGCGCGGCTTATCGGTGTTGTGCAAGAGTAGCAGGGGAGGAGGCGTTTGTCAGATGGGAGAGGAAAAATGCATTTTATTGAATGTATGCAAACCATAGCGACACAACTATGGGCAGGATAGTTACCTGCCTCTGCACTCGCGACACCCGACTTAATGCAGGACTCTGCTGTGAAGGCAGCGACATGATGCTGCAGTGGTGTATTTACAGTTAAAAAAAAAAAAAAAGTAGGATTTAGGAGCCGCTCCTAAATGAATGTGGAGGAAACACTGCACTGCGTTTTCTTTTACTGACCAATTCCTCCTTCGCGTGCTCTGCAGCCGTTGTTGCTTCCTCCATGCTAACTGAAGAGTGCCGGAGAGTTTCTGCCCCTCCCCCTTCTGTGCATGAAAGAGGAGGGGCGGGGGCGCGCGGAGCAGTGCTGAGAGCTCCGGGTCTGCAGCGCAGCAGAGGAAGGATCACAACACAAATTTGAACTATATCGATATAAACGATATAGTCTAATTCCATATCACATTTAAAAATATATCGATATAATTTTAATATCGATATATCGCCCAGCCCTACTGTCAGTCAGTCTAACCGAAGCACCAAACCAGAAACAGAATAAATGCTGTCTCAGAACACTTCACAGCAGAGCAAGTCAGTACATACAGACCCTTACCAAAAAATTAAAATATCATGGAAAAGTTTATTTATTTTTGTTATTTCCTCTCTAAAAGTTAAACATCCATGGATTATAGATTCAGGTCTCACAATTCAGAAGATTTCAAGTATTTATTTATTTTACATAATTTGGGCTTACAGCTCATAAATTCACACAAACAAGATTCCAAAAATTAGAATGCTGTGAAGAAATCAGTTCAAATCTTATTGGGCATGGATGTTTTAAACGAAGTGTCACACACTTCTCATCTACTAAGCTCAAAGTGCCTGCACAGGTTTCCCCAGGTGTCATTAAATTGCTTCAGTTTGATCCCATTGTCTCAGTTTGGTTCAATATGGGTAAGACAGCAGACTTGACAACAGAAGACTATCACTGATCCCTCAATAGGATGGGTAAGCCACAAAAGTTCACAGCTAAGAAGGTTGCTGTTCACAGAGTGCTGTGTCCAAGCATATCAATGGAAAGTCAAGTGGAAGGACAATATGTGTCAGGAAAAGATGCACCAGCAAAAGACATGACCGGGGACTTCAGATTATCAAACAGAGAAGATTCAAGAATCTGTCAGAGAAAAAGAAGGAGTGGAAAAGGTGGGGTCACAGTTTTAAAAACCACCACGATCAGACAGCGATGGGAGAAGAAGATGTGCCCAAACATCGACTACAACTATCAGGTTCCGCGGTTCAAGCCTGAGCCTACGTAGGAACAGTCTCATGTAGGCCAGGAGGAGAAGGACTGGACTGTTGGCCAGTGGTCCAAGGTCCTCTTTTCCGATGAGAGTAAAGTGTGCCTTTCAGTCGGGAATCAAGGTCCAAGATTTTGGAGGCAGTGATATGAGGAACAGAACCCAAGCTGTTTGAGGTCCAGTGTAAAATATTCACAGTCAGTCATGTGGTGCAATGTCCTGTGTGCAGCTGTTGGTAAAGTCTGCTTTCTTAAATCCAAGGTCACCGCAGCACTCTACCAGAATGTTGAGGGGACTTCAGATGCAGATATCATCTTCCATGACTACGACATTGCCTCAATGCTACAGGCTGACTCGCTCAGTGCCACAGGCTGACTCCCTCAGTGCCACAGGCTGATGCCTCAATGCCACAGGCTGACTCCCTCAGTGCCACAGGCTGACTGCCTCAATGCCACAGGCTGACTCCCTCAGTGCCACAGGCTGATGCCTCAATGCCACAGGCTGACTCCCTCAATGCCACAGGCTGACTCCCTCAATGCCACAGGCTGACTCCCTCAATGCCACAGGCTGACTGCATCTATGCCACAGGCTGACTGCCTCAATGTCACAGGGGGATTGCCTCAAAGTCTCAGTCTAACTTTCTCAATCCTGCAGACTGATTGCCTTAAAGTGATATTCCGGGATGGAACAAGTTGGGTCCTATCACAAGGTTTAGGGCAGAAATTAATCCTACAGCGCCTCGTAGCCAGCTGTGGCTCTGCAGCGGAGGCCGTTTTATGACCTGATGAGAACTAGAGCCTTATTTAGCGGTGTTTTTGTGTGAAAGCAACGCTGAAAATTCTCTACATAAAGCGTGAATGCAGACCGATATCAGATTTTTTTGGTAGGAGTCTGTTTATTTGGGTTTTGGTCAAGTAAAATATGGCCCCTTTGGAGTGCAGAGGAAACCGGCAAGCGAGCAGGCCCGGAGCAGGGAGGGGGGGTTTGGTGCGGGCGCCCTGGGCTTCTGCTGCACAGAAACACTGCTGTAGGGGTAATTTCTGCCCTAAACCTTGTGATAGGACCCAACTTGTTCCATCCAGAAATATCGCTTTAAAGGTACAGTGTGTAGTTTTTAGTGACATCTAAAGGTGAAGTTTGAGATTGCAGCACTCCGGCGCTCCCCCCTCCCTTTAGGAGAACTCCTGAGCTACGGTGGCCTTCCAAGGACAAAAAATGTTTTTTCAACATGGCGTCGTCAAAGAGTGTTTCCAGCTACCAAGCTATCAAATATCTCTGTTAATTCGCCACATTTGAAAATTTAGAGAGCATTTCAGGCGAGAAAGTCACCACATAGAATACCAAAATGTGGTCATTTGAGCCATAAAACGCACGGATACAAACTTCATTTCGGTATTTCAGACATTCTGTTATGAACCCCAATTATGCTACCGAAGAAACTTCTGGTCAGCTCCTAAACAAGAGCCTAATTTACAAAAGCGTTAAAGAACTAATAGGAGATAATGAAGAATGCTTTTATTTTGAAAACGGGAAGTTTGCTAGTGGCTGATTTTTAGCTGAATGCCATCTGAAGACGACTTGACATTTATGATATAATATGATTATGATATTGTTACGACCTGACGCTGTTTTTTTATTTGAGTCCGTTTTTCCAGTATTTTGTCTGATGACTTTCATTTTGAAGCCTGAGGCCGTATTATCTGATGGAGATTTTATTGAGGGGGGATTTTTCTGATGCCGTTTGGTCTGAGAAATGACACAGAGGTTTTCCTGAGACCGTAGTATCCTAAAAAGTACACCTTACCAATGTGTACATGTGCTACTAAATGACCAATTAGGAGCAAACAATAAAATTAAGGTGTACGGTGAAAATCTTTGTATTTGTCTCATCAACAGCGCTGCTTAGTTATCAGCCTATGTTTTCTGTCCACAGAAAATTGTTTGAGGCCGTGAAATAAGCCTCTCATAGCAGATTCATTCTCTGCGTCTTACTCCGACTTCTCCTGAAAGTAAACAAATAAATTCGGCACCGTATAAGAGTACAATTCGACACTTAGTCTTACCTGTCCAGCAAAAAACAGGCAACTTCTGCGTCTGTCTGCAAACTTATCCTTCAGGGACTTCCATCTGGGAAAGGCAGCGCCGATGTTGACCCTGTTTTTTTTTTTTCTCGTAGCCTGTCCCGATTGCGTTTGGCTTCATCCCGTTTTTGTTTCTTTGACGAAGATTCACGCTCCACTGATGGCAAATTGTACGTGTGATTCTCCGTGTTTGTTTGTTTTAGCACAGCTGCTTGGTAATCAAGCTCTTCTTCTTCGTCTATTTCACAACTGTGCATTTCCGGTAGGCGTTGACAAAAAAACGCTTAAGTGTATTTTTGTCCGTTCTGGAATTCTGATAGAAAAGATGGCGATGCAAGATGGAAGGCACCATAAAGAGGAGACCCGCTCCTACATTGATATAAATGACTTTTTCTAAAGTAATGAAAACAAAATAATTATTTAAGGCTGATTATAAACTACTTTGAATATAATTTTAAATAATATATTCCATTTTTACCATGTCTGTTATTTTTTTTTTTTCGTTCAGCATTTAATAATACACACTGTTCCTTTAATGCCACAGGCTGACTTCCTCAGTCCCACAGGCTGACTATCTTGGTGCCACATTCTGATTGCCTCATTGCCAAAGTCCATTTGAAAAGCCATATTTTGATTGATTTTATGTGATCCTATTTTAGGTCTTTGTTTCCTGCAAACAGTGAGAAGTAAAGGAGATTTCTTTACAGTATTCCAATTTTTGGAATTCCTGTTTTCATGGTTGTTATGAGCTGGAAGATCAAATTATGTAAAATATAAGAATTACTTGAAATTTTTAAATTGTGAGCCCTGAATCTAAAATGCATCAGTTTAAGTTTTTGAATGGAACTGGAGGAATAACCTTTTCCATGATATTCTATATTTTTGGAAAGGGTCTGTTCATTCACACACAGGCACACACACGGACACATATATATATGTATGTGTGTGTGTGTGTGTGTGTGTGTGTGTGTGTGTGTGTGTGTATATATATATATATATGATTATATATTCATACACACATATATTAATAGATATACATGTGTGTATGTATGTATAAAGATATATATGTGTGTATGTATATATATATATATATATAAATATATATATCACTGTATTTTGAAATCAAATCTTTGATCATCATCTGTAGATAACTTTCAGTTATGCTGTTTACAAGCAATCTATAAAACCTTACAACACAGAAATAAAACTAATCGTTTTTGTCAAAGCTGTCTTGTTGCTTAACATCATTATGCTGTGGAGAATCCAGTGTTCAGGTAATCAAGACAAACAATAAAAAATTAATCAATCATAGAAACATGTTTGATTTTGGCATCATGTTTTTGTGTTTTGTTCTTCTCTGTTTTTAGTATCATCTGTATTATTTTATCATGATCAATGGTGATATGACATGAATCAGAACAGTGTTATTTTAATGTTTGTTTTACACTTCTGATCAACAGTGAAGCCCGTGAATCCTCTACCTGTTGCCCTCAGCATTCCTGTCGTGGTCCTGGTTCTTGCCCTTGCCCTCTCTGGATTCCTGATTTACAAACAGAGAAACTGTAAGAGACCAAAAAACTTTGTTCTCCTTCTTTTGTTTGAAGTTTTTTTGATTAATCATATCTAATCATTAATTTTGTTTTTCATACTCTGATGCATGACAATTTTCCACATTGGCGGCAAAAATCTGTCTTCCCTTTACCACTCTGTTAACCCAGTGAACCAATGTGAACAGCTCAGGCTTCAGAAGTGACAGGCATGATCAGTTTAACATTAATGACATCAGGCAGAGCACATTGTGATGAGGGACAACAAACACAGAGAGGATGCTTCACAATGCTGGAGAAGAACCTGATGTTACAGCAGCTCACCTTGAGTGAGCTCTTATTAAAGTAATGATGGCTCAGTTTTGTCATCTGTTCTGATGTTTGTTAGTTTGTCTGAGAGCAGATCAGACAGAAGCAGACTGCTCACTGACTGACACTGTCTCATACAAACATATATAACATACAGATGAGATGGACAACAGTGGATCATCAGTGTCAGTGTTATTTTAGCCTGATACATCCATTCAAAAAGTCAGTGCAGTGTTAATAAACTAAGTTTATCAGATATCATAATGCAAACGTATGATTCACGTTTATCATTTATTGTGCCTGTAATGGAGACACCAGTTGAAATTCAATAAAATCAGATACATATCTGATTCAGTACCACATTTGACAGTGGCCTTAATCTGATTTGAAAATGTCAGATTCAGTGACTTGTGCTGTTCACACTTTCAGAAACAAATCAGATACAGATCATTTTGACTGTAGTGTGTACAGAGCCTTGTTTTGTAGTGGTCAGGTAGGTAGGTATGTCATAGGTACAGTACAGGCCAAAAGTTTGGACACATCTTCTCATTTAATGTGTTTTCTTTACTTTCATCACTGTTTACATTGTAGATTCTCACTGAAGGTATCAAAACTATGAATGAACACATGGAGAATTATTTACTTTACAAACAAGTGTAAAATAAATGAAAACATGTCTTATATTCTAGTTTCTTCAAAGTATCCACCCTTTGCTCTGATTACTGCTTTGCACACTCTTCATTCTCTTCATGAGCTTCAACAGGTAGTCACCTGAAATGGTTTCCAACTCTCTCAAAGGAGTTCAGAGATGCTGAGCACTTGTTGGCCCTTTTGCCTTCACTCTGCGGTCCAGCTCTACCCAAACCATCTCGACTGGGATCAGGTCCGGTGACTGTGGAGGCCAGTCATCTGGTGTAGCACTCCATCACACTCCTTGGTCAAATAGCCCTTACACAGCCTGGAGGTGTGTTTGGGGTCATTGTCCTGTTGAAAAATAAATGATGGTCCAACTACATGCAAACCAGATGGGATAGCATGTCGCTGCAGGCTGCTGTGGTAGCCATGCTGGTTCAGTATGCCTTCAATTTTGAATAAATCCCCAACAGTGTCACCAGCAAAGCAGCCCCACACCATCACACCACAGACTCCATGCTTCACAATGGGATCCAGGCATGCAATATCCATCTGCTCACCTTTTCTGCATGGCACAAATACACGGCAGCTGGAACCAAAGATCTCAAGTTTGGACTCGTCAGACCAAAGCGCAGATTTCCACTGGTCTAATGTCCATTCCTTGTGTTTCTTGACCCAAACACAAGAGATGATGTTGTAGAGATGTGTCTGCTGCTGGGGCTCTGTGTGGTATCATCTGGTCTCTAATCTGAGCTGCTGTTAACTTGTGATTTTTGAGGCTGGTGACTCAGATGAACGCTTTCTCAGCAGTAGGGATGTAACGGTTACCGGTAAAATGGTAAACTGCGGTAATCATTACCCTGTCTTTTTAAAATTACCGTTTTACCGTGTTTGATCACCACACAGCGTCAGCAACTCACGGAGATGCTGCCCTTACCTGGAAAGCCGGCATTATGTATCCGTCATCGATTAAGCGTCCTCAACCGATGTGCGCATGCGCAGTTTGCATTGTTTGGCCTCTGAGTCGGAGCGAAAGTTAGAGACACAGTGGAGACTTTTGTCGAAACGGACTCTGAACTGCGGTTGAATTTTGGATTTTACAAGGATGCTGAGGAGAAACTGATAGAAGACAGTCTCCCTGTCTAAACATGAAGCTGCAGCGAAAGAAAAAGACATGCGCCATTTCAACGGCAGGAACTCTTCGAGTAAATTAACTGACGGAGCAGCAGGGAGAGACAGAGAGAGAGAGAGAGAGAGAGGGGGAGGATTCAGTGAGCCATACCTGAGAGAATGACAGGTGACTTATCAGTAATTCTATCCAAAAATGTATAAATCTTATAAATAAGAGAATAAGTATCATTTTGGACCATGTTCTTGCTGTGTATTCGCCGTATTTTGAAATAGATCGTCTTTTTTCGTCAAAGTTCGTGTTCTATGGATTTCATCGATCGTTATTTGGAAATATTTAGAGGAGAAAATACCGAGGAGATCTGCCAGGGAGAGGGAGACCAGAGGAGAATCAAGAAGGGGGTTATTTGCGACTGCCCTTGGGGACACATTCAAAGATTCTGCAATTTTTCAGATTGCCTGACCTTAATTTCTTAAAGTAATAATGGCCACCCGTTTCTCTTAACTTAGCTGATTGGTTCTTACCATAATATTAATTCTAACAGTTGTCTAATAGGGCTGTCGGCTGTGCATCAGCCTGACTTCTGAACAACACAAATGATGGTCCAACCCCATTAACATGGCAAGAAACTCCATTAATTAACCCTGGAAAGGCTCACCTGAGAAGAGAAAACCATTTCAGGTGACTACCTGTTGAAGCTCATAAAGAGAATGAAGAGTGTGCAAAGCAGTAATCAGAACAAAATGATGGATACTTTGAAGAAACTAGAATATAAGACATGTTTTCATTTACTTCACACTTTTTTGTTAAGTACATAATTCCACATCTGTTCATTCATAGTTTTGATACCTTCAGTGAGAATCTACAATGTGAATAGAGATGAAAATAAAGAAAACACATTGAATGAAAAGGTGTGTCAAAACTTTTGGCCCGTGCTGTTGGTGTGTTTCCAACAGAGCTAACACTTTGTCTTTGTTTTGTTTTTCAGCCAAGTGTGACAAAGGTTTCTCTAAGACGAGCTCTGAGGTCGCTGAGAAACTGAATCCAGCCTCTTAATGCTGAACACACCACGCTGCAGCCTTTGAGCTTCTCCGCGAGGGACACTGCTGAGAGCCCCCTTGTAAAACATCTGTGTGAGGATTATCTCCTCTCTGAGCTGCTTCTGCCTGCTCACTGATCCTCTTCCTCTCTGCTGCCGTGGGGAGTGGGCGTGGTTTCCCTTGGACACTTCTGCTGCAGCCACACACCTTCATTAAGTCATCACCTGCACTATGAAGCTGACTGGTGGACACTTCTTCAGTGACAGTGGATTTCCACAATCACAGTGGTCTGTTGGCTCATTTATGCCTTGCGCTTAACTCTTATGTGTTTAAGTGCTAAACCTTTTTGGTCTCCTGTTGGGAGTTTTGTTCACAGACTTTTCTTTGTAAGATTTTTTATCATTGTAAGTACACTCTTTAGTTTCTCTGCTCCACTTCTCCACAGTGTCTCCAGGAGCCTTCACCACACAAACCACCTGTAAATACTCACTGAGATAAATCCTCAAAAATCCTGAAGGATGTTTTAGTTCCTTTCTCCATCTGTCTGGAGGACCCTGATTGTAACTCACTAGAGAAATGTGGAGCCACAAAGTCTCTCTTTATTTCCCACCAAGGAGCAAACATCTGTGTGGATGCCAGAGATGTATTTATTACTCTGGACTTCCTTCCTTAACAGTGATTGGCTGAGACCTGATAAGAACTACGTTTCGTCAACAAATTTTCAGTAGCAGCACGTTACTTTACTTTTTACCCGAAAAAGTAGTTTTGTTACTGTAACACGTTACAACCCTGCTTGTATGTCTTAGTGCTAACCACATATATTTTGTTAGTTTGAATTGTTAAGACTGAAACTGTTTACTCTGTTATTTTTTAGATATATACTGTTTGGTATCAAATCGCTTATCACAATATGTTCTAACCAGTTGGAGTTAGGGATGTAGCAGTAAACCGTGGTAAAATTTTCCATGGCAATCATTACCGTGTCCGATAAAATTTACCATTATACCGTGTTTGATAACGACAACAATGCACAGTGATGCTGCTCTTTGCCTGGAAATGGCAGAACTATGAGTCTCTTCCTGGATAAAGCAGCTTCATGACAGCGGAGATTTCCTTCTGGAAACAGACTCTGAAGTCTGGTTAAAATTTGGATTTTACAAGGATGCCAAGGTGAAACTGATCAGTGGCCTAACCATGAATCTGTGGCGAAAGAAAAAGACTTTTGGTTAAAACTGCCATAACTACTCGTGTAAATAAGCTGAACGAGCTGTAGAGGTGGAGAGAGAGAGAGAGAAGATTCAATGAGCCATACCTGAGAGAACTACAGGTGGTCTAAGTGCAAACCACATATATTTTGCTAACTACATATCCCTATGGTCACATCATTTTACATTTTTCTAGGGGCACCATCATTTTTGTCCAGGACAGTTTCATGATTTTTTAAAAAATAATTCTGTTCAACCTCAGGTCAAAAGCAATGTCTGATTTTCATTGGTCAATTTTCATAGAATTTTTATTTATGATTACTTTTGTCAGATTCAAATTATTTCTGCGACTATTGTGGGTTTTCCCTTTATTAACCAAGGGGTACCAACAATTTTGTCCATGTGTGTATATTTTGCTAACCACACATATTTTGTTGTCAGTATTTTCTGTCTAAATGATGTATACATTTTTATTTTATTTTATTTTATTTTTAAATGTATTTTTTGGCATTTTGTGCCTTTATTGATAGTAGAGAGACAGTGGATAGGCTTGTGAAAGGAGAGAGAGTAGGGAAGACACTCTGCAAACTGGTCACAGGCAAGGTTATAATAGTTTTGGATTTGTCATTATGGTTTAGTTTTAGTTAGTTTTGACATTGTTTTTCTCATTATAGTTTAGTTTTAATTAGTTTTAGAGCGGGCATTCTAGTCTTTATTTAGTTTTAATTTTTGCAACAAGGCTTAGTTTTAGTTTAGTTTTAGTTTAGTTTCAGTTTTTTCATACCTTATTTGCCAGGTGCAGGATTCAAAAAGGTCAGAGTAAATATTTTCAAGTCCAACATAGTGCTCACTGCTCAGTCAATGCTGATACTGTACTGTTGGCTGCTGCTGTAAACACAAGAAAATCATATAAACTTGATACAGAATATATAAACATGAATTATATAAAAATTCCATGGTTTTGTAGCGGCATCTTGCACGAGTGGCAGTTTTTTATATTGATCCACCAGTGACTGAAACATAAGCAGATAAGATCCTCCAGAAGGTGCAGAGGTTAAAGGGGTCTTTTACGTTTGATTACGCAGCAGTGAAATGTTACGCTCTGTACTTTTGTTGCGAACACATTTTGTACAAAATCTCTCTGGATATTGATTTTATTTATCTTTATTAAATTACATGAGATTGAACAAAAAAATCATCCTTTAATGCAAAATTTAATGTAAGGTCAATTTATCAAAAGTTTCCCAACATATTTTAAACCCTGGCATAATATTATTTATTATTAATATTTTGAGACTGAACTTGAACCCTGATGGTGTTATGTTTTAATTTTTAATATGTTTTAATGTCAGATAAGCAAAAAGCAGCTAGGCTATTTTTTCCTGTAATTTGAGTTTAGGAAAAAAAATCACAAGTAGATCATAAAAATAAGAAATAGCCTAAATATTTGCAGAGAACCTTTCTGCAACACGATTTTAATAAGCCTATATGTATATCAGTGCTGAAATTAGCCTAATTAACGTGTCTCAGGTAATTAAAAAAACTTTTTTGTTTTATCATAGGATAATACAAATTATTTCACTTATTCTTTATGAGTCTTTGTCTTACTGAAGAGCTTTCATTTTTCTCTCTCACTTTAATGAATTATTTGTTTGTTGTTACATTCCTTGTAAATATAAAACATTTAATCAGATAAACTGTTTTGTGGACTAAAGCAGGGCAGGCTTTAATTTCATAATCAGTGACATGTACAGCTAAAGTTGTAAACATCTGGATGACAATCATGAATTATTTGTCTTAGTTCAACAGAGTGCAGGCACTTGCGTGGAACTTACATTTGTTTGTTGCTTCCTCCATGGCTGACACCGGACACACTGCAGCGCTGCATGTGTTCAGCGAGTCGGCATCCGTGCACACTCACTCGTGGAGGGTTTTACAGCCCACTACCCCTATCCACGAATGGGATAGCCATTGGGATGGCCTTAATGTGGGCCACCCTCATGAGGGCGATGCAAACGGAGGGGTAGTGGGTAGGGATAGTGTGTAGGGGGCGGTTTGAAAAAGCCCCCCAGTCAGTGCAGTAAACAAGTCACCTAAGCACGTCCCAGTACGTCACTATGATGGTGCCGTACGGCGCTGACAACCGCCGAAAACTGTCGTAAAATTGGTTGGGAAAATGTGTCGGATTAATTAAAATCCTAAAGGCGAATAAATATAGTCAAAAACGATAACGAAGGACATTTTGTGTATAATGTTAGTTAGTTTCAGTTAGTTTTGTGAACACAAGATACAGTTTTAGTTTACTTATAGTTTTTGTTTTCTTTTCTAGTTTTTATTAGTTTGAGTTAACTGCAATGTATTTTAAATTTTAGTTTTCGCATTTAGTTTCGTTTTAGTTAACTATTATAACCCTGGTCACAGGCAGGATTTGAACCTGGACCGGCAGAAGCATGTACATGGAGTGCCTGGTTGCTAACCACTCCGCCAAACCAGCACCCCTATAAATCTTTTAAATAACAGCATCAGTATCATTCTGGACTGAGTTCTTGCTGTTCTTTCACCATGTATTCTCCGTATTTTGAAACTGATCGTCTTTTTGCGTCAAAGTTTGTGCTTTATGGATTTAATCGACCTACTCTGGAAAGATTAGAGGAGAAAATATTGTGGAGATCTGCCATGAAGAGGAGGGACCAGAGGAGAGTGATGAAGGGGGCTAAGTGCTTCAGGGATTATCATCAGTTAAAAAAAAAAGCCCTGACATGGTCTAATATTAAATGATTTCAAGACTGTGTTAAAGTACTTTTTAAACATTTTGAGCACACTGCAACAATACCACAATAGTAATGATAACCAGGATAATTTTGGTCACATTAACCATGATACAAATTTTTCATATCTTTACATCCCTAGTTGGAGTGCTTATGTTGGATGTTTAATCAAAGTAAGACTTAATATTTTGGTCAAATTCAAGTTGATAAAGTCGTTGTCACTCATCTAAGGCCCTCCTCCTGTGAGACCCTCCTCAGGACTTAAACCAGAGAGACACATTTCTCTCTCTCTTTATTCTTCTTTGACTTTCATCCAAACACTTTCTCTAACGTCTCCAAGGCTCTCCTTTTTCTCCTTCATCTTTTTGTCCAAGTTTTGTTACACTCCTGCCAGTAAGTTATAAGACTCCAAAGATTTGCTTCATAGTAAATGCACTTTTGTTATTAAGCTCAGAGTGATATTTGTCAACCAACAACAAATAAAATTTTGGAATGAATTACGAATCATTGTTTTCATCTGACTCATTCCTCAACAATGTGACACATTTGAGAAATGTTATTTTATGTTTTTGTTTCCCCAGAATGTCCCACTGACAGGAAACAGTGTTTATGGAGAGAGACGAGGCTCAGGCATCAGCCTGTCAAAGTCATAAACATATTAATAAACGATTTAAACAGCACAACATGGAGAAATAAAACAACTTAACCCATTTATGCCCAAATTTTTTTCTGAGTTGTAAGGCATATAACTTTGTCAGCTGAGTCCCTCTGAATCATGTTATGTAGTTTTTTTCCATTTTGTACTTTGTTTTAAAGAAAATAGCATTTTATGACTGGCAACAATTGTTGCCGGTGTAGTCACATAGCTTGTACCTAGGTCACAATGTTAAAGTCCTGCAGCATGGACAGGACCTCTGTTACAGAGTACTGAAGGAAAGGACAACATACATGATAAATTTGTATTTTGGCCTGTTATTTTATGAAAATTGTGTGTGTGGGTATGTGCGGGGGTGTGTGTGTGAGGTGTGTGTGTGTGGTGTGGTGGTGGTGGGGGGGCGTATGAATGGCCATTGGCTATGATGAATGTGTGTCAAGAAAGGTGCACTTCCAAATGCACATCAACATTTTTGACTTTTTATCACATTATTATGACTTAGTATGTATTTATTTATTGTTAGTTCCCTGATTTCCTTTTTTTAAAGTTGCTGAAATGGTTTTCCACACTGATGTTAGTTGACAGAGAAAGATTGCTTAGCAAATAGCAAGAAAATTTATGGTAACGTATCAAAATCCTACAGACACAGGTCTTGAATACCTGTGAATTTATTTAGCTTGTTAGAGTACTCCAAGAGGACTTAAATGCACCTGTGTTCATCATTCTACAATTTGAAATAAGTAAATTATGAGCAATCCTGCAGACAGTGTTTTGCTTTAGTTAGTTACAAGCTATGTGCCCACCGGCAACTTTTGTTGCCACTCACAGAAATAAGCCCATGAACAAAAAAATATTTCTCCCAGGTAAAAAAAAAATGGTAGAGGGTTACTCAAGAGACTTGAATGATTAAATAATCATAAATATGTTTTGGGGGAAAGTATTAGAAATGTATGAAAATGACCTCTTTCCAGGACAATTTGGATCCTCCATGTCTTCCACCGAAAGGAGCAGGAAGCATATGATGTCATGTGACAGGGACCACTTGAAAACTATATTTTATAATCCGAAATCTTTATCCAAGTTGTCCACTATCACATAAGTGCAAAAAGTTGCATTACTAGCGCTGACATTTTTTGTTGTGAGTAGAAAATGACAGTGAAACACTTCGGCAACAATTGTTGCCGGTGGGGCAAAATGGGTTAAATCACTGACCTCTGAAGAAAAACATTCACGTGTCTGTCATCATGTTCTTTATTAAACTTTTAGATGTCTGTAGAAAGATTGGTGACCTCTTGGTCCTCTGATCTGGAGGCTTGATCTAGACTTGAGTAATATTTGCTTTTTCTATCAATATTTTAGCATCTACATAATTAAAATATAAACAGAACAAACAAAATAACCTCATATAGTAGTCAACATTGATAATGCATACATTGACAGACATCATTATATTATATATAAATGTTGTAGTTGTGGGTTAAAAATCTGAATTCAAACATCTACAGTACAGGCCAAAAGTTTTGACACACCTTTTCATTCAATGTGTTTTCTTTATTTTCATCTCTATTTACATTGTAGATTCTCACTGAAGGTATCAAAACTATGAATGAACACGTGGAATTATGTTCTTAACAAAAAAGTGTGAAATAAATGAAAACATGCCTTACATTCTTCTTCAAAGTATCCACCCTTTGCTCTGATTACTGCTTTGCACACTCTTCATTCTCTTTATGAGCTTCAACAGGTAGTCACCTGAAATGGTTTCCAACAGTCTTAAATGAGTTTCCAGAGATGCTGAGCACTTGTTGGCCCTTTTGCCTTCACTCTGTACGACGGAGGATTAGGGCCACGTTGAAAACTAAAAAAAAAGTAAGGTTACGAGAATAATTCATAAATAACGAGAAAAAAGTCGTAAAATTACGAGAATAATCTCATAATTTACGAGAATAAAGTCGAAAAGTTACAATAATAAAGTCATCTCAAACTAGGAAACATCTACTTGGCTATACTTGGAAAGATATTCATGGATTCGGACTTTGCGGCTCAATAATTCATCAACAAAAGAACATAGTTCCAAACCAGACCCCTCTTTTTTTGATTACTGTAATGAAGACTGTGAGCTATAAACTCGTTTTCATCTAAACAAGCCGTCAATACACTGAAGCTGATGGCTCGGCGATTTAGGGACCATCGTCAAATTACCATATCGGAGCAATAGCGAAAATTGAATAACTTCCCCAAACTGAGAAGTAAAATCTTCAAAATCACAGCAAATACAAAGGATCCTATGTTATGCATACTACCGGTCTTATTTTCTTTTAGATTTATAAATTAAAATATTTTACAGGACTTTCTGATTGAAAAAGCAAATGCCATCAAAGTAATGAGACCTACCAACCAACTAAGTCATAACAAAACATGTATGGTGATCTCTTCTTTCAACTACAGCTCTTACTTCAGCAAGAATGTTTTGATTTGATTTAAATGAGGTTTTGTTTATTTAATTGTGTTAATTAATATGCATGGATTTCTTTCACACTATTCCTCTGATATGGTAATTTGCCAATGGTCCCTAAATCGCCGAGCCATCAGCTTCAGTGTATTGACGGCTCGTTTGGAGGAAAACGAGTTTATAGCTCACAGTCTTCATTACAGTGATCAAAAAGAGGGTCTGGTTTGGAACTATGTTCTTGTGTTGATGAATTATTGAGCCGAAAAGTCCAAATCTGTGAATATCTTTCTAAATAAAGCAAAGCAGATGTTTCCTAGTTTGAGATGACTTTATTCTCGTAACTTTTCGACTTTATTCTCGTTATTTATGAGATTATTCTCGTGACTTTACGACTTAATTCTCGAAACCTTCCTTTTTTTTAGTTTTCAACGTGGCCCTAATCCTCTGTCGTAACTCTGCGGTCCAGCTCACCCCAAACCATCTCGATTGGGCTCAGGTCCGGTGACTGTGGAGGCCAGCCATCTGAAGTAGCACTCCATCACACTCCTTCTTGGTCAAATAGCCCTTACACAGCCTGGAGGTGTGTTTGGGGTCATTGTCCTGTTGAAAAATAAATGATGGTCCGACTACATGTAAACCAGATGGGATAGCATGTCGCTGCAGGCTGCTGTGGTAGCCATGCTGGTTCAGTATGCCTTCAATTTTGAATAAATCCCCAACAGTGCGACCAGCAAAGCAGCCCCACACCATCACACCATAGACTCCATGCTTCACAATGGGAACCAGACATGCAAAATCCATCTGCTCACCTTTTCTGCATGGCACAAATACACGGGGGTTGGAACCAAAGATCTCAAATTTGGACTCATCAGACCAAAGCACAGATTTCCACTGGTCTAATGTCCATTCTTTGTGTTTCTTGACCCAAACACATCTCTCATGCTTGTTGCCTCTCCTCAGCAGTGGTTTCCTAGCAACTATTTGACCATGAAGGCCTGATTCATGCAGTCTCCTCTCAACAGTTGTTGTAGAGATGTGCTGCTGCTGGGGCTCTGTGTGGTATTCATCTGGTCTCTAATCTGAGCTGCTGTTAACTTGTGATTTCTGAGGCTGGTGACTCAGATGAACTCTTTCTCAGCAGCAGAGGTGACTCTTGGTCTTACTTTCCTCGAGTGGTTCTCATGTGAGCCAGTTTCGTTGTAGCCCTCGATCATTTTTGCGACTGCCCTTGGGGACACATTCAAAGTTTCTGTAATTTTTCAGATTGACTGACCTTCATTTCTTAAAGTAATGATGGCCACTCGTTTCTCTTAACTTAGCTGATTGGTTCTTGCCATAATATTAATTCTAAAAGTTGTCTAATAGGGCTGTGAGCTGTGCATCAGCCTGACTACTGAACAACACATATGATGGTCCCAACCTCATTAATAAGGCAAGAAATTCCATTAATTAACCCTGAAAGGCACACCTGAGAAGAGAAAACCATTTCAGGTGACTACCTGTTGAAGCTCATAAAGAGAATGAAGAGTGTGCAAAGCAGTAATCAGAGCAAAGGGTGGGTACTTTGAAGAAACTAGAATATAAGACATGTTTTCATTTATTTCACACTTTTTTTGTTTAGTACATAACTCCACGTGTGTTCATTCATAGTTTTGATACCTTCAGTGAGAATCTACTATGTAAATAGAGATGAAAATAAAGAAAACACATTGAATGAGAAGGTGTGTCCAAACTTTTTGCTTGCATGCTCCTAAACTGCATCGTCCACCTCGATACTAAACCATCTGTTAAATCCAGATTTCTGATGTTATTAATGAGTGGTCCTCAAGTATGTTTAACTTCTGCTGTTTAGTCTTCAATCTGTCTGATATTCTCTCTAGAGGAAGCTCAGTAACATCCCTTTATCTGCTTGATGATACTGAGTCTAAAAACTTTCTTCCTGAACCGCAGCACATCTTTTTAAACAAAGCAAACTCAGCTCCATAAGTGCTCATTTAGACCACATATGAGTGAACAATGTTTTTTTTTTTTACAAGTTTGTATGACTGAAAATGTGGAGTGTCTTTTATGATCAGCATCTCTTGGTGCTTTGACTCCATGATGTCTTGGTGTTCCCACAACACCTTAGAGAAACCCTTTCTAATGATTTATCTGCCATAGATGGCCTTAGCCTAACACCAAGCATAACTGTTAAAAATCTTGGGGTTCTATTTGATCAGGATTTATCCTTTAACTCTAACATAAAGCAAATTTCAAAAACAGCCTTACTTCATCTTCGTAACATCGCTAAAATCAGGCCTATCCTGTCCCAGAGCGATGCTGAAAAGCTAGTCCATACTTTTGTTACCTCTAGACTGGACTATTGTAATTCTCTGCTTTCAGGCTGTCCCAGCAAGTCACTTAAGACGCTTCAGCTGGTCCAAAATGCTACAGCACGTGTACTGACTAGAACGAGGAGAAGAGACCACATTACTCCTGTATTAGCTTCTCTGCACTGGCTTTAAAAAAATACAGACTAGAATTTAAGATTCTTCTCCTTACTTATAAAGCTCTCAGTGGACAGACACCAGCTTATCTTAAAGAGCTTGTAGTGCCATACAACCCCTCTAGAACAATACACTCCCAAAATGCTGGCCTGCTCGTGGTACCATCAGTCTGTGGAAGTACTATGGGAGGTAGAGCCTTCAGTTACCAGACTCCTCATCTCTGGAACCATTTACCGATCACAGTTCAGGAGGCAGACTCCCTCCCTCCACATCTGCTTTTGCCCCTTTTGTTTGCTGCTGTACTCGTGTCTGGCTCTGGTCTTGTAGTTGGTCTGGGATCCTTGGTGGAGAGTACCTGTTGGTGTGGAGTCAAGCCTCAGAAACTACAATTATAGACATGACACATATTTGGACATTTACAAAAAAATAGAATAGTATACATGTGTATTAATATTCATACACATGTATACACATGCACATTGCTTCCCAATTAACCAATATTAAAAACATCTATGCAAAGTTTCAACCAATGTCCTTATATTTTCTAAAGATAAAGAAACCATTTATGACATCTCTTTGCGAACAAATCCTCCTTCAGATTTAAAACATAAGTCAGTCTTTCCATTGTCTATATAGCGCTTCTCTTGTTAGGATGTGGTGACACGGTTTCACAGGTTGGACCCAGAGCAGAGGCAGAACGATCAGGAAGGTGGCTAACTCAGGATTTGTTGTTCTAAACAGCAGTTACAAAAAATAAAAATCTTTTCAAACGTGCAAATATGTACAAGGTGGTGATGGCGGTGGCAGGAGCTCGTGGAGACCTGAGAAGACAAGGAGAGAGCAGGTGAGTCTTCAGGTGTAGACAGCAAAGCACACAAAAAAAACATCAGAAGAGAAAATGAGCTCCATGTGTCGGAGACAGGGCTTAAGGCCAGGCACTGAATACTAGAGGCTAGACGAACCACAAGTGAAGTGAAATCAGCCGGCAATTCACTGAAGAAGCTCCCGGCCTTAAGCAGTGAAGTAATCAGTGGAACAGGAAACAGGTGAGGCTCCACAATAGGTCTGCTCCAAGCCACGCCCTCGCCACAGCACCCAGGAGAGAAGAGGAACCCCAGAGGGAAGGGGGAGAGGAACAGAGGCAAACCGGAGCAGAAGGGTGAATCCTCACAGTGCCCCCCCCTCGACAGGCGTCTCCAGACGTCCGACCCGGCTTGTCCGGGTGCTCCTCATAGAAATCCCGGAGAAGGTCGGTGTCCAGAATCAGGCCACTGGGAATCCAGGATCTCTCCTCTGGTCCATAACTCTCCCAATCCACAAGGTACTGAAAACCACAGCCCCGCAGTCTGACATCCAGGATTTTGGATTCCGAATAAGCAGGATGGTCATCGATGAGTCGGGGGAGCGGAGGGGGCTGGGCCGGAGGGCAGAGCTCGCTGGTTGACACAGGTTTCAGCAGAGAGACATGGAATGTGGGATGCACCTTGAGGGAAGCCAGTAACCTAAGCCTCACAGCAGAAGCATTAATAACTTCCTCTGCAGGGAATGGACCAATAAACCGTGGAGCGAGTTTACTTGCCTCCACTCGTAATGGTTGGTCCCGAGGAGAAAGTCACACAATATGAACAGGGCGATACGTCAGGGCAGGGAGACGGTGAAGATCTGCATTGCATTTAGTTCTCTCTGCCGAGTCCATGTCCAGGCGTATTCGACCCAAGGTAGGTGGTCACTCCAAGAAACTGGATGATGGGCTGCAACACAGCGTAAGGCACTCTCTAGATCTTGATTGGCCCGCTCAGTCTGGCCTTTGGTCTGGGAATGAAAGCCAGAGGAATGACCGGCTGCTGCACCCAAAGCTTGACAAAACTCCCTCCAAACACCAGATGAAAACTGTGGACCTCAATCAGAGACAATATCCAGAGGAATACCGTGCAATTTTTATCAAGTATTATAACTCTTCTGTTTTGACTGTAAGCGGTGTGAGGAAGAGACAATGCAGGAAATTAAAAAAGAGATTATTATGACAGCGCCGATCAAGTCCCATTCATTTTGGAGTCAAGAGGATACCTGTATGTACCGGAGTTTACAAAAGACGACCTGCTAAAATGGAGACGAACACGACCCTGGACATCAAGAAAGAGTCGGAAATAAACAGTGGGGCGAATGTTTGACCTGGGAATATGTGATACAGACGGCGGTATTACTCGTCAAACGGACTTTCCTTTCCTGGAGTTTTGTGGACATACGTATTTCAATTTCCCGAAGATAAACTGGAAAAACGTCCCAGACCTGAAGGACCTAATGACAGTTTCTGCTCAAAGTAAGTAATAATGATATGTCAGAAACAAATAAGCAGAGTAGAGGAGGCTGTGTGTTTATTATAACAGTGCAGACTGCTAGTGAGTGTGTGTGTCTCTCACACATGCACACACACCCAACGATTTCTGTGCAGCTGAGTTCTAGATGATGCACATCTGTTTCTACATCAAGGGAAGCAACTCAAAAACCCATCTCAGAAATATTTGTCTTATGATGTGCTTTTAATTAGTCCAAAAAAGTTGTTCGAAGCCGCTAGCTCTCCGATAGCTAATTACGGCGGAGGGATGGCTTAGGTCCGGATAAACTTTAAATTTCTGAACGGTTTATGTACGTCAAAAAAAGTGTATGTAGCATACTCATAAACTGTGGTATTACTTTTTGATTTGAGTTCTTGTAGGTGGAGAAAATAGCCTTTGACTCCGGTATGGTACTTTTCCATTAGCATCTTTTCTTGTCACAGACTCTTACAGACTGTGGCTTTCTGGTGGAGAAGAGAGAACTTTCTACTGTATCTAATGTCATCAGTGACCATATGGAGCTCATACAACCCCACTTCAAAAAAACTGAACTTTCCCTTTAATCGCTAAATCAAATAAATCCTATAATGATTGAGGTTCATCCCTAGTCGCTAATTCGTCCTTTAATTCTTCAGACAGCCCTCTAACAAACAATGCCTTAAAGGTGCCGTAGGCAGGATTACCCAGGTAAGATGGCGATTTGACCCATGTAAGATGGCGATTTGAAACCCAGCAGAGCCCCTCCCGTCCTGATTTTCTGACATCACGCCCTTACCTTGAGTTAAGCCCCTCCCACAAAGACGTGCGCGCGAGAGCTGCCTAATGGCCGTTGGTATCATAACACTCTATACAGTCAACAGTGAAGGCTTCTCAGCGACGAGCAGGATAACTGCAGCAACAATGTCTGATTCTGAGGTAAGTTTTCAATGCAATATTGTTATTAAAACTTGTGCTCATATTTAGCTTTTACATATCACTGTTTTGAATGAAACTTGATAGAACAAAGCAAAATTAGCGTCTACCAGCAAGATGAGCTATCATTTACTTGGACAACGTTAGCAGCTAGCCTGCTAGTCAACTCTGGACCAGCGGTGTTGGCGGAGGCTGCAGCGGACCCAGCGTTGTTGGCCAGGAGGCTGCAGCGGACCAGCGGTGTTTGCAGTGAGCCGCTGCGGACCAGCGGTGTTGTCCGAGGAGGTGGCGCAGACGTGGGAGAGGCTGAGGTCGTGGCCGCGGGGTGTATCAGTATACCTGAGGAGCACTGAGGGGTCGAGGCTAGTCCTCTGTGTTGTAAAGGTTTTTATTTCTTAGTAATAGTCGTCTTTGTTGGAGTGAAACTGTGTTTAGTTTGCTAAGTTTGAAGTGATCTTATTTATCTTATTTATATTCCATCACACTCCATTGAGTGTGATGCACGTTTAAAATCTGCTGTAAATCTTATTTGAGATACACACCTGAAGCATAGATTTGCACAGCCCTGCCTTTCCTTTCTACAATTACATTTACTTGATACCTTTTTAAATACTTACATTTATTTGCCATTATTCATTTTGTGAAACTACACTGATTTTGATTACTGTTGTTTACTTGAAATTTAGAAATTAATAAATACGTTGCACTGTCTTTCTTCTTGTATTTATTTATATTTATACATTATGCTGATTTTCAGTCTAACATGTATATTGTCTTTACTATCCTGTAAGTTTACATCCCTGCAGAGTTGATGTTTTTAAATGTAATAACTTATGTGCTTCACTTGGAAGTGAATGTATTAGACCACAGCACTTTGTTGAAGATGCTCTTTAGACAACTCAGTAGATTCAATCACAAATACTGCCTCTATTTTTAAAAAGACCCAAGTATGGTATGCAT
This sequence comes from Scarus forsteni, assembly GCA_036419115.1. NCBI lineage: Eukaryota > Metazoa > Chordata > Actinopteri > Labriformes > Labridae > Scarus > Scarus forsteni. The sequence goes on along the minus strand of JAZDUH010000222.1, from coordinate 46,062 downwards.
ACGTTTTTTTCCCACATTCAAATTCTTTTGAGACTTTTTCTATGATTATTAAACTATTTTGTGTTTGCAATTATTATATACATTAGATCTTAATGTTTTTCTAACCTATGAGAAACTTAGGCTCTAGATTTGCTTGAGTCGTTTAAGTTTGCTGAACTGGAGTCTTGCTAATTTAACTTTTTGTAAAGTTATGATTGAAATTTACATGCTGAAGTCATATTGGATGAACCCGAGGAAGATTTTAACAAATCCAAGCATTTACATCAAACATCACTGTCATATTTTATATAAGATAAAGTAAAAAAAAGTGCAGTGCTCCATTATAGACAAATATGGTAAAAAAAAAAAAAAAAATACTTTATTTATAAAATTGTCCATTTTTTAAATCTTGACATGCAAGGGCAGGTCCATCACACCACGAAGTGGAACATTTTACTACTTCTGCTGATCTTGTCCTGTTGAGAGAAAGACATAGTCATTGTATGGTATATATATTGATTTAGTACAAACATAGAAAGGTATAATAATAAAATGCTCAAACCTATTCATCTGCTGACTTTTGTCCTGAGCAGATCCTGGGTAAATGGGAGGAGGGCCACTTGCAAGCATGCATACACTCCTCCTCCTCCTCCTGCTGCTCCTCCTCACCAGAAGACAGATGTACTGGCTCCTCATCTGGACACCAAGTCTCATCTCTGCTGCTTTCTTCTCAAGTCTTCTCTGCCCAGCCAAAACTATCTGTCAAAGTAGATATAAAAGAAACACAACACTGTCGTTGAGTTTGATGTCATTCAACTCTTTTTCAGATATTTCCTCAACTTCACTTTAACACAAACTCTGAACGAGAGAAAAGAATTTATACAAAAATATCTATAGAGGACAGAGGGGAAAGATGAGCCATTTTTACTGCTGTTGTCACTGAGGCAAGGAGAAATACAAAGAGATCCAACAAAAACGAGTTTTTACAAGTTCAGACTTGCTAAAACAACTAAGTTTAAACATCACTCTTCATCATAAACCTCTGCAAGGTTGACAGTCAATATTTCACTCCTATATTGTTTTCTCCATCTCAGCAGGGGGTGTTGAGCCCCAGTTGGTTTTCCTCTAGTTTACCCTCGACATGATTTACTATAATGTTTAACATCTGATCAGACATATCAGTTAATTAACATAACATTAAATAGTGTTTCATGATTTAGTGTATCAATAAAACATTTCAAAGCTTTGGTGGTATAAAAGGAACCAATGGCTCACTTTGCCTCATAGTAAACATTTTGAAAAAAATGTAGGTACCTTTGCTATTCAGACTGATCTTTAGGCCAATAAGTCACACACTTACACTACAGTGGTTAAATTATATATGAGCAGTGGCAGCTGGCCAATAGAGGGCGCTAGGGCGCCGCCCCCCCAGTGGAGAGTGTGATTTTAGATGTATTTATTTTATTTTGAAAAAATGAATATTACTAAAAAATTCAAATGAGTAATATAAATGTAAATACATACATATTAATATATAAAGTAATTTAATTTCATTAATGTGAAATAAGGGTAATGTTTCTTGTCTCTATTTCTGTTTTATGGGCGCTATTTCCAGCGCCGTCAGAGTGACGAATAGCCAATAAGGGACTGTTGTTACGGCATGATAAGCACATAGCAACGTGAATTTGGCCAATCAGCGTCGTTGAAAATAATCTCCGAAGGCGCTTTTCATTTAAGCCCGCCGGGTTAATTCGGCTTCAGACGACGGCGGTGAGCATTGTGATGGAGATGATATCAATGATGGATGCCGACACGCGCGAACAACTCTGTCGATCACTTCTTCAAAACCCCTTTGAGAGGAGAAGCTTCAGTGATAAAATACGGATTAAAGAATCCGGACCAGATCAACCAGACATAAACATCCACCAACAAGCGAGTGAAAAAGGTCAAACTTACACCCGAGGATTTTCACGGAACTGGTGTACTATAAAGGCTTGGCTGACTGGATGTAGCCGCGTAGATGCACTTTTTTGCTTCCCGTGTTTACTTTTTAAAATGCATGGCACGGACACGGCATGGACTGTTACGGGTGTAAAGGACATGAAGCATTTTTCTGAGAAAATAAAGAAACACGAAGGTACCAGGGCACACATGGAAAATTCCATGAAGCTAGCCATGCTGGGCACTATTAATATCGTAACACAGCTGGACGAAGGACACAGGATTGGGGTGAGAAGACATAATGAAGAAGTGGATAAGAACAGGCACATTTTGTCAAAGATAATTGACTGTGTAAAATTCTGTGGTGCATTTGAACTGGCCATGCGCGGACACGATGAGACCGGTTCCTCCGATAATCCTGGCGTTTTCAGGGGTTTGGTAGATTTTGTTGCTTCATTGGACAGTGTGCTGGAGGAGCATCTCAAGACAGCTACTGTTTTTAAAGGCACCTCAAAGACGGTCCAAAATGAACTTTTGGATTGTATGCTGTCAGTTCTTAGAGATTACATTCTGGATGAAGTGCACAATGCCAACTATCTTGCTATTCAGGCAGACGAGACAACTGACATTTCCACCCACTGCCAGTTAGTGCTTGTGCTATGGTACATCGACCCACAAAACAACGTCCAGGAGCGCTTCTTTGAGTTCATCCCGCTTGAGAACGCCACTGCAGACTCAATTGCCACGGCGCTCTTGGAGCGACTGCACACCATCCTCCCTGAGGGACAGAAGAAGCGCATTGATCGCCCAGGCATATGGAGCTGCTGTGGTGAGGGGAGCAACAGGTGGAGTACAGCATAAAGTTAAAGACATTTTTACTAATGCACACTACATACACTGCTATGCGCACCAGTTGAATCTCATCATGCAGCAGGCTACATCACGCATCTCCAGGATAAGAACATTTTTCTCTGACCTTGGTGGATTTTCTGCATTCTTCTCACGCTCATTCAAGCGAACCGCAGTGCTTGATGAAGTAGTGGCGCACAGACTTCCTGGAACTTCAGCAACAAGGTGGAACTTCCACAGTCGTGCTGTTAACACTGTGTATGAGCTTAGGGATGACCTTCTGCTGTGTTTCCAGACTATCAGAGACTCCGGTAACTTTGATCCTCAGACTGTAAGAGAGGCTGGAGGATTTGTGAGAATGCTTGAGGATGAAGATTTCTGCTTTTTCCTGGCATTATTTCACAAGATCATGCCACACGTAGACATGCTGTTCAACCAGATGCAGAAAAGGAACATTGACTCTGTCTACATCTCTGGACTCATCAAAAAGTTTGCTGACAGCATGCAAATGATCAGGTAAACAAATAATTATTCTTGTTTCAGAGAACATTAAAGATTACTTAGCACAGTATACACAGATGTCTATTTTTATGTTACCAGCAGGTTAGTTTCTTTAATAATAATAATTGTGGATTGTTACTTGTGTTTTCTATCAGAGACTCCATTCCTTCTCTCCATGGGCTAGACACTGAGTCTGTGGAAGAACCTCGTACAAAGAAACGGAGAACACTAGGTCGAGGAGAACAGCAGCAGATGGCTACAGAGGTAAACTGTAATATATTTATGTGGGTTTTCTTTTAAATACAGACAGACACATTGGGGAATGTGTCTGTGTATGTGTGTCTGTCTGTGTGAGACAGCTACCTCACTGAGGAGCAGTTCAGGCTTTTCGAGTCAAAGAGCAGTATCACTGTGCATAATTGACACAGTGTGGTGATCAAACATGGTACGACAGTAATTTTAACTTAAACTTTTTTACATTTAACTTTTTTTTTTATTATTCTATTTTTGTATACTTTTTAATTAACTTACTATTGCATTGAAAGGAGAAGCTCTCCAATCTCGTACATTGTGTATAATGACAATAAAGGCCATTCTGATTCTGATTCTAATTTTAGTAGGACACAGTAATGATTACTGTGGGAAATTTTACCACAGTTTACCATTTACCGGTAACCGTTACATCCCTAGTACACACATTTGTTGACTACAAATGACACCAATTCAAACCTCGGCAAGAATATTACAGAACTCAATCTTAACAGTATGCTCAAACACTAAAATGTAGATATGTAAGGAACACATAGGTCTACCAAAAGCAGTTTGTTGTGTGTGTGCCTGTGTGTAATATGTGTTAATGTGTTTAATTATCCTGTAATATAGGAATTGCACATCTATTATACTGATGTGTGTTTGATTTTTGTATGTTTAATTTCATAGGTTTGTGATACCATTTTGAGCCATGCCAGGGACCGGTTTGCTTTCACCAAGCACTTGATCAGTGCCACCCTCCTACAGGGAGACTTGTTCCCGCAGCACAGCCAGCACTTCCCAGATTCAGCACTGGAAACCACAGTTGAGGCCTACCCCATGTTGAACAAGGCCAAGCTTAAGACAGAGCTGTCACTGATCTATGAGAACAATGAGTTCAGAGCTTCCAGTGGTGCGCTGTCTCTTTTCCAGTTTTTATGGATAACAACCTCCATGACACTTTCTCTGAGACAGTCAATCTCCTCAAAATCCTCATCACTACACCCATGACAACAGCAGAAGCAGAGAGGTGCTTCTCTACCATGAAGCGCATAAAAACCTTCTTCAGGAATACCATGTCACAGGAGCGCCTTAATGCTCTGGCTATGCTCTCAATGGAAAAGAAGCTTGTCAGAGGCATTCCTGACTTCAACAAAAGAGTCATTGAGAAATTTGCAAATCAAAAAAGACAGAAGGGCAAAATTCCTACATAAATAAATAGATAGCACTGATAGCACATGCACACACATTACTCATTTCTTTGTATATAGGTTCATTATTTGTTTACAAATGCACACGTTTACTTTATTCATTTCTTTTTTATATAGGTTTATTATTTGTTTACAAATGCACACATGTTCACTTTATTCATTTCTTTTTTATATAGGTTTATAATTTGTTTACAAATGCACATATGTTTACTTTAGTCATTTCTTTTTTATATAGGTTTATTATTTGTTTACAAATGCACACATGTTTACTTTAGTCATTTCTTTTTTATATAGGTTTATTATTTGTTTACAAATGCACACGTTTACTTAAGTCATTCATTTTTATATAGGTTTATTGTTTGTGTACAAATGCACACATGTTCACTTTAGTCATTTCTTTTTTTATGTAGGTTTATTATTTGTTTACAAATGCACACATGTTCACTTTATTCATTTCTTTTTTATATAGGTTTATAATTTGTTTACAAATGCACATATGTTTACTTTATTCATTTCTTTTTTATATAGGTTTATTATTTGTTTACAAATGCACACATGTTCACTTTATTCATTTCTTTTTTATATAGGTTTATTATTTGTTTACAAATGCACACATGTTCACTTTATTCATTTCTTTTTTATATAGGTTTATAATTTGTTTACAAATGCACATATGTTTACTTTAGTCATTTCTTTTTTATATAGGTTTATTATTTGTTTACAAATGCACATATGTTTACTTTAGTCATTTCTTTTTTATATAGGTTTATTATTTGTTTACAAATGCACACATGTTCACTTTATTCATTTCTTTTTTATATAGGTTTATAATTTGTTTACAAATGCACATATGTTTACTTTATTCATTTCTTTTTTATATAGGTTTATTATTTGTTTACAAATGCACACATGTTTACTTTAGTCATTTCTTTTTTATATAGGTTTATTATTTGTTTACAAATGCACACATGTTCACTTTAGTCATTTCATTTTTATATAGGTTTATTATTTGTTTACAAATACACATATGTTCTCTTTTGTCATTTCTCTTCTAAATAGGTGATGTAAGCTTTCAGCAGTATATGGTTGTACATTTGCATATATTTATGTGTGTCTGCATCTCTTATATGTGTGTGCACCATTCCATAATCTGTTGTTTTTATCTGGATTCAATAATAACACTTTTTTTAATAGTCTGGTTTCCTGTTGTTTATGTCAAATCGTGTCGGGTTATGTCGAGTGTTAGTGTTGCACAGTACTGCCCCACCTAGAATATTTTTCACCAGCCGCCACTGCACATGAGTATAATGCACCATTTTAGACCCGAATAAACTGAATTTGATACCAATCTCAAAATACCTGACAAGCAGAAAATTTACTTGTGACACATGAAAAAGATTTTTTGTGTGTTAAAAAGTACAAACCATTTATGCCTGGTTCTCCTTTTCATCAGAGACGGGGTGAAATTCTAAGGGCTTTCTGAAATTAGGGCCACGTGAAAAGAGTTGTTTACTGTTTACCAGAAACAGGGGGTGGGCTTACCGCTCTCTCCCTTAAATGATACCTCTATTTTATAATATGTTTACCTGCCTGAAAGAGTCTGTGCACCGGATTGGGGAGGTGGGGGCAGGGACCACTACTCTTTCTCTGTCATTTGAATGAGGATGAGGTTGCAGTCTCCTCTTTCTGGTAACTGAAATCAGAGGAAATGTCTTACTTTCACACCCTGGTGCTAAGACACTCGACGTGTTTCAATATTTGGGATATCTTAAACATAGCACGTCTCGGATTTCATCAGATTACCGAGTTTACAAAGCCCGGTGGGGAAAACAGGCCGTGCTTTCACGTATAGAGTAAATGCCCATAAGGTACTGGTCTAAGAGGGAATCTAAACACATTTGTTTAATACCATAAAACCGAGTAAACAACATAAGAGGGAAAAAAAACTCACCTGTCCATCAGATGTAGATTTGAAACCCCTGAGGTCCTAAAGAGGGGTCCTCCTCCGCTCAAATACAAAGCCAACATGGTCTAGTTTTTACGGTCCTCCCTCTTGTGCTCTTCCTGAAAGCGTTTTGACGATCCTTGACTTTTTGGTGGAAGCTGCCTGGGGTAAAGAGGGAATCTGCATCTTCCTGCTGCCCGCTGGATTGCTGCTGTCCGCCATTATTCGAGGTGTAATGCTCCACTTCTTCTTCCTCGGACTTGTTCTTCTTCTACTACCTAATCTGGTAGAATAGACGCTGCAGAGCGTATCACTGCCCTCCGCTGGTCTTCTTTTAAACAGATTTTGTTACACACTCCAGTTACATGCTGACCTGCAGCACTTTGGATGTTATATGCTGGTTCTCATTTTGGTTCGACTTGTTTTTCTGGCGGCGAAGTAAATCTGCGAACCAGGACTTCCTCATGCGTGTTCACGAGAACGAAGAGCTTTACAACCAATCACGATGAAGGACAAAGCGCCGCCCCTCGACCAATCAGGACACAACTCACAGAGGCTCTTCTGATTGGTCAAAGATAGCTGGAGCGGTTGAGAATCTTTGTCAGCTCATAACAGAGACAAACGGAAACGCAATGATCTCGCTGTAGTGCAATTATAATACACTCATAAAAGGATCTCAGTGGATAATCTTACATTTGAGCCAAACAAAGCACAGAAAAATTAGCACTGACTAGCATAATCCTGCCTCTTTGATCCCAACCACATTTACCGCTAGGATTTGGAAGTCCACTGAATAACTTGCTACAGATTGAGACCCTGGGATAAAGCCAGAAGCTGTTTAGCGGCGTCCTGGCCTGAGCAGGGGTGGTCAAAAACCTTGTGTAACTGGGAGGAAAATGTCTCAAAAGAAGAATGCTAGACCCGCCTTCCCACAATGCTGTAGCCCATTTACCTGCCTTACCACAAAGAAGGTTGATGGTCTAAGCAATTTTGGCTTCATCTGAAGCATAGCTATGTGGTTGGAGCTTAAACACTAGGTGAAAAATAAATAGAAAACGACTGCAAGAACTGAAATCACCCAAAAAAGGCTCAGGTTGAGAGACAAATGGTTCCTTGAAGCTACCCTTGTCTTGAGAGAGAGAAGCAGAACGAGAGGCAGAGGGAGCACTCGCCAGGGCTGCAGGAGGAGAGGTGAGCTCACTGAGCTGATTGTTCATTTGGTGCACCTGGCGTGCGAGTTTCTCAAGTGAGCCTGTCACCCCTCTCAGCATGGTGTCATGTTGACCCAGGAGACTTCCATGTGACGACAATGCTTCCTTTAATTGATCAAACCTCACGGACTCCATGGAGAGGCCGGCTGATTCTGTTAGGATATGGTGTTGAAATATAGAAGGTTGGACCCAGAGCAGAGGCAGAACGATCTGCAAGGTGGTTACCTCAGGATTTATTATTCTCAAAAGGTTCCAAACACAAAAACTCTTTTCAAAAAGTGAACTATGTACAGGTGATGGTGGCGGTGGCAGGAGCTTATGAAGACCTGGAAAGACAAAGAAAAAGTAGGTGAGTCCTCAGGTATGGAGAGCAAAAGTACACAAAAAAACATCAGAGAAAAGAATGAGCTCCAAGTCTCGGAGACAGGACTTAAAGCCAGGCACTGAGAGACTGAGGCAAAATGAACCACAAGTGAAGTGCAATCAGCCGGCGCCCCACTGCAGAAACTCCTGGTTTAAGTAGTCAGGTAATCAGGAGAACAGGGAACGGGTGAGGCCGCACTGCAGGTCTGCTCCAGGCCACGCCCAAGCCACAGCACCCAGGAGAGAGAGAGGAGAAACCCGAGACGGGAGGGGGAGAGGAGCAGAGGCAAACTGGAGCAGAAGGGTGAATCCTCACAGATATGTCTGATTTGAGGGTTAACCTTTACATTTTTTATGAAGTCTTATTCACTCTAGAGTAAAAGTACTAACTTTTGAACAGGTTGTTCGATAACTGAGGGTGTGTCTCATTTTGTTGCCAGTTTCCTTTCTCCTTTCTACTTGAACCTTAACCCTGTCAGTAAACCCATCAGGCCTTTCTTTGGCTTCAATCAACCGTCCCAGACGCCACTCACTTCTTGGAAGAGTTTCTTCTTTTATAAGAACAATGTCGTATACTCTCAAGTTGCGCTGAGGAACATGCCACTTCTGTCGCAAAGCAATGTTCAGGAGGTACTCCCTTCTTTATCGACTCCAGAACTGCTCAGTTAAATACTGCACCCTACGCCATCTTATTAAAGCATACTTGTCCTCACTTATGAAGTTTCCAGGGGGAGGTAAAGCCAGCTTTGATTTCATTAAGATGAGATAGTTAGGAGCTAAAGGCTCTAGACTGGTTGGATCATTGATTAGGTCAACGGTTAAGGGACGGCTGTTAACAATAGTCATTGCTTCATAAAACAAGTTCTCACAGACGTGTCATCTAACCTTCCTGGACAGAGAGTGTATGTCACATTCAAAACACTACGAATTTTGTTTGCTCGTTGGCCAAAAAATAAACCATTGGAATCAGAACTTTTGAACATTGGACTTCTTTTGCCTCGTAAATCACATCCCCACGGTGCATCAGTTATCCTTAAGTTGGGATTAAATTTTAGTTTGATGGTTTTTTTTTTTTTTTTTTTTTACATTTTTTTTAAACAAATGGTCACTGCAGTAGGAAGAGTATGGCCAGCAGTAGCTATGTGACAGTGACTTTGCACTTTGATGGAATTTTCTCCTCCCAGCTTGACCAGGAATCTCTGCTGGGGGTCCAGGCCCAATGATGCAGCCTTTTCCGTAGCCTGTTTACGCAAAATAAAAAATGATGGAATAAAATTCAAGGACGCACGAAATAAAAAAACGCAAAGGTGATTTTTTTTCCTCATTGCCTACAGTAGCAAAACACTCGCTTCAATATGGAGGAAGACGAGGTGGAGGAATTAGCTGACGCTCCTTTGTCAGAAAAATCGGTTGTGTGGACCTATTTTGTCTTCCCATGTCAAAGACGAGAGAACGGTGAGAAGATTGCGGACAAAACAACAACTGTGTGCAAAATATGACGCTACAGTTCACCGTATACTGCGGCGACTACAACTACCAACTACTTTGAACAGGAGACAGGAAGCAACTGTATGTTTGTGTAAGTCTGCATAAAAAACAATATTTGATTTTTGCATCTACTGTTGAGTTGACAGAATTTGATCATACTTGAAGATCAGAAGTATATGCACTGTTATAGGCTCAATATTATAGTTCACAGTTCGGACATTTATAGGTCTAAACTGCAGCTCTGAGGACTGCTATTTGTTTTCCTTTTCATTCAAGAACGTACTTATCCTGATTGTTCCAACAACAAAGCACTTTTTATTGAGATTTTATGTTTGTATTTGCACTGTAGTCTAAATAAGGGGAAAAAACTACAATTTTGTTTTTTTTCAAAGAGCATTTATTTGGTACTGATGCAGCAATATTTTTTGTATGTCTGCATCAGGAAGACAAAAAAAAAGATTTTTGCACAACACTTTGTTGCTGGGGATTTTCTATAATCTTTATATTGTATCATGAGTATTTGGTATGGTGAGCCCCGTCTCCTATTTCGTATCATTTCATGAGTTGACCATTTCATTACACCCCTCTTGTTTAAACATGTTCTGAAACTCCATCTCTGTTCTGCTTTGGGCCAGTCTCTGTAAAAGTTCATCAACAACTTTGTATGCTTGAGTCAGGTCTATGTCTTTCTGCTGCGAAGCATCAGAGGCCATTGCAGTCACCTGGAAGATTGGACAGGTGATCTTTGGACACAGGAGGAATTCAAAGTTAATGCTCTGGAGAACAATCACAGCATCACCTGTTGAAGGGTCTGGTGGGTCTTGCTGTGTCATTTCCTCAAGAAACTGCATGACAGCTGGGAAGACATTCCTCAAAGTACAGAGGGCAATTTCTCTGCAGGCCCACCGTGTGTCTGACAGCTTCTGCAGTTCCAGTGGACGCTGATCAGGGTACACTGTCTTTTGCATTTCAACAAATGCAGATTGTTGTTTGGATGAGTTGGCCACAAAAGTAGAAGGTACAAAAGCTGGCAAACAGATGTTTGACTTTGCACTTTCAACCAACACCAGATTAAGGCAATGTGCCTGACCGAGCACATACAAGGCCTTTGGATTTCTTTTTAGGATTCTTGACTGAAGACTCTTAATGCGTCGGCTCATGTTTTGCAGCACCATCATACCCTTGACCTCTGATGTTTTCCAACTTCAGATCATTTCCTCCCAGTGGATCTATCACTACCTTTTTAAGAGCATCTCCACCTGTATTATGAAAATTACTCACCTGAAGAAAGCACTCCTTGATTTGGGTGTTACCCACCTGATAACTAAAGAAACCTGTTCAGTGTGTGCAGCATCTGTGGTTTCATCTGTGAGAACTGAAAAGGTTTCACTCTCTTGCATTTCTTTTTGGATTACTCGTTTGACTGATGTGGCCAAAGCTTTGAAAATATAAACAAGCTCTGTTGGAGAGGAGGGGGCAAGAAGTCTTTTAAGAGGTCCCTGCTTTTCTCTTATTGCTTCCAGGTGTAATTTAACTACACTGTCATATTTACCAAACAGCTCCAACTCTAGAAAATTGATTTGATGATTTTGGCTCGACAGGGTCTCACATCCCTTCTAAAAAGATGTGGTTGTCTTTCCAGGTAAAGAGTGATGTCTGGTAAGCGGGAGAGGATTTCTCTCTGTTTTTCTCTTTCTGTGTCTTTAGCAGCTTGTAATGTGTGGTCAACCTTTTCAAACCTGCCTCCAGTGATCTCCTCTTAAAGTTGCTTTACTTCATAGCGCACATACTATATGTGATTCTGAGGCACTGTGCTCTTTAATTCCCTCCAGACCCTTTCTCCATCGATTCACTCCTTCTGTTTTCCAGGTTTTGTGGCTTTTGTTTTTTTCCTCATTCATAAAAAGATGGCAGCTGAAACAAAACATTGCATCAAGACTTTAGCCATGCATTGTTCTCATAACATTTCTTTTGAAATGACCGCCTGACTTTATTCTTTGGAAATGATGAGAGCACTGGTCGGCAGGATCCAGTGCCAATTTTACAAACATCACCTGCCACAAGGCATTATGGGTTGTTTCTATCCCATTTCCTTTCTTAAAGGATGGTCCAGTGTTTCCTAAGCTAAAGGAGATGATAAAGGAAACAACAACCCTCCTTTCCTTTGGAGAATTTGAATGGTCCTTATCATGCCCAACGCTGAAAAGCTTCCGGGTCATTTCGTCAGTTACAAAGGTTTCTTACAGAAAAGGACTTTTCAAACACATCCATGGCACAGTCCTTAAAATGGCTGATGAGAAACTCCTGCTCAGGCAAGAACTGAGGACAGATAGACTATTGACTTGACCCCCAGCTCTAGTATTTTCCAGAGGTGGTCTGTAGAGTTAAACACTGGTGGTCAAAGTCCTAAAAAGTTGTCCCATGGTTGGCGACTGCCGTGTCTGAGGCCTAGTGTCACTTAGGATGTTATGCCCAACATGCTCAGTAAAGAACATTCTTCACTTGTTTTTCCTTAACAAAAACCAGACTCCTGTGCTAAGGTAAACAGCTGAAAGCTTAAACCTGATGAACCCTGTGCCAGAGGTTAAAGGCCGTCACTTCAGGCTCCCAGTGTCAACACTGGTAATTCATCTCAGATGTTCTGGTCTGCTGAAAGTCCATTTTTTCTGTATACTTCAGAGAATGTGTCAAGGTATAAATGCATGTCCGTTTTCACTGCTCGGGAGGTTTTTCATTCGGAGGAGAACCTCCAGGCAGTCCGGCCTGATTCAGACACTTGCTTGATACAAACAAGTCCGTGTCGTGGCGTCTGCATCAACTGCATCTACACATCAACACATCAACCAGCAAGAAACTACGACCCTCCCATCTGGATGGAGGCAGAAGTTTTAGTCTCATTGTCAAGGAGCTGCTCCACATCCTACAGGAGAGAATAAAGAGTCCATACAATGATCAACACAAACTCTGAAGCTGTATTTTCAGTCAAAGTCATACCCTGGTTTGAGGATTTCACTGCTGTTCTTGAGCACAAAGCTGGATCATGGTCCTCTGGTGGACTTCATGGTCTACACAAAGCTGGACTCCTCTCTAGTCTGGACTCCCTGGATCCCTTAATAAAATATAAAAAGACTCAAAGACTTGTTAGTGTCATTATAACCACACATCTGTCACCTCCAGATACAAATACCTAATTGGGAAAGAAAGCAGATAAACAAACCATCTGAAAGTCAGTTTGGAACAAAGATTTGAAGAAGAAATGAACCCTGCTTCTTGTCTGAAGGTCCGAGAAACAGTAGCTCAATACCAAAAAGAGAGGTGGCTCCACCTCCAGCAGCAGGTGAGGATGAAGACATGGAGCCAGTCTGTCACAGATGGTTGAGATGTTCCATTGTCTTCATCATCTTCAGAGTCCTCTTCATCCTCATCAGACAGGCTGTTGTAGTCAGAGTCGACAGGGCTGACATCCCAGCTGAGTCATCGTCCTCGTCTTTGGACAGAGGCAGGATGATTAGCTGTCCTTCACTCACCTCACCTTCATCATCCTCAAAGTCCTCATCACTGACCTCACTGTCATCCTCATCCTCACCATGAGTAGAGATCTGAGAGAGGATCTCACCTTCACTCCCGTCAGACTCCTCATCCTCTGACACAAAAACTGATAAATCATAGACCGTGTCGTCCTGGTAAGTTCTCAACTGATGGAGATCTTCCAGTTGTCTGAGGAGGTCATCAGGAGACAGGGCTGGAAAAATGACCTCACCTGTCTCCTCATCATCATCAGAGGAGAGAAGGGAGAAGATCTCAGCCTCACTCACCTGGTCCTCCTCAGTCTCTATTGTCCCTTTTCCATTAGCCCTACTCTACTTTATTGGCCTCGTGCTGCTTTTCCATTAGCCCCAGTCGCCTGCCCAACAACATGCAGCGGCTCTGCAGTGACATCATTTTGAGCGCAGCACAACAATCTGTGGCTTTTTGTCACAAACTGAGTAAAAAAGGAAAGCAGAAGAAGGCTGCAGGTGGCAAGAAGAAATATCCCTTGAGAGGCACAGGAGAGTTTTGGAAGCTATACAACAGAATGAAGTCGAGGACGAGAGCAATCCAGAAAAGACATATGAGGGTAAGCTAACGGTAGCTACCACTAGCATGCTAGGTCGTCGCGCTCATGACTCATTGATGAAGACATTGTCTGACCAATAGCCTGCAGTCAGTGATGTCATCTTTTATGCTGCGTTCATACCACAAGTGACCCAGCTACCAAAGTCGCGTCACCCACTGATGTAGTGCCGCGCATCCAAAATGTAACCGCTGCCGTTGGCTGTCACTCGGTGACGTCACGTCTGCTCGAGTTTCACCGCGATCATATCATATATATAATTATAGGATGTATTAGCGTACATTATTCCAGCTGTATCCTTTTCACTCTCTGAAAAAACACTAAACACTGCAGCTGATGATGCAGCAGTATTATCTGTGAGTTTACTGCGATCCGTCTAGGTGGAACTAATGTCCTCACTGACATTAGTTCCACCTAGACAGAACTCATCCGCCCTGTAGTCCGGATGAATAACTGTTGTTCGTGGAAGTTTTTCCTGTTTCTGGTGAAAAATGAAATAGAGACTTCTGCCGGCAGACAAGAGTTTTTATTTCCAGTGCACAGGAAAGGCCAGTTGACGCATGAGTGATTCGTATGCCAAAGGACCCCGTATTAAGACCAAGGACCCCTAAGTAATGGGCAAATACACAAAAAAGACTCAGGTGGGACTTTCGTCTAGACAGGGAAAACACGCTAAACAGGCAGGCATGGTAAGCAGATGAGGAAATACAATTAACATGGAGATGTCACTGATGGGTGTTTGGGGTCAGTCTGAGGGGGAAAACAAAAGGTGGCTTGGTGTGGGGGAACAAAAGGAGAGGTCTGGCAGGATGTATGGTGGGGTGTCTGCAAGCAAAAGGTGATGGGTTTCTGGTGAAGGAGGTGTGAGGACATTGACAGGCAGTGTGTATTGGTGACAGACAGGGGACCCTGCTGGGCCTGAAGCTGGATGTCTTATAATAATCTCCATCACACTGTCTCGGGTACCGTCACGCGTACACACACCGCTGATTGACTGGTGCTGCACAGCCACACGCGACATCGCCTAAATAGATCAACTTTTTTTTAACTTTGACATTACTCGACGAGTGAAGTGATCGTCTTGTACGGGGCCGTTGCATCGCGGGAGGGTTAGCCCCGCCCCATCATGGCTGTACATTGCCTTTGAATGGGGGGTGATCACCGAGGTAGTACAAGTAGTGTCCGGTGTGAACTCCCCTCTAGACCAGTGTGGATATTTATGACACAGAACAAACACCTGTGTGAAGCTGGTCCCCGACCCCGCATAAAATTTCGGAAAAATAGTCTGGAAATATGCTGCATTCCAGGCGACCTGTAACTCGGAAATTTCCCAGTTGAAATCTCTGAGTTCTGACCTAAAAGCATTCCAGACTAATTATGACTACGGTTTTAAAAAAACAACAACAACATGGCACCCATTATAAGATTTATGCTTTATAAATTTGCTCATTTGGGTGAAACATGGGGGGGAAACGGCACATAAGGTAACAGAAGTTTATACTTAACAGTATTTGTCATTATTTGGAGGCTGCCACATTGTTTATGCACTGATGTGACGTCACAAGGCGTAACTCAGAGTACATCGATCTGGTTGAAGTTACGAGTTTGACTGCTGTTCCAGTGAACTTTCACAAGTTACAGGTGGGAAAAAAAATGAGATACAGGTTGCCTGGATAGCAATAGTCTGCTTTATTTGTGCTTGTTTGTGCTGTTAAAATTGTCTTTGGTGCTTCTATGGTTTTAGGGCATCCCTGGCAGATGCCACATTTCAAATAAAATTTTTGGGTTGTGTCACTTTTCATCTTAACTGAGCTGATACCATTGGCATACAAGGTTTTAAAAAACACTCACCAAAGCCCAATTTCTTTAAACAGTGAAAATTTTTTTTGATGGTATCAAAGGCCTTGTAGAAATTGAGAAATGTTGTTAGATATATGTCTATTTGTAACAAAACGTGAGTCTCATCTATTTTTTGTCTAAGACTTCTTTAATTCTTTTAGCAAATATCAGAGAATCAGTTTATAGTCATTGTTGAGTATACAGGTCTCCAGTTATTGAGCAGAACAATATCTTTTTAGGTTTTAGAATCAAATTATTTCTTTTCTCAGTCTAAAACATGTTTTATAAACGTGTGACACATTGTCATGAGAGCTTGTGGCTCTCCAGGATCAGCCCTCCCCCACAGGGCTGTGTTACGTTGAATTTCAGGGTTACTCAGCCTATAGGCACCATCACATTCACTTCTGTGCGACCCCATTATCATTGTATCGTTATTACTGTCATTATCAGTGGTTATTTAAAGTTCATCAACACTGTGAAACGTCTACCTTAATCTGCTCTCCAACATGTCCCCTAACTGTGAGAAATCGGTGCTGTGACGCCGAGCTATTGGAGGTGATCTTAAAAAAGGTAAATGTTAAATACTAAACTATCTTCACCCCGATGATTATTGTTCATGTTTGATGCGACTGTATGTTGGGATTATGTTTACTGGACTATAAAATGCAGTGAGCAGAAGAAAACAAATCAAGACATGTGTGCCTCCACTTTCTTTCACTTATAACCTATTCCGCTCAGATTTACCCAGTTACTGGTCAACTTAAATTCCTGTTGGCTGAGATGGCTGAAGACCCCCTCCATTTCCTTCCTCTTCTCAAAACCAAGACTGGATCAGTTCAGACAGGAACAGAAAGACTGAAAATTGGCTCAAAGCTGAAGAAGACACTGGTCAAAATGAAGACTGTGGTGTTTTTGACTATTGTTGGATTTTTCCTCCAGGACTCGACGGCTGGTGAGTGAACATTGATTTAAGTCCATTTACTGTGAAGACAGAAATGTTGCTCATCCTTCTGACTGAAGTATCAGAGGTTGTATTTATGTTGAAATGCTGAGTCAGCATTTCAACATATTGTTCTTCCTAAAATTTATTCTTCTTTTTCTTTTTCTTCTTATTCCTCAGATTTGGCACCTTTCACAGGCTTCAAATTTGCACAGATTTTCATAGAAAAAAATTGACATGCAGCATGTTCAGGAGAAGGGCGCTTGTATTTTTCACAGCTTTAACAGTTATACTTTTTACAGTAAAAAATAATTTCTACATGTATTTTTACATTGAAATCAATGGGACATTTCTACAGGTCTGCTGAAAATTTCAGCAACTTTGAAGCTCCACAGATTGGGCATGCTTCCACCTACAGACTTCATTCGTGCTTTAAAAGCTGCACTGACTTCTCAGCTATTTTTACATATCTTCTTTTTGCTGGCTTCTATAGTTTTTTAAATATGATTTTTTAAGCAACACCAACTTTTGAGGAAATCTATGTGTGTTCAGCATGTCACGTGACTTCAGACCGAAGCCCGGACAGCCGAATGCTGCAGTTTGAAGCGCGTTTTTAACTCATCACTGTGTTAACATTTTGAACAGTACAGATATGAGAATTATATTACACATTTTAGCAGGTTCTTGGGACACTCACGGTGAAATCCTTTTCCTGATATCTATTCTGGTTTAGACACAGCGAGCATTCGTTTACCCGGAAGTACCGAGCGTCATTAGAATGCTCTATACCACAGGAGAAATACCGTGATTTCCATGATTTAGCAAATAGTCCTGTGGTTGAAAGATTAGAGCAGCGGACTATGGTGCGAGACCTGGTTTCATATCCAGGCTGAGACAGATGTACTTTTCTTTCCATCTAGTACAGATTCTTCATTACAATCGCGTTATCACACTTGTCTTAACACTCTCAACCGTACTTTGGACGTATTACACTGACTGGCCACTTTATTAGGTATAACTACAAATATCAACACATTTAACCATTTTACAAAACAGTCATTCATTTTCTGCTGTCTTTCACAACTGCAAACAGTTTTAGTGCACTTTTTACTATCTGCTGCAGTTTCTGAGATATGACTGTTGAAGCTGCATCAACTTTTGCACTTTTCTTTGAAGTTAGAGTGTGGTCATGTGACCTGCACACTTGAGCTTCAGTATCTATAATGTTCTGCAAACATTTTTGTTGCACATTTCACACATTTTCAGCCGTGATCTACTGCTTACAACTATTCATGTCACATTTTCAACTTTCTTTGCATTACTTTTAGCAATTTCATTTCACAGTTTCAGCAGTCACACTCAGCATTTCAACGCATTTCCTGCATGGAAATGCAAATTCTCTAGTTTTAATTCAGTCTTCATACCAAACACAACAGCCGTTTAATGCTTCACAGTCTAAGAAAGTATACATATAGTCATGTATTTAAAGGGCAGTTCATGTCTTGAAGTGGGTTTGTGTGAGGTGTGGTGTGATCCTGAATGTGCGTCGCAGCGTTGCAGTTCAGTCTGTTTTTCAGAAAAACTCTGCGGACACTGAAGTTCTGTTCATGATCATGGTGCCAAACTCTGTGTAATTAAAACAATCGTGGGGAAAAAGCCACAAAACAGCATGGGGTCTTCAGAGTCAATTATTACTAAATCAGTATTTAGCTGTAATTAGAATGTCAAGAGCTTTTAAATAAAATAAATAAACAGTATTATAAATTACACAAACAAAAAAAAACACAATGAAAATGAAATGGTTTACATGGCGAAATCTGCTCTCCTCAGAAGTTTACTTCTTAGGGATTGTCTTTGACAAGGTTTATGTCACATATAAGTGTTAAATGATCCATCTGTGTGGTATAATTTAATGTGAAACAATAGTCTTAAGGTAGTTAAGCGAGAGGCTAGTGGCCATTTACTGTTGATTGCCCTGTCAGCCATTGGCTGTAGCAGTTAACGGTTAACCGTAAGCCGCTACATTTAGCCAGTACTTATGCTACGTCATCGCAACACTGCAGCAATATATTTTAACCAGCTGTTTAAACTCTCTCTCCAAAAGCCTGGACTGCATTTAAAAGTGGCTTATTAACACAGACTAAAATGAAGCATTTTAATTAGGAATAAAAACTACTTTTGAAAGAAAATTCGATTTGAGAATTGTCTGACAAAAAATTCTGAAAAGTTCAACTTTTTTTAACTTTGACATTGCACGACAAGTGAAGTGATCGTCTTGTACGCAGCAAACACATCGCGGGAGGGTTAGCCTTGCCCTATCGCAGCTGTACATTGACTTTGCATGGAGAGTGATCACCGAAGTAGAACAAGTAGCGTCTTGCGGTGTGAGCAGAATAACACTTTACATACACACTCAAAAATCAAACACAGCTGCTCATGAACTGTCACAAAGTTAAACGTTCCGGGTTATGACATCATATCTATGTTGCTAACACATGCATGGCGCTGTTATAGTATGTGTTGTTCTGTGTGCTTATAGCATTAGAAAAAAATACTCTGTTACATTAAATGTATACCAATCTTCGTGACGATGACTCACTCACCTCCCAGCGGAAACGTAAACACTGTTCGCTGTTTAGAAAGAGTTTAGCCTATCATAGACCCCGCTGGTAAACATTGGGATTATGGGTAATGTAGTATTGCTTATAACTCTTTGAAAATAAATTGTTGTTAAACATATTTGAAGAAAAACTCTAGATAAGTGGGTCTGTTGTCAGACAGTTACGTAGTTCTGATGTAATTAGTGAGTCTACATTGGTAAGTTAGGACATTACTGTTAAACTCATTTGAGACATAGCAAACTAGCTAACGGACATTTAGCCATCCATAGCCATGTAGCCAAAAACATCCCTACATGGAAAAAGATAGAAGAACACACTTTAAGGTTTACACAATGCTTTGTTCTTCAAATTTTTTATTCTATAGTATTGTTTGTTAGTGAGGACGTACTTCAACACTGTTTTGCAGAATTTAAAAGTCCTCTTTGAGTTTTGAGCTGTTCTTCATCTTGAGGGGTAACCAACTCCAGAATTAATTATGAGATTACCCTTCTCACATTTCCATCACAACTCCCACCACACACATGCACAGACTGTACAGAAAAACATCCAGTGGCGATTTAAAGGAGTAGATAGTCTACTGTTGTGGTTGAGTTTATTCAGTTTTTTTAACCTCACATTAAATAACAATATTTTAGTAAAATCAAACATTTTTGTTTTTGTTCTATTGTATCTATACTGTAAATAACTTACATT
Source organism: Scarus forsteni (assembly GCA_036419115.1). Classification (NCBI taxonomy): domain Eukaryota; kingdom Metazoa; phylum Chordata; class Actinopteri; order Labriformes; family Labridae; genus Scarus; species Scarus forsteni. The sequence goes on along the minus strand of JAZDUH010000222.1, from coordinate 26,118 downwards.
AAATGTTACTATTTGTTTTCTTTTTTAGTCCAAAAATATTTTCTTTCAATTAGCCATATATTTCTCTTTCTTTAAATGCTGCTGCATCTATGTAAATTTCCCTAGTGTGGGATAAATAAACTTTAAATATCAAAACATTTTAATGACATCATAAGCATCAATAATACATAACATTGTAAAGCAGTATATAACAACATTATTTTACCTGAAACAATTTAATTTGCAGCTCATTTCACATACAGTAGGTCATGGCCCACTAGGGACTCATCTAGTGCCCATATGTGCTGGCCAGCTGGGATGCCCATCTCTTGCCCATGTAGCTTCTTTTGGGATGCCCATGTGGGGCCCTACACCAACCCACTTAAAGCCAGGGTCTACGATCTGAAAACCAGTTTGACCGTTGAGACAGATTTGAAAAACACAGCCTGCCCCCCCTTCACTCACCCCTCCCCTCCGTGTTCCAAGATCCCGCCCCCAGCTCATGTCGCCTCATAATAACATGCCTCCTCTGACAGAGCAACAAGCCGCCTGACATAAAATATCAACAACCAAAAACAGCTCAGCTCAACTGAAAGTAACTAATACCACGGTCATCCCCCTTGTAACACACAGCGGTAGCCATTTCAATTGAAGCAGGTCTGGCATCGCCAGAGCAGAGCCGATTGTGGGCGAGGATTTATCTTTCTCGGCATGTCCTCACCAGCTCAGTTTACGATGCTAACGATGAGTGGCTAACAGGCTAAAATCTATTGACAGAGCCTACTGTCACATCTCGGTCTGCAGCCTCAGCCTCTCCCACAGCCTGTCACTCCCAGCTGCACCTTAATCAGTCCTGACTCACCTCACCTGTGCCGCCCGCTCGCACCTGCACCTCATCACCCGTAATCAAGCCAGCTACAAAAGCCCCAGCTCCACACTCAACCAGCGTCAGACTGTCGTCGCACTCATGCTGAAAGGTCCAGACTTGTTTCCCGGATTGATCACCCGTTGCCGACCAGTTTCGTCCCAGACTCTGCCTCATACGCCTGACCCTCGGCTCGACTCCAAGGTATCGACTAGCTTCTGTCCTGTATTCATCCGCCTGTCTGAATCGGCTTTCGATCCTGCTGAAGTCTCCTGTTGCGAATCCAGCCCGCTCGTTGTGACCCACGTCTGGTATCTGACCCTGCTTCCGCCTCCTGTTGCGAATCCAGCCCGCTCGTTGTGACCCAAGTCTGGTATCTGACCCTGCTTCCGTCTCCTGTTGCGAATCCAGCCCGCTCTCGTTGTGACCCACGTCTGGTACCTGACCCTGCTTCCGTCTCCAGTTGCGAACCCAGTCTGCTCTCGTTGTGCCAATCGCCTGGTGTCTGACTTCCTGCCTGTCTTCGACAACGCGAGTTCGCCTGAATCCCTCCTCCAAGTGTTCCTGAGCGCCTCAGCTCGTCTGTGCGTGAGTCAAGCCTGCTTCACCTCTTTCTATAAAGACTGTGTGAGCTTCTGTCACTGCATCGCCTGGGTGGCTCAGTCGGTAAGGCGCCCGACTGTGGACCGAGCTGTCGCGGGTTCGACCCCCGCTCAAGCCACAGCCTGTTCTCTGTCTCAACGGTGTGGGTGTCAGTTTTGGACTCCTCTGAGGTGCTGCAATCAGAGGAGTGTTCACCTCTTAAGTTCGCTGTTGCGGGTTGAAGCCCCGCTCAAGAATCAGCTACTCCCCTGTAAAGACTGTTTGAGCTCCTCTCCGTCCTCAGCCTCTTCCCTGAAAAGGCTGTGGGAACCGACAGCTGTACAGCTCCGGGTTAGCTCAGTCAGGAGAGCGCCCGTCCACAGATCTCCTGGTCGCGGGTTCGCAGCCCGCTCTGAACTGTTTCTGAACTTGGTTAATAAAGACTGTTCTAATCAAACTGCTTGCTTCTGGGTCCTACCTGCAATCGTGTCAGTACAGTCTGACCAGAAGATGGACCCAGCGAGCAGTTCACCATCAGCAATGGACAGACTGGAAAGAGTTGAAGGGTTGCTGGCTCATCATGAGGGGCTAATTGCCACGTCTACTAGCCACCTTCAGAGTGCTGTGGATACTCTCACCCGGACTGTCACTGAACTCGCCTCCAGGCTTCAAGAGTCACCACCAACTCCAACCCCTGCACCTGTTCCTCAGCCTGCTGTATCGCCTGCTTCTCCAGAACCACGAGTGGGCTCTCCTGAACGATATGATGGTGAACCTGAGACCTGTTCTGCCTTCATCACCAACTGCACCCTGCTCTTCGCTCTACAGCCCCGCACCTTCTCCTCTGAAGCTGCAAAGGTTGCCTACACCATCAATCACCTGACTGGGCGTGCGAGACTCTGGGGAACCGCTGAGTGGGATCGTCAATCTCCTGCCTGTTCCAGTTTCCTCACATTCACCTCTGAACTTCGCAAAGTGTTTGGACTGAATCCTGATAGGGCAGGAGTGCGGCCTTCTGAAGCTTCAACAAGGTCGGACGGTCGGTGGCTGACTTCTCCATAGACTTCCGCCTCAAGCCAGCCGCAGTGGGTGGAACTCTTGACAAATTGATGCCTTTGTTCATGGGCTGGCAGATTACATTAAAGACGCTCTGGTTTCCCATGAACTCCCTTCAACCCTGGATGGCATCACCGACCTCGCCACCCGGATCGATCTCCGCATCAGGGCTAGAAGAGGAGCTAGGAGCTCAGCCCCGGCTCATCTGCCCATCACCTGCCCACCACACAGGAGTGCACCCCAACAGGCTTCCGCTCCCTTGGTAAGGGACCCCGAACCCATGCAGCTGGGCCGTACCTCCCTCACCCCAGCCGAGAGGAAGCGACGGGTTTCCTCTCAACTCTGCCTTTATTGTGGAGGACAAGGACATTTTGTTAAGGACTGCCCGTTAAAAGAGAGAGCTCACTCGTAAGGGAGGAGGTACGAGTGAGCTCATCCCTCCAGACTCCTCAAGTCCTTCGTCCTTCCCTGCCTGCCCGCCTTCTTCTGCCTGACGGACCTCAGACACTGGCGTCCCTCATCGACTCTGGGTCCGACTCCTGTCTCATCAGCAAGAGAGTCGCTAATCAACTGGGACTAAGTCTGGTTCCCCTCAACCATCCTATTCCTGCCAGAGCATTGGATGGCCACAAGATGGGGGTGATAACTCATCAAACATCCCCGGTTACCATGCTCATCTCTGGAAACCACAAAGAGACAATCCAGTTTCATGTGCTTGATCACCCTGAAGTGCCACTGGTTCTCGGCTACCCTTGGCCCGGACACAATCCTGTCATGGATTGGTCTACTGGCTCCATCCGTGGGTGGGGATCTGCCTGTCATCTAACCTGCCTGAAGGATGCCTTGTCCCCTCACCCTTCTGTCTGCACCAAGATCCAGCCTGAACTCTCCCGTGTGCCCCCCGAGTATCACGACTTCAGCGCCGTGTTCAGTAAGGCCAATGCCACCTCTCTGCCTCCTCATCGTCCGTATGACTGTGCCATTGACCTTCTTCCAGGCACCTCACCTCCGAAAGGAAGACTGTTTTCCCTGTCGGCGCCAGAAAGAAGGGCGATGGAGGAGTACATCAATAACTCTCTGGCTGCTGGTATCATCCGCCCTTCTTCATCTCCTGCTGGTGCAGGGTTCTTCTTCGTAGAGAAGAAAGACCAGTCCCTGAGGCCCTGCATCGACTACCGAGGACTTAACGACATCACGGTGAAGAACCGTTATCCTTTGCCTCTCATCTCCTCGGCATTCGAGTTACTTCAGGGGGCCACCATATTCACCAAACTCGACCTCAGGAATGCCTACCATCTCGTCCGCATCAGGGAGGGGGACGAGTGGAAGACGGCCTTCAACACTCCCATTGGTCACTACGAGTACCTGGTGATGCCCTTCGGCTTGACCAACGCCCCAGCAGTGTTCCAGGCCCTGGTAAAGCGGCGTCCTCAGAGACATGTTGAACAAGATGCGTCTTCGTCTCCCTAGACAACATCCTGATCTTCTCTAAGAGTCTCAGCGACCATGTGCATCAGGTCCAGCCTCTACAACAGAGGCTCCTCGAAAACTCACTTTTCGTAAAAGCAGAGAAATGTGAGTTCCACGTTCCCTGTCTCCTTCCTGGGCTTCATCGTCTCACAAGGTCACATCCAAATGGACCCGGCGAAGGTTTCAGCCGTTACCACCTGGCCCGTTCCTGAGTCCATAAGCAGCTTCAAAGATTCCTGGGTTTTGCCAACTTCTACGCCGGTTTATCAGAAACTACAGCACTGTCGCTGCCCCTCTCACTGCCCTCACCAGCAGCAAGAAAACCTACCTTTGGTCTCCTGGCGCTGACACTGCTTTCCGTACCCTGAAAGAAAGATTCACCACTGCTCCAATCCTCCAGATGCCCGATCCAGATCTCCAGTTCCTGGTTGAGGTAGACGCCTCTGATGTGGGAGTCGGAGGTGTTCTGTCCCAACGTTCCCCGTCAGATCACAAACTCCATCCCTGTGCCTTCTTCTCTCGACGACTCACCCCAGCAGAGAGAAACTACGACATCGGCAACCGCGAGCTCCTGGCGGTGAAGTTAGCATTGGAGGAATGGAGACACTGGCTTGAAGGTTCCAAAGACCCGTTTCTGGTTTGGACTGATCACAAAAATCTAGAATACATCAAGACTGCTAAAAGGCTGAATGCCCGTCAAGCCCGATGGTCCCTGTTCTTCTCAAGATTCGACTTTACCTTGTCATATCGACCTGGCTCCCGCAACACCAAACCTGACGCCCTTTCCCGCCAGTACCTCAGAGTCGGTGACAACCCAGAGAAACCTGCTCCCATTCTGGCTCCCCCTTGTGTCGTCGCCACCCTCACCTGGGACATCGAGGAGAGAATCAAGGCTGCCACTCAGGACCAGGCTGGTCCTAGCTCTTGCCCTCCTCATTGTCTTTTCGTTCCTGACGCCCTTCGGTCTGAAGTTCTGCAGTGGGCCCACTCTTCAAATCTGACCTGTCACCCTGGATCCTTTCGCACCCAGGAGGTTCTTCGGCAGAGGTTCTGGTGGCCCACTCTGGAGGAAGACACTCGGGACTTCGTTAAAGCCTGCCAGGTCTGCTGCCAACACAAGTCCTCTCACCAGGCTCCTGCCGGTCTCCTCCAACCTCTGCCCATTCCACATCGTCCATGGTCCCATGTATCCTTAGACTTCGTCACCGGTCTACCTCCCTCCGATGGTCACACCACCATCCTCACCGTGGTGGACCGATTCTCGAAGATGGCACACTTCGTTCCCCTGCAGAAGCTCCCGTCAGCCAAAGAAACCGCACAACTGGTCCTCCATCACGTTTTTCGTCTCCATGGTCTTCCAGTGGACGTGGTGTCGGATCGTGGGCCCCAGTTCTCGTCAGTTTTCTGGAAGGAGTTCTGCCATCTCCTGGGAGCCACCGCCAGCTTATCCTCTGGTTTCCATCCACAATCCAACGGGCAATCAGAACGGATGAACCAGGAGATGGAGACGGCTCTTGATTGCACTGTGTCCCAGAACCCTTCTACATGGTCTCAGCAGCTCCTATGGGTGGAATCGCCCACAACTCCCTGGTCTCCTCCTCAACTGGCTTGTCCCCATTCCAGTGTGTTTCGGCTACCAGCCCCGTTGTTCCGGCCTTGGACAATGAGGTCTCCTGCCCGTCTGCCCTTGCCTTCGCCCGTCGATGCAGAAGGACCTGGGCCCGAGCCAGAGCTGCACTCCAGAGGGCCGCCCATCCATTCGTTCTTCTGCCAACCGCCGTCGAACTCCTGCTCCAACCTATCAGGTAGGTCAGAAAGTTTGGTTGTCTACCAAAGACCTACCTGTTAGGGTTGAGAGCAGGAAGCTCGCACCTAAGTTTGTTGGTCCTTTCCCCATACAGACAATCGTTAACCCGACGGCAGTGAGGCTGGCCCTTCCCAGATCCATGAGGGTCCATCCCACCTTCCATGTCTCCAAGATTAAACCGGTCCATGAGAGTCCCCTGTCTCCAGTCGTGGCCCCTCCTCCTCCTCCACGCATCATCGACGGAGGTCCGGCATTCACCATCCGTCGTCTGCTCCGTTCCCGCCGGCGAGGAAGAGGCCTACAGTACCTCGTGGACTGGGAAGGATATGGTCCAGAGGAGAGATCATGGGTACCTTCCGGGGCGTCCTTGACAAAGCCTTGGTCCGGCAGTTTCACGTGGACCATCCGGAGCAGCCGTCCCTAGGAAGGCGGGGTCGTCCAGCTCGGCAACCCTCGCTCGCCAGTCCTGTAGGCTCTCCCACCGCGGAGGCCTCTGAAGAGGAGGAGGAGGTTCCCCGTCCAACTGACGTCCGAGAGGACTCCGCCTCAGAAGAGTACTGAGGTACTCTTCCCACCCGCCCCACCCCTCTTGATGTTGTTGGACGTCGGGAGCCGTCCCTTGAGGGGGGGGTTCTGTCACATCTCAGTCTGCAGCCTCAGCCTCTCCCACAGCCTGTCACTCCCAGCTGCACCTTAATCAGTCCTGACTCACCTCACCTGTGCCGCCGCTCACACCTGCACCTCATCACCCGTAATCAAGCCAGCTACAAAAGCCCCAGCTCCACACTCAACCAGCGTCAGACTGTCGTCGCACTCATGCTGAAAGGTCCAGACTTGTTTCCCGGATTGATCACCCGTTGCCGACCAGTTTCGTCCCAGACTCTGCCTCATACGCCTGACCCTCGGCTCGACTCCAAGGTATCGACTAGCTTCTGTCCTGTATTCATCCGCCTGTCTGAATCCCGGCTTTCGATCCTGCTGAAGTCTCCTGTTGCGAATCCAGCCTCGTTGTGACCCACGTCTGGTATCTGACCCTGCTTCCGCCTCCTGTTGCGAATCCAGCCCGCTCTCGTTGTGACCCAAGTCTGGTATCTGACCCTGCTTCCGTCTCCTGTTGCGAATCCAGCCCGCTCTCGCTTGTGACCCACGTCTGGTACCTGACCCTGCTTCCGTCTCCAGTTGCGAACCCAGTCTGCTCTCGTTGTGCCAATCGCCTGGTGTCTGACTTCCTGCCTGTCTTCGACAACGCGAGTTCGCCTGAATCCCTCCTCCAAGTGTTCCTGGCGCCTCAGCTCGTCTGTGCGTGTGTCAAGCCTGCTTCACCTCTTTCTATAAAGACTGTGTGAGCTTCTGTCACTGCATCGCCTGGGTGGCTCAGTCGGTAAGGCGCCCGACTGTGGACCGAGCTGTCGGGGGTTCGACCCCCGCTCAAGCCACAGCCTGTTCTCTGTCTCAACGGTGTGGGTGTCAGTTTTGGACTCCTCTGAGGTGCTGCAATCAGAGGAGTGTTCACCTCTTAAGTTCGCTGTTGCGGGTTGAAGCCCCGCTCAAGAATCAGCTACTCCCCTGTAAAGACTGTTTGAGCTCCTCTCCGTCCTCAGCCTCTTCCCTGAAAAGGCTGTGGGAACCGACAGCTGTACAGCTCCGGGTTAGCTCAGTCAGGAGAGCGCCCGTCCACAGATCTCCTGGTCGCGGGTTCGCAGCCCGCTCTGAACTGTTTCTGAACTTGGTTAATAAAGACTGTTCTAATCAAACTGCTTGCTTCTGGGTCCTACCTGCAATCGTGTCACCTACCCGCTACAACCAACAACGTCCAGTCATTAGCCAGTATAGGCACAGACTAACCAGAGTTATTCAGCACACATCTCCCACTGTAGTAAACAAAGCTATTACCTGTTCAACCAGGGGTGGAATGGCGGTGCTGAAGGTTGGACGGCGCACTGCGGTCGGAGCTGCGGTCGTTCGTCAGCCGGTGGCCGGCGCAGTGTTCAACAATCCCAAATCATTCTGCAGCTTTTTCCACCGTACGATTATCCAATTATGAGTCTCCGTTGGGACCTGTATTGCTCATATTTCTTCCTTACTTCAGCCTTTTCCTCCAAACTTTTACGTTTCCTTCTATTCGATATGGAGGGTAACAGAAGCAGCCTACCGGCTCCATGATGCTTTAGTAGCTGTGCTGCTAGCTGCTCACTGCTATATGAGAGAGGTAGAGGGGAGGAGGCCGGATCATGGGCGAGACACTGCGCAGCAGAAGAGACAGAAGATTGGATGGACTCACGGTCCAATCCGAACTGCTGGGAACGGCGGTTCAGATTGGTCAAGTATTATGCTGCTTTGCAGCGGATATACTGAATGGATTTTTTTCATTCTTTTTGATCTTTGTATTGCCTAGATTGGACCATAGGGCCATAATGGCCTTATAAGTTTACTTGTTATTAAGACGTACCAAGCTTCCACATCGTAGACCATAGCTTTAAAGCCCGCTCAGTTAAAGCCTATGTTACCCAGGCAAATCAAATGTGGGCCCCACTTGGATGTGTTGGTTGGGGACACAGCTTCTGTGTCTTCTTGCTTTTAAGGACCAAATGGTCTGACTTTTAATTTAAGATTATCCAAATGTACAAATGTTTTAGGACCAAGCTCAGTAATTTGATAATGACTGTTTTTCCTGCTTAGTTTACCTCCAAGCTCAAAGTCCTCATTAAACTGTGTGCTTGGTGACTTTCTAATGATGCATAAAATGTGAAATAAAACTGAAATAATGAAAATGTTTTTGTTCCCACAGTGCTTCACTCTCTCAAGTATTTCAACACCGCATCATCTGAAGTTTCAAACTTCCCCGAGTTTGTGATTGTTGGAATGGTTGATGATGTTCAGATTGATCATTACAGCAGTAACAACAGGAAAATGGTGCCCAGACAGGAGTGGATGAACAAAGTCACAGGAGAGTTTCCTCAGTTCTGGGAGCAGGAGACTGACAGGGCTTTGACAATTCATCAACGGTTCAAAGCCGAAATTGAAAACTTAAACGAGCGCTTCAAGCAGACTGGAGGTTTGTTTGTTTTTCTCTTCTACAATGTAAATAAAATTATTAGGGCTGCAACTATCAATTTTTTGTTATGGGATTAATCAATTAATTGGATAACAGCTACATTATGTACACTACAATTATTGATATTAAATCACTCTATCTTTATTGAAAATCATCAGTAACATACAAAACAAGAAAAGCCAGGTTTCTCAAACTAAGAGCCTATTTCCTTTTTTTTTTTTTTTTTTTTTTGCATTTTGCATTTTGGGCATAAACTGCATCCCAAAATCCAAACACATGTTTTTGTTTTGGTAAAAAGTAGTTCATACGTGAACATGCTGACCAACAAGGTCTGCAGATTATTTTGAGCAACAGGGCCTGATTGTTGGAATTGGACTCTGGTTTTGAATTTTTAAAATGTACTTTTGGTTCTTTGAGCATCACAGGACTTTTGTGAGTTAGTCTAGTTATACCAAAACACAAAATACAGATGTCTCTACAGCTGATATCTCAAAAATGTACAACTCAAACATACAGTAGAAACCGAAATGGATAAACTGGCCCTTTAGTTTCAATGATAACTCTTTGAAGCAGGGATGTCACGGATACTGGAAAAATGGTAAACCGTAGTAAAATTTCCCACAGTAATCATTGAGGTGTCCTATTAAAATTATTGTTAAACGGTGTTTGATCACCACTCTGTGTCAGTTACTCACTGTGATGCTGCTCTTTGTCTGGAAAAGTCTGAACTATGTGTGTCTGCCTCTCGGTGAAGCAGCCGTCTCCCACAGATGGAGGAGCAGTTTGTAATGTTTGGCCTCAGCAGTTGGAGCCTCGCTCAGACTCTCACAGGTTTTTCCACTCAAAACAGCTAAAGTCTAAAGTCTGGTCATAGTTTGGATTTTAAAGGATGTGGAGGGGAAACTGATTAATGACAGTCACCCTGTCTAAAACACCAAGCTGCAGTGAAAGACAAAAATGTGCCTGATTAAAACTGCTGTAACTCCTCGAGTAAACGAGCAGAGAGAGAGAGAGAGGACAAAGAGCCATACCTGAGTGAATTATAGGAGGTTTATCAGGATTTTCTGGTTGTAAATAACAGAATTAGCATCATTCTGGAGTGAGTTCTTATTGTTCTTTCACCATTTATCCGCCTTATTTCATCATAATAGATCGTCTTTTTCTGTCATAGTTGTGTTTTATGGATTTAATCAATCGTTATTTGTAATTATTAAAGAAGGAGATGTGGAGGACATCTGCCATGGAAAGAGAAGACAAGAGGAGAGTCATGAAGGAGGCTAACTGCTTTAGGTACCAGTAAAAAAACAACAACAACAAAAAAAAAAAAAACTCCTGAGCATGGTCTAATATAACGAGCTGAAACATGGACACTAATGCTGCAGGCAAACTAAAAGCGTTGAGTTTTTGTAAAATAGGTTTAGATTATTTTTGTGCCGTCTCAAAACTTTGAACATGTTCATTAACAATTGTTAATGAAGAGAATTCTTTTTTAAGTTTAAATCAGTATGTTTTCCTTTCTTATAATTACACACAGTTTAAGCATTTATTACATAATAATGACAAATACTTGCCAGAATTGTTTACTTTTATTTCTTATGGAAAAAGTTAAACAAATGAACTTATAGGGCATTTCCTGACGCAGTTATTGATAATAAAAAGGCAAAAGAATTGTTAAAATTAAAATTTTGGGGGTTAAATGATTGTAAGACTCTGTTAAAGTACTTTTTGAACATTTTAAGGCACACTGCAACAATAATAATGATAACCGTAATAACTTTGGTCACAAGAACCGAGATATGAAATTTTCAATCTGTTACATCCCTACTCTGCAGTGGACAACTATTCAAATAATGCAGAATGCTTGTAGTTTGATTTTTTTTATTTTTATTTGTTTTTATCCATGCTTATCTCTTTTTGCCATTTTGCCATTACTCTTGTAACAATGATTAATACCATATTGAGGATCTGTTTTTATCTTATTTTATTTCTAGACCTAAATAATGTTACACTTAATGGGACTGTGAGGAGTTTCTGAGTCGTTACAAAAAAGTCTGACTTTTAGATATATGCCTGATGAAAATACACACTTTAAGATGAGTTTTATAGCATCAAAATAGGTTATCTATAAATGCTATTCCTTAGCCTTCCAGTTGGGTCGGACAGGACTGGCCTAGATTCGAACAAGACAATTAATCCTCCTATTCTCCTCAAATATTACTAACACATTTTACCCTTTGGGTCAATCTGATCCCAGGGATATTTGCCTCCACAAAATGATTTACAAAAAATTGTTGATCATGTTTTTGTGTCAGGAACTTTGTGTATTTATTGAATACATAAATAACCCCTTGATACTGAAACCTTGACCTGTCCTCTAGCGCCACCATCAGGCCAAACTTTTCAATCAAAAATAATTTATCTTGAAAAGTTTTCATCCAAATCTTTTCAAATTTACTGACAACATTAATGACCACAAGAGTATGAACCCTGTTGTTTATGGTGATGATATGACCTTTTCTGCAGCGCCACCATCAGGTCAAACTTTTAGTTTTAGAGTTAATGTATCTTTCAAATCTTTCATTCAAATCTTTTCTAATTAGGGTGCACGTTCATGACTCTCACAGAACGAACCATACTGATTGATGTTGGTAACCCCCCCCCTTTTTTGTAACATATTTGTGGTCACTATAAAGTCTCACTCACCCTTCCTTTGTTATCCGGGCTTGGGACCGGCAGTGGCAGAGTTGGAGGTTTTGTTTGTTGTTGTTAATTTTAGGATTTTTTTTTATTTGTTTGTTTGTTTGTTTTTGTGTTTTTTTTATTTGTTTCTTTTTTTTGTTTGTTTGTTTCTTTTTTTGTGTGTTTGAGGGGGTTTACATGTTTGAAAATTCACCCATTTGTGAAACAGAAAATCATAATGAGAGCATCAGTCAGATAGTCAGAACATGGAACAGGTCTTTATGGCAACAGTCAAGTTTCTTCGATAGACCCACACACACACATTCATTCCCCCCATGTTTCCCCCCCCCCATGTCAAGTATCAACTCAAAAATATCAACTCTGCACCTGCAGGTGTGGGAATGTTAGGTCACACATGGGTCACACACAGACAGACAAGTTTTACACAGCTAAAACAGCTTGGGGTCAAATTGACCCCAGAGGAACACCGATGCGTGCAATATGTGTACAGCAAAATGAAAAAATATCATCATAATGATTTTATGCTCAATCAAAAGTACCCATCAAATTAGGAAAAGTCATGAAATATGAAGCCAAAAAAAAAAGTCAACTATTATTTTTTGAATGATAAACACTGAATGGGGTCAAATTGACCCCAAGGATAATAGGAGGGTTAAAATTAGAGCAAATTTATATTATTTTATTATTTATATTACACGTCTTAGAGTGCTGGGTTGTAAGTAGCGATATATAGCCGGCTACAACTATGATAATAAGATTTCCAAAAATGGCTTGGTGTCACACATCATAAACCTCCACTATGTAACTAGACAGAGATACATTACCTTGTCGCTTTGCATCCTGTAAGTTGTTGAAAAAAGAAGTTGTAAAGCAATGCAGAGTTCTGAGGAAGGTCCGAGCTGCATTCATTAGCATCACAACAAACACACACTTTGGTTTGGGTCACATCTTTTGGTGCGTTCCAGTTGTAGTCAGAAGTCGGAATTTCCGAGTTCTGAGTAAGAAACTGCAACTGGAACGTCCCCTGAAGTCTGAATTTCTTACTGGAACTCGGTGAAACCTCACCACCCCTGAGTTGACAATGGAAGATGGATGCCCCCAGTGTGAACAGTTATTTAGCTCCTGTAATAATCCATTTATTTGCACTTCTGACTGGGGTGTGTCGCTCTAGATCAGCTGTATACATAGTATTGTTAGACTTATATTTACAGAAATGCTGCCATAGTGATAATCACATTCTTCATGTGATATTTGTGAACAACAACGCAGGGCGTGCTAACAACAGCTAACAATAGCCTGGTAGATTGGCATGTTTTTTTCCGACTTCAACTACAACACCGATAAGTCGGAGATGATGTCACTCCCAGTTCCGAGGTTACTGGAAAGCAGCATTACGACAGTTGCTGCGTGTGCTCATGGGTAGCAGAGTCTTTATTTTGCCGGTAACAGACTCTCCTCATAGCACCTTTAAACATGAAGATGATTAATACAAAAACGAATAAATATCACTTTCTACGCATACAAACTGTACACCTATGACTAAGAACGAATTTCTATTTTTTTCTGGCTGACAACAGGGACAATTCTGCTGCTACTCAAATACATGTAGAAGTCTCATTGACCGGGTCGGCCTGTTGCTGCTATATGTCAGCATGTCCACCATATTGGATGTGGTAAACCATTCCTGTACACTAAAACAAGAACATGGACAGAACCTCATCAAGCACTTTCCTTAAACTGATTTAAGCTAATGCGAGCTATTCACCCATTCACAAACACACACATTAATTTGTTTGGGAAACAGATACACGTTAAAAACAATGCAGGTAAATGAATGTGATAAATATAGATGTTTACAGGTTGCATGTTTTGGAAGTAGGTAAGCACGAAATCAACACAAATGAGTGACTGATGCTTTAATTCAAACATGCAGAAAACAACAAAAGAACCATGTACATACAGTTGCATGAAAAAGTACATGAACCCTTTGGGATTACTTGGATTTCTGCTTAAATTGGTGATAAAATATGTTCTGATCTTCATCTAAGTCACATCACTAGACAAACACAGTATGCTTAAACTAATGCCACACAAAAAATATATAAGTTTCATGTTTTTATTCAACACAATATGTAAACAGTCACAGTAGAGGGTGGAAAAAGTATGTGAACCCCTAGGCTAATTACTTCTCCAAGAGCTAATTGGAGCCAGGAGTCAGCCAACCTGGAGTCCAATCAATGTGATTAGATAGGATGTGTTGGTTAAAGCTGCCCTGCCCTATAAAAACACACACCAGTTGTGAGTTTGCTGTTCTCAGAGGAATGGTTGACTTGCATGAAGCTGGAAAGGGTTACAAAAGTGTCTCTAAAAGCCCTGATGTCCTTGTGTCCACAGTAAGACAGACTGTCTACAAATGGAGAAAGTTCAGCACTGCTGCTGCTCTGCCAAGGTGTGGTGGTCCTGTAAAGATGACTGTGAGAGCACAGCAGAATGCTCAATGAGGTGAAGAAGAATCCTAGAGTGTCAGCTGAAGACTTACAGAGATCCTGGCACATGCCAACATTACTGTTGACAAATCTACAATGCATAAAACATCACACAAGAATGGAGTTCATGGGAGGACACCACCAAGGAAGACATTGCTATCCAAAAAAAAAAAACATTGCTGCATGTTTGAAGTTTGCAAAAGAGCACCTGGATGTTCCACAGCACTGCGGGCAAAATATTCTGTGGACAGATGAAACCAAAACCGAAGTTGTTTGGAAGGAACACACAACGCTATGTGTGGAGAAAACAAGGCACAGCACACCAACATCAAAACCTCATCCCAACTGTGAAATATGGCAGAGGGAGCATTATGGTTTGGGGCTGCTTTGCTGCCTCAGGGCCTGGACGGATTGCTGTCATCAACAGAAAATGAATTCTCAAGTTTATCAAGACATTTAGCAGGAAAACTTAAGACCATCTGTCCACCAACTGAAGCTCAACAGAGGATGGGTGATGCAACAGGACAACGACCCAAAGCATAGAAGTAAATCAACAATGGGCTTCAACAGAAGAAAATACAGCTTCTGGAGTGGCCCTAACCCGAGCAGAGTCATGACCTCAACCCTAGATGCTGTTGATGACCTCAAAAGAGCGGTTCACACCAGACATCCCAGGAATATTGCTGAACTGAAACAGTTTTGTACAGAAGAATGGTCCAAAATTCCTCCTGACCGTTGTGTAGGTCTGGTCTACAACTACAGGAAAGCGTTTGGTTGAGGTTTTGCTGCCAAAGGAGGGTCACTCAGTTATCAAATCCCAAGGTTTACATACTTTTTCCTCCCTGCACTGTTTACAATTATGTCGAATAAAAACATGAAAACTTATAATTTTGTGCAGTACTAGTTTAAGCAGACTGTGTTTGTCTAGTGATGTGACTTAGATGAAGATCAGAACAGATTTATGACCAATTTAAGCAGAAATCCAAGTAATCCCAAAGAGTTCACAAACTTTTTCATGCTACTGTACCAGAATCAAAAGAGAAAACGAAGACCACTGACTCCAGCTATGTGCACACTGTTTTATGGTGTTTGATGCTCTGCAGTCACATCTGTGATAGCTCAATGTACACTTCTTTTTTCAGTCAGGAGAATTCCTGTACGATTTGTGTCTTGCTCGTTTATTTATTTATTTGATGGGAGTGTAGATGGAGGAGAACTTTCTATTTTTTTATTTTCTCAAATCTTGTTTTTTTTAATTCACTCATTTTTGTAACAACCAATGTGGTCTTAATTTTATTTTAAAGAGCATGTTTGTGAATGCTCTCATGGGTTGATCTGGAGCAGGCCTCTGATCAATGTGCACGTTGTTTAATTAACTCCATGTTGTCAGGATCAGCAGCGTGCTCTGGATGAGCACCGTGAGGTAAATGTTTGTGTTTGTGTGTGTCTCTGTGGTGAAATCAGCTGATGGTGTGAGACTGAGCTGTGATTTTCTCTCTCTCTGTCTCAGGTGTTCTTCAGTATATGTACGGCTGTGAGTGGGACGATGAGACTGATAAGGCCGCCGGTTATATGTACTATGGTTATAATGGAGAGGACTTCTTGATCCTGGACATGAAGACCTTCACATTTGTCTCTCCTCACCAGCAGGGAGTCATCACCAAAGAAAAGTGGAATAATGACAAAGCTCTTCTGGAGCAGAATAAATTCTATTTCACCAGAGAATGTTCTGACTGGCTGAAGAAGTTTTTGGAGTATGGAAAGAGCTTTCTGATGAGAAGAGGTAAGATTAAGAGACGTGGTACCATTTGATTTTGACCATGTTCATATGTCTTTGTTTTTGACACTCTGACATTACAATATATGCCAGGCCAAAACAAAAGTAGCCACCTGGATTTAACAGCAAACGGGTCTGAGCCTCCTGTTGGATAATTGCTGCATGGTGATTATCTATCAGCTGAAAAAAGTTATTTAACTCCAGCTGATGCAATAAGCAGCTTCTCATTTCTTTAACAACCATGTCAAAGACACAAGATGGAAGTCTTTTTAAGAAGGGTCAAGTCATTGGCATCAAGCGGAGGAAATTCCTTATGCAGGGGTTGGCAACCTGCGGCTCATTTGCAAGAATTTGTTTTTTATTTTGCATTAAACTCTAATTAATTGATATTATTTATGCATTTTTAAGCACTATCTGTAAATAATGTGCATATTTTTCATTAAATGATTATTCTTGGTGCTGCTGCATCTTTAGCTGTGATGTCACCTGAGGTGTATTAAACTTATGTAGATATATGGATGAACCTTCTTGCTTTTTAAACATTGGCTGCTGCTGTACAGGGATTCCAACTTTTAAATGGAGGTGTGTCTTGATAAAGAGATGATAAATTCAGGGCAACTTTGACCACATTTTTGAAGTGGGGGAGTTAAAGGTGGATTTTACATTTTTTCATGTTCAGTGTGTTGACAACAGCCAAAGAGCATTTCCACACACACAGTGTGAAGGAAACTCAAGGGATTGGGACTGAACAGCTGTGTAGCCTTAAGAAAACCACTAATCAGTAAGACTAAGCAGAAAAAAGGCTTCAGTTTGCTAGGGAGCATAAAGATTGGACTGTGGAGGACTGGAAGAAGGTCATGTGGTCTGATGAGTCCAGATTGACCCTTTTTCAGAGTGATGGGAGCATCAGGGTAAGAAGAGAGGCAGGTGAAGTGATGCACCCATCATGCCTAGTGCCTACTGTCCAAGCCTGTGGGGCAGTGCTGTTTCTGGGACTGCTTCAGTTTGTTTAGGTCAAAGTTCAGCAACATTATGACTCAATAATGAGCTCAGCTGGCACCTGAATACAATGAATGACTAGTCCGTAGAAGTAGGTGTTAAATCATCCCTATAAAACTTTCCTTTTCTTTTTATTAAAGGTGCTATGAGGAGAATCTATCACCGACGAAAAAAAGACTCTGCTACCCATAAAGCACTTGTGCCGTAACCTCTGAACTGGGAGTGACATCATGTCCGACTTATCGGCCTTCAGTTGAAGTCAGAAAAAAACATGCCGATCTACCAGGCTATTGTTAGCTGTTGTTAGCACGCCCTGTGTTGTTGTTCACAAATATCACATGAAGAATGTGATTATCACTATGGCAGCATTTTTGTAAATATAAGTCTAACAATACTATGTATACAGCTGATCTAGAGCGACACACCCCAGTCAGAAGTGCAAATAAATGGATTATTACAGGAGCTAAATAACTGTTCACACTGAGGGCATCGATCTTCCATTGACACCTCGGGGTAGAGAGGTTTCACCGAGTTCTCAGTAGGAAATTCCGACTTCGGGGGACGTTCCAGTTGCAGTTTCCTACTCGGAACCCAGAAGTTCCTACTTCTGACTACAACTTGAACGCACCGGAGACGTGAAGCCAAGTGTGTTTGTTTGTAACGGTAAATGCAGCTCGGACCTTCCTCAGAACTCTGCATTGTTTTACAACTTCTTTTTTCAAAAACTTGCGGGATGCAAAGCGATGAGGTAATGTATCTCTTTCTAGTTACGTAGCGGTAGTTTTTGATGTGTGACGATAAGCAATTAGGGGAAAAGTTATTATCGTAGTTGTAGCCGGCTATTTATCGCTACTTACAGCCCGGTGCTCTCAGACGTGTAATATAAATAATAAAATAATATACATTTGCTCTAGTTTTAATTGTCTTGTTCCTGAAGTTGAGTATCCATGTCAGTCCAGTCATGTCCGACCCGACCAGGAGGCTAAGGAATAGCATTTATAGATAACCTGTTTTGATTTTTAAAAAATCATCAATAAGTGCGTATTTCGATCAGGCATATATCTAAAAGTGAGACTTTTTTGTAATTACTTAAAAACTCCTCACAGTCTCTTTAAGTTAGAAAAACTGTTTTTCTTTATATACTACAGGTTTCTCCTCTGGGGAGGCTAACATAACGATCCGCCATGTTGTCTACGGGTGGGTGTTGTTTATTTGTTTTCTCAGTCTATAACATGTTTTATGAGCGTGTGACATCACTATTCTCATGAGAGCCTGTGGCTCTCTGGGAATCAGCTCTCCCCCTCCGGCGCTGCTTGGCGTGCCACCTTCAGTGGGGTTTGTGGATCAGAGCAAGACCGCAGCGTGGCACTTCCGCAGGAATTTGGGGGTTAGGCAGGTCGGATAACAGCTCCAAAGTAACGCACCACATTTCATTGTCAGTGACGGTAACAGCGTTGTAACACATGAAAAGTAATTAACTGGATTATCCGTTACTGGGAAAAAATAACAGCGTTAAATAGCCCATTATTTCTAAAGCCGTAACTCCCAGCACTGATTATTAATAATATTACAAACCTCTCAACTGTCCGGCCCAACTTTCCCTCGTGTTCTCTCTCTCTTGTTTTACCTTATTTTGATGAATCTGCAGCACGTTAGAAAACTTTATAGAGCCTAGACCTGGCGGGTCGGTGGTGCAGTTTGATAGTGAGCTTGGTCAGTGATCAGAAGGTTGCAGGTTCAAGCCCAGCTCCGGACACATGGCGATGTGTCCTTGGGCAAGACACTGAACCTCAAGTTGCTCCCACTGCTCGTCAGTCGTGCGTAAATGGGCATGAAAGAGGCGTGAATGTGTTAGAGATACTGATGGATAACTAACATAGAAACTCAGTCAGCGAATGTGAGTGCGAAAAGGTGTGAATGGGTAGGTGTGACCTGCGGTGTAAAGCAGCTTTGAATAGTCAATGACTAGAAAAAGCGTTATATAAGCTCAAGTCCATTTAAGTCAAAGTTTACAAAACCATGATCATTAACTTAACTGACCTGCGGTCTATAAAAATAAAAATGTAACTGTGGTAAATGATGCCCATTTCACGATACTTTTTGGTCTTCACCGGCTCTCTTCTCTTAGTGATGTGATGTTTTAGAAACAGACGGGCTCATTCCAAAATCTGAACAATAGATGGCACTAAAATGCCAGTTACCACACACTGCACAGTTAAGTTATTCAGTATCAACATAAATGTTCTTTGATTATTTTTCAAGCATTGATAAATGTATTGAAATACTTACAGTAAATTATGTGATCTCTGATTAAGTTTTTAAAAATAATTAACTATTAATCTTTAAATCCTGTTATATTGCCCAGCCTTACAGCCTTCATATGGTCCTTGTGTTACTGAGTCATTAACATATACAACATCAAACAGGAACAGCGATGGTAAACAACAGTAAAAATGATAAAGAAACTATAAACAGTCTTTGTTTTTGTGCTGCAGACCTCCCACAGTGTCCCTTCTCCAGAAGACCCTCCTCCAGGATCACCTGCCACGCCACAGGTTTCTATCCCAGCCAAGCTGCAGTGTTCTGGAGGAAAGATGGAGAGGAGCTTCAGGACCACGTGGAGCACGGAGAGAACCTCCCAAACCACGGATCCTTCCAGATGAGTGTTGACCTGGAGCTCCCTCTGATGACTGGGGAGGTAATGCAGTGTGTGTTTCAGCTCTCTGGTGTGAAGGACGTGGTCACCAAACTGGACAGAAAGGACATCAAGACAAACTCTGGTAAGACCTGAACCAGAGGAGTTTACTCAAATGGTGGAGAGCTGAAGTGAGGATTTGTTTTTGTCTCTTCTATCCAAACCTGTCAACATTTCTGGGTGTTTGAAAAAAGACGTTACAGGCTTAGATCAGAATAAATGTCTCTGGAGGGACAACAAATCAAAGGAAGAAACTTCTCCTGATTTTATTTTAAGTTTGAAATGTTTGTGGGTAAAAAGTGGTCCACAGTTTCATTTTCTTTGTTGAGTGTGTACAGTGTGCTTTTAGTGTCTTTCATTTTAGAGGCTGAACAGCTTTATTTACGGAGCACCATTCAAATACACAGAAATTCATCGAGCTTTACAGAGTTCAAAATAATAACATTGTTAAATAAAATGACATAAACTAGCAAAGGTAGACAATATAATACGAAACACTGAAAATGTCAAGGGCAATTGTAGAAATAAAGAATAGAAAAGAAATTTATTTTAATAAAAATAACAGAGAAGATTAAAAAAATAATAAGGAAACATACAAACACAGGTAAGTCGACTATTTGGGGTTTAACTTGTGACAATTTTATAGCCATATGCTGACTGCCTCAATGCCACAGCGCATCAATGCAGTGATATAGGCAAAGAGGTTCACAACCAAGTACTGAAGATCATTTTGACCATTTTGAAAGTAACGTATTTTGACTGATTTAATGTGATCCTACTTTATTTCTTTGTTTTCTACCAACACTGAGAAGTAAAGGTGATTTAGTTCACCGTATTCCAATTTGTTGAATTCCTGTTTTCATGGATTTTATGAGCTAAAATCCTGTTTATGTAAAAATAAACAGATACTTTAAGTTGTTTAAATTTGGACCTTGAATCTAAAATCCATCAGTTTAACTTTTTGAATGGAATTATAGATAGATAGATAGATAGATAGATAGATAGATAGATAGATAGATAGATAGATAGATGATGGATAGACCTGGACAAAATTGTTGGTACCCTTCATTTAATGAAAGAAAAACCCACATGGTCACTGAAATAACTTGAAAACAACAAAAGTAACAATAAATAAAAATGTACTGAAAATCAGCTAATGAAAATCAGACATTGATTTCAAATTTTGGCACAGCAGAAATAGTTTAAAAACAAAATAATGAAACTGGCTTGGACAAAAATGATGGTACCCCTACAAAGGATTGAAAATGGTGTGACCATAGGGACATGTTAAACGAAGGTGTGCCTTGTAATTATCATCACAGGTGTCTCCAAGCTTGTAATCAGTCAGTCTGCCTATTTAAAGGCTGAAAAGTGGTCACTGTGCTGTTTGGTATCATGGTGTGTACCACACTGAACATGGAGCACAGCAAGCTAAGGAGAGAGCTGTCTCAGGAGATTAGAAATAAAATTATAAACAAGCCTGTTAAAGGTAAAGGCTATAAGACCATCTCCAAGCAGCTTGATGTTCCTGTGACTACAGCTGCACAGATTATTCAGAAGTTTAAGGTCCACAGGACTGTAGCCAACCTCCCTGGCTGCAGGAGGAAAACTGATGACAAACTGAAGAGACGGAGAATACTGAATGGAAACCAAAGAGCCCAGAACAACTTCAAAGAGATTAGAGAAGAACTCCAAGGTCAAGGGACATCAGAGTCAGATCACACCATCCATCACTGTTTGAGGCAAAGTGGACTGAATGGAGGACATCACTGTTGAAAGAAAATCATAAAAAAATGAGACTGGAATTTGCCAGAATGCATATTGACAAGCCACAAAGCTTCTGGGAGAATGTCCTTTGGACAGATGAGACAAAACTGGAGCTTTTTGGTAAGTCACATCAGCTCTATGTTCACAGTCACAAAAATGAAGCATACAAAGAAAAGAGCACTGTACCTACTGTGAAACATGGAGTAGGCTGAGTTATGTTCTGGGGCTGCTTTGCTGCATCTGGCACAGGGTGTCTTGAATCTGTGCAGGTACAATGAAATCTGAAGACTATCAAGACATTCTGGAGTGAAATGTGCTGCCCAGTGTCAGAAAGCTTGGTCTCAGTCACAGGTCATGGGTCCTCCAACAGGATAATGAGCCAAAACACACAGCTAAAAACACCCAAGAATGACTCAGAACAAAACACTGGACTATTCTGAAGTGACCTTCTATGATCCCTGATCTAAATCCTGCTGAACATTTGTGGAAGGAGCTGAAACATGCAGTCTGGAGAAGACAGCCTTCAAACCTGAGACAGCTGGAGCAGTTTGCTCATGAGGTGGGCCAACATACCTGTGGACAGGTGCAGAAGTCTCACTGAGAGTTGCAGAAATCACCTGATTACAATGATTGAATCAAAAGGCTGTACAACAACATATTAAGTTCAGGGTACCATCATTTTTGTCCAGGCCAGTTTCATTAGTCTGTTTTTTTAAAATAACTTTCTTGGACTACAATTGAAAAGTAAAGTCTGATTTTCATTAGTTGATTTTCAGCAATTTTTTATTTATTATTACTTTTGTTAATTTCAAGTTATTTCAGTGAGCATGTGGGTTTTTCTTTCATTAAATGAAGGGTACCAACAATTTTGTACATGTGTGTGTATATCTATATATATATAGATAGATAGATAGATAGATAGATAGATAGATAGATAGATAGATAGATAGATAGATATATAGATAGATATATATATACCGGTATGCACCCTTTGTAATTTTGTACATTTCTGCTTAAATTTGTTATAAAATGTGGTCTGATCTTAACTCAAATCACAAGAATGAGTAAACGGTGTCTGCTTAAACTAATACCACCCAAACAATTACATGTTATCATTTTTTTATTCGCCATAAGATGTTAACATTCACAAGACAGGGAGGAATAAGTAAGTACACCCCCCTTGTCTAAGGATCCTCCAAGAGCTAGTTAGTCTTTATGAGTCAGGTGTGAGCCAACCTGAAGTTCAGTTACTGAGGTGTGGCTTAAAGCTGCCCTGCCCACTGGAAAACACACACCAGTTAAGAGTTGTCTCTTGATGAGGGGCACTGTCTGATGTGCACCATGCCTCGCTCAAAAGAACTCTCTGAAGGCCTAAGATCAAGAATTGTTGATTTGTGTAAAGCTGGAAAAGGTTACAAAACCATCTCTAAAAGTCTTGATGTTCACAAATCCACGGTGAGAAAAACTGTCTACAAATGGAGACAGTTCAGCACTGTTGCTTCTCTTCCAAGGAGTGGTCGTCCTGTAAAGATGACTCCAAGGGCACAGCGCAGGATCCTCAGTGAGGTAAAAAAGAACCCTAGAGTGTCAGCCAAAGACTTACAGAAATCACTGGAACATGCCAACATCTCTGTTGACACATCTACAATACGTAAAACATGAAACAAAAATGGGTTTCATGGGAGAACACCACGCAGGAAGCCATTGCTGTCTAAAAAGAACATTGTTGCACGTTTGAAGTTTGCAAAAAAGTATTTAGATGCTTCACAGCACAACTGGTAAAATATTCTGTGGAGTGATGAAACGTCATGTGTGGAGGAAAAATGGAACAGCACACCATCATCAAAACCTTATTCCCACTGTTAAGTATGGTGGAGGGAGCATCATGGTTTGGGGCTGCTTTGCTGCCTCAGGGCCTGGACAGCTCACCATCATCAATGGAAAAATGAACTCACAAGTTTACCAAGATATTTTGCAGAAAAACCTGAGACAATCTGTCAAACAGCTGAAGCTCAAAAGAGGATGGGTGCTGTAACAGGACAACGACCCAAAGCACAGAAGCAAATCAACTTTAGAATGGTTTCAGAAGAATAAAATAAATGTTCTGGAATGGTCCAGTCAAAGTCCTGACCTAAACCCAATTGAGATGCTGTGGCATGACCTCAAGAAAGCTGTTCACGCCAGACATCCCAAGAATCTTGCAGAACTGCAGCAGTTTTGTGAAGAGGAATGGTGCAAGATTCATCCTGATCGTTGTGCGTGCCTAATCTGCAGCTACAGGAAACATCTAGTTGAAGTTGTTGCTGCCAAAGGAGGGTCAACCAGCTATTGAATCCAAGGGTGTACTTACTTATTCCCCCCTGTCTTGTGAATGTTTACATCTTATGGCGAATAAAAAAATGATAACATGTGATTGTTTGGGTGGTATTAGTTTAAGCAGACACTGTTTACTCATTCTTGTGATTTGAGTGAAGATCAGACCACATTTTATGACCAATTTAGGCAGAAATGTACAAAATTAAAATTGTACTTTTTCCTCCCACTGTACATATGTATATATATATATATATATATATATATATATATATATACATATATATATATATATATATATATATATATATATATATATATATATATATATATATATATATATATATATATATATATAACATATATTTTATGCTCACCAACTTCTTTTGACTAAGACCACTACAACACAACCAGAACAAGACTTTAGTTCATGTTTCATCATATTTTCTTAGCATAATGATTTTACTCTGTTTTTACATGAAACCTTTGATCAACATTTTGTTATAACATTTTCAATCAATTATCCTGTTCACAAACTAATAAAAGCTCTCAAATATGTCACCTACTTAGCAGAGTTAATAAGCAAACTATAAAACATCAGACACAGAAATAAAATTAAAAGGTGTTTGTCAAAATTGTCTCAGTGCTTAACATCATTATGCTGTGGAGAAACCAGTGTTCAGGTAAACAAGACAAGCAATGAAAAAATGAAATCAAACATAGAAACGTGTTTGATTTTGGCATCATGTTTTTGTGTTTTGTTCTTCTCTGGTTATTGTTTCATCTGTTTTATTTATCATGATCATATGGTGATTATGGTGTGACATGAATCAGAGTAATGTTGTTTTAATGTTTGTTTTTACACTTCTGATCAACAGTGAAGCCTGTGAATCATTTGCCCATTGCCCTCTTCATGCCTGCCATGGTCATGGTTATTCCCATCTCTGGATTCCTGATTTACATAAGGAGAAACTGTAAGAGACAAAAAAAAACTTGTTCTCCTCCATTTTGTTTGAAGTTTTTCTTTATTAATCATAGAACTAATCATTAATTTTGTTTTTCATACTCTGATGGATGACATTTTTCCACATTGGCTGCAAAAATCTGTCTCCCCTTTACCACTCTGTTAACCCAGTGATCCAATGTGAACAGCTCAGGCTTCAGAAGTGACAGACATGATCAGTTTAACATGAATGACATCAGGCACACGGAGTGATGAGGGACAACAAACACAGAGAGACCAAAACTGTGCTAGCCAAACAGCTCAGCGCCACAATGCTGAACAGCTCTGTTTGCTAGTTTGTCTGAGAGCAGATCAGACAGGAGCAGACTGCTCACTGACTGACACTGTCTCATACAAACATATATAACCTACAGATGAGATTGACATCAGTGGATCATCAGCGTCTCTACATCCTGTAAACTCTTTTTTGAGCCTCATACATCCATTCAAAAAGTCAGTGCAGTGTAAATAAACTCAGTTTATCAGATATCATAATACAAATGTGTGATTCATTCACGTTTTATCGTTTATTGTTTGTGTAATAGAGACACCCGTCTTCGCCCCAGCACTCTCTCACTTTTTCTCATCAATCCTTTCTTTATGCATGTTTAATGTTGTAGAGGAAAAAAACTAAAACTTTTTATTTTAGGAAGAATACATAAACTTTTTAATAATCATATCTATATATTAACCTCTGATTGTGTTCTGTCCATGAAATGACTTTGTCCCGAGGTAAACTGGTGCTCTAGAACGCGTCCTGCTGTTCAGACTCTGGTCACTTTCAATATAATCAGATACATATCTGATTCAGTATCACATTTGAAAGTGTCCTTAATCTGTTTGAAAATGTTAGATTCAAAGTGTCTCGTGCTGTTCACACTGTCAGAAACAAACCAGAGACAGGTCACGTTTGACTGCAGTGTGAATGTAGCCTTGTTTTGTCAGGTAAAGTATGTCATCGGTAGGTGTGTTTCTAAGGCTGTGTTTACATGGCTCAAAGGGGTCAGATCCAATAAGTTTTCATTTTGTTTTGGCCTTGCCTTTACACTGAAACGCTTTGCGTTTTGTCTGAAAACAGTAGCTTTTGAAAACGGGCTTCAGAGTGGAAAGTTTCCAAAATGCTGTCCATTCAGCTCCATGTAAACATATATCAGAGCGTTTCAGGGTGAAACGCTGACATCACAGTACTTCACATGAAGGCTGTGCACATTCCAGGAACAACAACAGCTTCAGCCATCTGCCGAGTAACGTTTGTGAGTCTCTTCCCGTGCTCGGACAAAACTATCGAGACAGATTTGTTGTCTGAACTGATTTGTTGTTGAGAAAAGAAACTCCTGTGTCTCTGTGCATCTATTCCCATTTTTTTTTTGTGAAAAGTTTTTCTTCTTGGTTCGTGTGTTGTAGCAGCCCTGCCTCTCTGCAGACCTACACGCCATCTACTGAACTGACATGACATGCATGCTACATCGGGTCCATATGTCTCCAGCGTTGTCGTCTGAGCATAGAAGAATTTTAAAACGCATAAAGGAAAAATCTTTGTGTCTCAAATTCAGGAGTGTCCATG